>OX578281.1:37386622-37986622 GCA_951217055.1 Gerris lacustris
AATTTTTATGTTTTTTGATAGTATTCATACTACGGAATGATTAAATTTTACTTAATATCAAATTATAATTATCAATAACTACGAGAGACATACAGAGAAAAATATACCCCCAAACCGAATAATTTTGAAGAACCTTATAGATCAAATTTTATAACTCTGCAAAAAGAATATCAAATAATTTTATTAAACAAAAAGAGGCAATATAAATCAGAAGTCATAGAAAAGTTATCGGACGTAAAAAACTCAAAACAATTTTGGACAGAAATAAAGTTTTTAAGAATAATAATAAATATGAAACAACAATAACAATATCTGATTGCGAAGAATTCTATCGAAACATGATCGGTCATACAAAAACACCTCAATACCGTATTGACATAGACTTAGATGAGTTCCATGGCCCCGAACTCGACAACAAAATAACAGAAAAAGAAATCATACTAGCAATAAATAAATCTAACCCTAACTCTTCACCCGGGTTGGACTCTATCAACAATAATTTCTTAAAACATCTTCCTAGCAATGATTAAACTTGTCACTAAATTGTTCAATGAAATTTTAGATACGGGAGAAACTCTACATGATTGGTCTGGAGCCATTACTGTATTGATTTACAAGAAAGGAAATAAAAATAATTTAGATAACTATAGGGGGGATTTCACTTACCAACTGTATCGGAAAGATATTCACAAGCGTTTTAAATGCTCGAATAACTAAATTAAGTGGGTAGAAACGAATAAGTTGATACCGGAATTTCCGAACGGATTTAGGAAAAGCCGAAGTGCCGTAGACAATATATACATATTAAGTGCAATTATTCAAAACCATATTCTACCCCGAAGAAAAGTCATAGCGGCTTTTGTAGACTTCCAAAAGGCGTTCGATAGGTTACTCCACTATAAACTACTTGATAAGCTAAAGAAAATAAAACTCAGTAGCAAAATATTAAGAATTATAAAAAAAACCTATATGTTAATGCTAAAACCAAGATCCTTTTTCAAAATAATTAAGCAATCCGAAGAAAATAAAATCAGGGGCCTGTTGCAGGGCGAAATTTTGTCACCTTGGCTATTTACCCTTATAATATCGGACATCGACGAGTTTTTCAAAAGCAAAGGATTTCTAGGTCTTAGTTTAGACAACGTTATTTCGGTGCATATGTTGGCGTATGCGGCCGATTTGACAATACTGGCTGAATCTATAGTTCACCTAAATAAGGCCTTGAAATTATTAAATTAGTAGGTACTGTCTAGAAAATTACACATACATAGTTAGATAAGAATTCCATTTCCAGCATATAGCCTCACAGGTACTTATTAAGGCGTAATTCCACTGAGGCAACACTGACCGACAAGAAGCATGCTACATGTTTCCTAGTGTTGCCTGTTTCTAGGTGAGCCACAAATTTTAGAAATGTCGCATGCGGCTTTTGTCTCCCCCTGTCGCATGCGCTTTGTCGCCTATCTTTGAAGCATGCGTCTTAAACGATTCCATCTAGGAAACTTCAGTTTAGTACATCATGTCTTTAGAAACGATCGCGGCGGCTGCATATTTGGTAATTGCTTTACAACGTAAAAAAAAAGAAAGCGACGTTGGTGGAGGAGAGAATTGTACGTTGGTGTTGGTGGTACAGAATCTCGGAATGATTTTTTCGACAAATTGGTTGCTGACGACGAAGCTCTATTTCGAAATTTTACTCGAATGACGAGAGAAGATTTTGAGTTCTTGCTTGAGAAAGTCTCTCCTATTATAATGAAATCTGATACCAACTTTCGTGAGGCAATACTATCTCGTGCGAGGATGTTATTAACATTGAGATATTTGGGTTCGGGTGATATAGCTATCCATCACTTATGTATTTGTTTCGGATATCTGAGCCAAGCATTTCTCGAATTATTCCAGAGGTATGCAGAGCTCACAGTACAATCGTACTTAATTGATAACTGCTTAAACTTATCATTTTTTACTCTATTGTCTTTATAAATATTAATTTTGTTATTCCATAACTCGGGGGAATTATGATAGTCGTCAATGAACAATGTAGTTTTATCTATATTCCACTCCATGTCGCATGCTACAAGACGCACTGATCCGCTGACCGTTGGGTAAGGGCGACATTGTTCGACACGTTAAAACTTGTCGAAAGGTGACGCATGCGACCCGGCAACAACAATCAACATGTAGCATCCGGCAAAGATACTTGTTTCTTGTCGCTTCGTGTTCCTTCGATTGAAAGACTGTGTGTAGCATGTGTCAATGCCGAATGCTACATGTTGCCCAAATGTTGCCTCAGTGGAATTGCGCCTTTAGACAGACTCTCAACTACATAAACCATATACACTCGCTTGACGACGAAAATTTAGTCAAAGTTAGTATGAATCTCCTAATACATCTAGATTCCACACCTGAAAGCATAATCAAATACAATTGGATTAGCCAAGTAAAAGGGATTCTAAATACAATAGACCAACAGACTGATACAACTATAAATCATAGTAAGATTAACAAGTTAGTTGAGACGTACTCCCTATATCTTAAACAGACAGACCTAGACAGAATCAACAATTCATCCTACAGTAGACTTTACAAAATATTAAATACATTTCACCATCAAGATGTGAACTACTTGACACTATAGACAGCAAAATTACGTACAACCAAGAGAAAGTATTAGCACAACTATACGGACAAGTGGACATGATACAATTAAAATAACAATAAGAGGCACCATGGGCGCCCATATGAATTTTTGTAGGGGGGGGCCACCACCACCAGCGAGGGGGAGGGGACACCACCGGTGGAGGGGGGAAACCACCGTTAGAGAAACCACCGTTAGAGGGGGGGGAGGGGGCACCACCTGGAGAGGGGAGGGGGCACCACCTGGAAAGGGAGGGGGGGGGGCACCACCGGTGGAGGGGGAACGACAACCGCGGGGGGGGGGGAGGGTACTAGGTTTTTTGGCCTCCCTTATTTTTTATTTTTTAAATTTTGTAGATTTTAGCCTATGAAGAAAATCGAATTTCCAGTTCAGTGCGGTAGGTCAAATCAAAATATATTCTTAAAGTTTCCTTTGAATTTTTAAAATTTAGTTAGGTGGAGTTAGATTCTTTACTACAGAGCAAGAACGGATACAGCTATAATTTGCATAAAGTTATTATGAAAATTAGATAGTGCCAGTGATGAAAGAAATAGGATTTATTTAGCGCATCTATATAGGACAAATTGACAATTTTAATCTAATTTATATCGGTGTAAAAGACGTTAACTACATTTTTATTTCTCTTTTTGATTTCTTTTATCGATATGTTGTTGGGACCAGTTATGGTGGTGTGATACTAAGTTTGCAGCTTCAAAAAACCTGTGCCAGCTGCGTTATACATGAAAAACTGAAGAAAATTTAGACTTTTGTCAGTTTTTGCCATATAACTCGTAAACTATGTTTTTTTTCGATATTAGTTGCTATATTATTTTTAAAGTATAGTAAATTTGCAGCAGCATAAGCCCATCTGCAGCTTTGCACATATAATACATTCCGAGATATGGCACGTCAAAAAAAAAAAAAAAAAAAAAAAAATACAAGGTTTGCTCTCGTTTCGGGTCGAAACGAGAATATCACCGCTCAGTACGAGAAAAATTGCAGGAAATGAAGTTGTGGTAAATTTAATTGGCTTCTATACAAGCACAAAACGAAGCCCGTAGACAAAATAGTGCTGTTGCAATCGTAAAAAAAAAAACAGAGAACGGAAAAATAGTTTATTTTAAGAAATGAGCCTAAACCACTTCCAATTACAAGTTGTGATCATTTGACGACTATCACTGCCTCTATTGAAGTGCACAACAAGCCGTTTGACGTGGATTCACTCACCATCTTATAAAAGTTGTGCATTTCTAAGCAGTCTGACACGGAATTGACAGAGTATTTCAAATTCGAAGTGGCCAATTGCTCAACGAAGAGGAGATGCTTTCAATTATTGAAGAACATTTTTAATAAGAAATTTATATACATTTAATGATTCTATGCATTTTTCTTTTATCAAATGCCCAAAATCTCGATATTATGTGCTTTTGGTTCATTTCTTAAAAAATACGATTATATTCTTTTACGATTGCAACAGAACTCTGCAGGCTTCATTTTGTGCTTGCATAAAAGCCAATTAAATTTACTACAACTCCATTTCTTATGACTTTTCTCATAGATGAGAGGTTTTATACCGATGTTCGGCCCGAAACGAGGGCAATACTAAAAAACATTATTTTTTGGAAAAACTGACAATTTTTGACTGGTCACTCGGAAAATATTAGATATTTGCAGAGCTGCAGTTCGACTTAGGCTGCTGCAAATTTACTGTACTTTAGAAATAGTAACGCTAATATCGAAAAACACATACTATAATTAACGAGTTATATGGCAAGAACTTAAAAAAGTCCGACTATTTTCAGTTTTTTCCGTATTACGCTGCCAGCGTAATACGGAAGTTTTTCGAAGCTTCGCAAACTTATAGGATCACACTACCCTAACTGTTCCGAACAACATATAAAAAAAATCAGAACTACATTATTATTAATGCTTAACTTGACTGGCCTTATGTATAATAAAAGAAATCGGTAAACACTGAAATTACTTAAAAAAAAAAAAAAAAAAATTATATGAAGATATTTTGAGATAATTCTGATACAAACTAACCTACACAAATAAAAAATTTTAGTGCACGTTTTACTTATACGTAAATTTCTTTCTTGAAAGCAAAACACCTGACTTGACTGCGATAATATTTTTTTTTCCTCTTTTCCTGAGAGCTAGGGGGGGGGCATGCCCCCCCCCCTGCCCATAGGTATGGGCGCCTATGAGAGGCACCTTGTATCTAATCAAAACCGAAGAACTTTGCACAGTCTGTAACCGGATGGAAAGGGAGACCATAGATCACATATTTTTGAGATGCCCCATTTATAAACCACAGAGAGAAGCATTCCTCCCTAGAGAAATGTTAGCCTCTCAATGGGAAGAGGAAACAAAAATAAAATCTATATTAGGCACTTCAAAGAAACATCTTATAAAGAAAATTTACTTCTTAACACTCAATATGTTGAAAATAAGGTCATTTTTTCACAATGAATAGTCCCAACAACCTGTAAGACAAATCATTCATCACTGTATTACTTACCCCACAACACACTCTTTATTGTAATATTTTATTCTCACTTATTTAATTTCTGCCACCAATTATTGTATATTATTATTATTTCTTTTTGCCTTATCGAAATTTAATTTTTTGATATAAGTAGTATTATTTAGACATGGGCGAACCCCTTTGTATAAAACTTGTAAGTTTTATAAACAAATAAATATATTATTATTTAGTGTCTTAAGCCGAAGTAGAGAAACATTATCACGATTTTTAGTGACGACGGCCCATTAAATTTCCTTATAAAATTGGTTTAATCAACGTCTATATTTAGTAAGTAAGGTAAAATTATAAATATGATACTAAAAAACTTTTATTACCAAAGTATTAATAATATAGACGAGACTTATAAAATAATAAACAGGTCAAGTGTGTGCTAGTCAGCACACAGCGAGGGTCCGTAGGCCACACTATATAGTGTTTAACTGTAAAGTGTATAAACAGTGTTTTTTTAAAATGCTAAAAAGCTTACGTTGAACCATTCTAAGGGTCTGATATTCTCAAAACACACTCTGATAAAGTATTTTTTTACCACTGAACCGGACTACAACCATATAAATACATCGAAAAGACCATAATTATAAAAAAACGTATTTTGTCAATAAAAAAAAAAAATATATTTTTTTCGAAATTTCCAAAAAGTGGTATCTTTACTTTTGGTCGAAGAATGTTCAGGAATTTTTTCAGATTTTTTGCACTTCACATAAGCGAGATAGAGGGGGGGGGGGGCACGTTTCACACCCACTTCAACTTTCCTACGCTCGCCCTATCCACGTTATATCCAAAGAATTATATATTTTTGTAATCAGCTCGACGTACCCTTTTATATGATACCCCTCACCTCACGGTGTATAAAAAAAATTAACAAATTTTAACCCTTAAGTTTTTTTACCCTAATGTTTTTGAAAAATATTTTTTGTAAGTCGCTATATTTTTAAAATATGTGGGTAGGTACAAGACACATACATGCCAAATTTCAAAGTGATCGGACGAAAGGTGTAGCCGTGAGAGCACGCGAGAGGACGGACGGACACCCACACGCAGGAAAATATAAGGGTCCTTGGTTTTGCCTACAGACCCTAATAAAAATAATTAATTTAAAAATGTAAATTTATTAAAGCGAGCTTCCTACATTCAACGAAATATGCTCCATGTCTGTGCGTGTGTGTCTGAAACGTACGACGATAACTTGAGTAAAATTTGACCAATTTTGATGAAATTTGGAACACGGTACACATGTTCATTTTACCATTGCTCAGGACGAGTTCGTTGGACAACGTTGTCTGCCCAAGCGTTCGCGCGCAACGCTCGCGTAAACGTGCGCTTTAAAATTAATATTGGAATTTTAGGACGGGAAAAAATTCTATCTTTATCTACTCGATGAGACGAACATTTTCTTCCAATAACATTCTGTAGTAAAATCAACAGCGACACTGCTATGAATTAATAATGATCGTTAATACTATTAAAGCGGACCTAAACGTTTAAAGTAGAGAAAACGTTTTTACCGATATCTTACGTTCTAACGCAATGATTTTAATAAAACGTCAAATACATCGTCTAAAGTAGGTACAATTGAAACAGGCATGTAAAATTTCAACTTAATACAAGCGGATGTTCTTGCGTAGTGAAGTCATTCATTTTATAATAATTGCAAAGGAGATGTGTAGTTAGAGGAATAGTAAGAATGCAAGGTTGTTCCCTTACTACTTGCCGCTGTACTACTATCATTCCCTTTATCTTTCAACTTAACATGATTCATGATTATCTATTTTTTCAATATCCAATACATATTTATTAATATACGCTCGCTTCAATGATAGAGCCACGCGATGCCTATAGTAACTTTATGTTTTATAAATAATTTTAATGCGTAAAAAGGCAATAATAATTGTAATTATTCCTTCATGTTAAAAGTTTATAGTTTTGCGTATACTAATATAAATTGGAACAAATTAAAATATGATAGGTACTTTTACATATTTATAATTAAGAAATAAATAATTATTCATACACGGAAATAAAAATGTTAATATTTATTATTGTATTAAAAAAACGAACTGTATGTATAAACCTATAAACAATTTATTTTTTATAAAAGTATATAAAATAGAAATTATATATACCTAGAATTAATATGAATGTTATGTTAAAGCATACTGTTGATATGTATATACACATATTACGTTCTTACGATATTAAATGTAATTTATTGTTTTATGAGTTATGAGTGACGACAACTTATGCCTCGGGATCAGAATGATGTTGGATATTGAAGGTCGTCAACTTAAACTAATAAAGTTCAGGCATCAATGATTTTATTAAAATTTAGATTCATATGTTTGTCTTATCCATGTCTAAACAAGAAGATTAAGTATTGTATCAGAGTAAATATTTAGATTTTATTTATCTCAATAAAAAGTATAATTTAAAATTCAAATATTCTTGTTCAACAAATATTTAATATATTTATTATACATATATTACTAGATGGTCTCGGCTGGCCTGACCAAATATTGGCCATCAGGTAATTGTGTAAAAGCTGTTACTTTGGTGCCACTTCTTTAGATTGTTACTCCCTTATAAAAAAAAAAAAACAGGGGGGAGTAAAAATCTAAAGAAGGTGTACGGAATGTTCATCTTTAGACTGTTACTCCCCATATAGACACAGAAGTGTGATATGCCATTGTCCCAAAGTACATTGGACTAAACATCCCTTTATCCTTATTATTACTTAGTCAAAGTCATTTTTATTCTAAAACAACATAGGGGAGTAACAATGTAAAGACGTACCACTTTGGTAAGGAATATGGTTGAATAGGAGCTGGTACTTTTATAGGAGATGGTATAATGGTAAATTTAAAGGATCTAGTAATTTTTTAGGAAGTTCTCCTAATATTCACTACGAATTGTGTTATTTTTTATTTTATAAACTACCGTCAAAGAAAATTCATTAATTTTACTGAACAAGAAAATGTAGATGCCACAAAGTCTCCCAAATCACTCTCCCCTTAATTCTATACACCCTCCCCTTGGATAAAATAATCACTAAGTTCTAAAAGTCCTAAATTAGTAATTCATTCCGGCACAGGAGAAACAGTTTTAAAAGTTAACTAACTAAGTATCCCCCCCCCCCCCCTCTCTGGTGTCTTATCGTATACGTGAATTGAAATTAGAATGATCGTTTATTTAATATATAATGTTTACATCCTAAAGAGTAACCCATTCCCAATTATTAGCATCATAGCTTCAGGAGATTATACTGGGTAAAATTTCCATTCTTTCTCTAATTTTCCCTTAGAGGGATTGCATTTTCGAAAGTCTTTTCTTTAGAAATTATCATAAACACAATGATCCAATTTTAGCGCTCCAGAGAAGTTGTGACAATTATAATGAGTAATGAGGGAACTTGGTTTCAAATACGTAAATATAAGAAAGCTAACTTTATTACTTAACAATTTTATAAAAATAACCTTAACAAATTTAGGCTGACACACCATAACTCCCACTGACTCGATACTCAAAATGCGCTTGGGTACTTCTAGACCACCTAGAGACTCGCGGTTTTTTGTGTTAGATCGGAAATTGGGCCAAACCGACAAGAAAAATCCGAAAAGTTAAAAAAAAAATGTATCCCCTTAAAATATTAAAGATGGCGGACGCAACTTTAAAGTTCTTTTGGAGGCTTATTGCGGCTAAACGGTAAGTCGTATTGAAAAGCAGATTGCACCAACGGCAACTAATTTTAAAATATCTACAACTTTGGTCCTATGACTTTATGTCGTACCTCCATCGGTTCTACCTTAAATAGGGCTAAATTTAATTTTTTTTTTTTTGTTTTTAATTTTTTGACTTTGAGCTCATAGAGCTCAATGGCGTCCGCAATTGTTGACCGATTTAATTTCTGATTGGGTTGTTTAAACCTCACACTAATGCTCTTTAAGTCGAAAATTTATTATTTTATTAATTTTTCCTAGAACTAGAGTTATTAAATATTTACTGGTGCCGAATTGAGAGAAGAGACTGGTAATTAAATTATTGCACTATCATGGTTGATGATTGTTCAATGACTTCCCAGTCTGATTGGTTTTGACTGCGTTTATTTACTGTGTTTTATATATTACTTAGTTTCAATTGGCTATTTTTTTTTATACATAAATACACTCTAAACTACGATTTTTAGAGTATTATATTCTTAGCAATGGAATGATTGATTTACAATATTGTCCTGATTCTATTATAAGAAGGCTTTGGATACAAAACTATTTAGGCTTTTCATAAAATTGCTAGGCCTACATGAAAGTAGGAAGCATAGCCAGTAATACCTAGCATGAGACCCGCGCGAAGCGCAGGTGAAGGCTAGTAGTGTATATAAACGTTAATACGTTGATTCTCAAAAATTGAGCGAATGTCCGACAGACAGACAAAAATGTTCTCTGATATCTGTCTTGGAATTGTTGAATTCGGAGGCATACACTTTTTCGATCTTCAGAACGATCACATAGTTTCCGTTACCTTCGGTAAACTCGGAAGCAAAATTAAATTAAAAGAATAAAATCCAAATTAAATTAATATGTATAGTTACCAAAAATAGGTAAAGTAAAAGGTCTACGGTACTTATAATCAGAATGGAGATGGAAACATTAACGAGAGTGTTGAGTAGGGGAGAGTCGGACAAAACCGGGTACCTCGATATCTCCCTGATTAGTGATCCTATCTACCGGTAAACAATAAAGCTATTAGCGGTAGCCATTCCGTGCAGTTGGAGAGAAAAACTGCATTGGTGCCACGTATTTTCATACTCAGAACGTTTTTAGTGAAAAAGTTTTTAATGTTGTTACATTTGTCTACTGAGTTTTAATTGCTATAACATTTTCTCAAGAAAGAGATAAGTGCACACTTTAATTAAGCATATTTTACTGGATATTTTCATTCTCTTTTCATACACCTAGAGCGACGCTTAACCTATCTACGCCATATTCATATTGAACTCAACAAGTAACTGTTGGGTTAAACCGGGTACCAAGGTGTGGGGTAAAACAGGGTACCCGGTTTTGCCCTCCACTTTAGGAAATTATGTATAATTAATTCAGTTGAAGACAGCTCTGAGGAAGCTTGCATACTTTGCAATGCATTAAGTTATGTATGCACTCTATCTCGATAAAAAGAAGAGCGGATTAAATGTATTTCCTGTCGCAGTTGGGCTTATATGAGTGTACTAATGCAGAAGAAGAGGACGATTCTCTTGTACTGAGTTAAGGACAAAACTGTTTTAAGGTTTTTTTTAACAATACTTATATGTGGACTTAATATGCCAATTTTAAGTCTTATTAAACTGTCTGTAATAAAGATTTTTTTAATTTAGAGTTGTTTTGCATTGATATAAATGAGGACCCGGTTTTACCCCACCCGTGTGGTAAAACCGGGGTTTTGTACCTGGTGATTAAAAAAGCATAAAAATATTATGTTAATATTAAAGCAACAAAAGAATAATTAGGTATAAATGAATGAATAAGGCAACTGATAAACTTTGTTTTGTTGATCTGTTACTAATAGCAATGATTTTATTACAGATTACAGAAAGGTACCCGGTTTTGTCCGACTCTCCCCTACTACTTACTGTGTAGTCATTTCTTGGGCCCCAGGTACTTAATACGTAGCTAATAAAACTTGCATTTTTTCTTAAATTACTCTTTCATTATTCAGTTTTAAATTTTGTTCTTTCATTCATTTCTAAACTTAATTCTAAATCCCAAACCCATTTAAATAACCTACTACAGAAAGGTAAAGACTTTATTTGGACAGAGAGTTTTAATTAAATTTTAAAACAAATAACATCTGGCAAGGCATAGCCACACTAAGACCTAAATAAACAATTTATTTTAGCTACTGATGGTGCTTGACCAGTTGGACTGAGGGCAGTCTTATCTCATCGATATAAAATGGTATGGAAAAGCCAACAGCATTTGCCTTACGTTCATTAACTACTTCAAATACAGCCAAATTGACAAAGAAGCTACTGGCATATACTGAGTGTTAAAAAAATGTTTTCATTATATTTACGGTCAACATTTCATTTTAGTGACAAACCATAAACCGTTGGTTAAAATTGTTCACCCAGATAAGACACTATCTACAAAAATTATGCAAATTTTCTTTCAGGTCTAAACCATAAATTTGAATTCAAAAGAACGACGGAAAATCCAAGCGTAGAGTTCTTATCAAAATTTCCGGTGGGGGAACCAGAAGTAATAGAGGCAGATCAGGCACCATTCTTTCAACCAAATGAACTAGAGGTAACGAGTAGTGTACGGTAACGGTAAGGGGAGAAAGAAAAAGAAGAAACTCTGACGCAGCTTATTTTATTGGCAAGACATAGATAAACAAATAGAAGAGGCTGTAAAAGAATGCAAACACTTTGAGACCAAATAACCCAGTCAGGCAGGGAACATATCCATTGGAACCTCCAGGAGGGCCATGGGAAAGAATACATAAAGATTTTGTTCAGGGGGGAAAGGAGGAAGCCTATTTTATATTAGTGGATGCATTCAGTAAATGAGTTGAAATAATTAGTACGAAAGACATGACAGCAGATTGGTGCATAAAGCAGTTAGAGCAACTGTCAACCATACTTGCATTTCCGATTTCCGAAGGTTTCTAGTTTCGGATGATGGGCGCAATTTACAGCGGGAAAATTTAAATTCCCTTAGAATTTAAATGTTTTAGAAGGATACAACATAAAAGGACAGCATCTTTGCATCCGGCAGCGAATGGTCAAGCTGAAAGATGGGTACAGATAGCATAAAAGGGGCTGAAAGCAATGGATGAAAATGCAGGAGACATATGGGAAAAATCCAAACCTTATCACGCCATCTACGAAGAATTCCAAACTATACAGGTATATCGGCGTATTATGTTCACAAGAGAGGTAAGAACAAAGTTAGAAGTCATGTTTGGAATGAGAAGGAAAGGAACAGACAGGAACATTCAATCATCGGTGACTAAAGAATTTAAGGTAGGAGAGAGAGTACAGGCTAGAGCATATGGGGAAAGGAGCATCAAGTAGAAAGAGTGGGAATATTGAAGGACACGGTTTATTTTACTATTTGATAAAACTGGATTTTGGAGAAGTATAGAGGAGTATGGTCAGCAGCCCAGGAGGGAGCGATGGTGTGACATTGTGGTTTTGACTTTGACTAGTTTATATATTTCACTAGTTTAGTTTGTAATTAATAAAGTATGATTATTGATCAAGCGTGAACATATCAATTATTATTAAAGAATATGAAAACAAATTGTTAATATGTCTTAATGTTTAATAAACACAAAATCTATGAAGGTATATAAATTTTTTTTTTTTTTTCAAAAATATATTGTTTTGGACAAATGCTTATTTGGACATTTTTTAGTCTAAGCAAATATTTATTACTCTTAATTCTACATAATCCAAAAAAAACTGCGGTTACAACCATTAACAAAAGGATGCCGTTACGTCTCATAAAATATCTCCTACTCATTTTAATACGGGAGGAAAGAAAATAATGCCGGAAGTATTAAAGGATTAACATTTTTCACTTTTTTTTAACTATAATAAAAGTTTTTTTTATGGAAAAAGGTAATCATAAAAGCGTGTAAGGAAGGTTCAAGTTTGGTTATAGTAATAAAGCAGGTTATTAGATGAGTGTTGTATATATATTGTTGGATTATAAGGCTGTTTATTTTTGTTATAATATTAGTAGTATATCTCGGTGTAACATAGTTATGAATTTTAAAGAAAGACAGGATCTTCTTCTTCTAAATATTTATTAAAGTAAAGATCAAAGGATCAAAGGACCTCGATGTAAAGTCAACATATAACTAAGGATTAAACTAAACACTCCGCCATCCTTGAATGTTTATTTTAATAATTCTGTCTCTTATTTTCATATTATATCAGTTTCATTTTACTTCAATTTATTTTTATATTTATATACATTTCTTTATAAACTTATAATCTATCTTAAACATTTCTTAGTAGTAAATAATAAAATTGATAATCAAATAATAATGAATATATTTAAAAAAAATATATATAAAAAAATACCGGCAGCGGGAGAAGACAGAGCTCCTCTAAATTGAAAAATAATGCTAATTAAACATTTCCAAAATAAACCATCCCAAACTAAGATTTTTTTACTTATTTTTTCTTACCTTATTTTCTATTAAGGGTTAATATAAAAAATCCTAATATTAATTAGGCTGAAACCTCCCCTAGAGCCTTCAAGAAAATACTATTTATTTACAGGTAAAACTTGTAAGGAATACGATGAAAGTGTACTTTTTAATACACTAATTTAGGATCGTGATGTAGCCATCGTAGTGTAGACATCGTAATTTTTTTAGCTTTAGATTTGATTAGTGTAGCAAATTAGTTTAGATAAAAAATTTTCGCTTGCAGTAGCAACTTATCCAAATTCATTCTTTTCACGATATCTAATTTATTATAAATTGCGGTTATTTATTTTAAACTATTATCATTATGCCTCATAACGGATGTTCTCATTAACGAACGATTACGACGGGTTAATCCCTGAATTCGAGGAAACCAATTTTCTAAATTTAAAATCGAATCAAAGTGACACCACAAGCGGAAATGCGGACCGAGTGAGCGATGATCATAATGTTGGCTGATGTGGTTAAGGAGAATCTTCCTAAGGTATCGCAATACGATAGTAATATAATTTTAAGTAATTATCTATTGGACAAAAAGTTCTGATGCCTAGGAAAGATGGTCAAAAGCAAGAAATCCTTTGTAAAAGATATTTTAACTAATAATAATCTAGATGACCACACTCAGCAAAACAAAAATGTTGTAAATGTTGAATGGGTCGAGAATGACGCCTGTGTGAAGGGTAAAACTGTATACATCAGCCCTTTGATTAACTCTGAACCCGAACCCGTCAACACTAATACACCTTTAAATAATATTAATATTAATGACCAAGGCAATATTGTCTCAAAAGTAAATAATGATGATAATATTAATACACCTTCTACATCCTCTGATTCTAATTCTAACTCTGGATCTCCACTTAATAACTTGCAATCTGTATGTGATACTGACTTGTGGTTTGCCTTTTAAAAATAGACGTAGTCTAAGGATCCACATTATCAAAAAGCACCCTTTAAAAGCCAATTCTGCAAAATAGTAGAAATAGTATTCTTTCAAAGCAAAAATACTTCGAGAAAACATCCATTAACAATCCATTGACATCCATTGATCTATGGGACAACAAATTTAAAAACATTTTAAATTCACAAGATAACTTTAAACCCGAAATGTTTGACGAAGCAACTAAAGACTTTGTTTAATTTCTGCGTGAAGCCAATATAAACGTTCCAGGCCCTAAGCACTCCTATCAACGATATTATAAGTTACGTAAAGGCAATAAAGCTACGAAAGGAGGAAAAGGAGCAGGAAGAGTATCTAATCCACAAAGAAGTAACAAATCCGATCGAGAACGAAGATATGAACAATATCAATACGAAATTGTTCAATATTATTACTATAATACAAGAAAAAAGGTTGTCCAGAGTATCGTGACAGCTGATAAACCTAAACAGTGTCCTGTTAGCATAAGCGGTATTGAGTTGCAATATAAAAATATTTTAATCCAAATACATTTATCTAAAGTTAATTCATAAAGCTATTAGGTCGACTTCGTTAGATACAGTATAGATAGATCGTCCTCATTCGTATTATAAAACACTTCGACGTTGCTCATATAATTAAATCCATAATTGAAATATTTCTTAATAAATATGGTTACCTACCAGAGATTCTCTGGAACAGAAGAACCGTTCTTATTTATAAGGGTAAAGAACCCTCTTTACCCTTATAACGATGACGATTTGTCATCATGGCGACCAATCACAATGTACTCTTATCTTACGAGGCATTATAGAAAAAGTACTTGATGCTGAACTTCGGCAGCAAGTATCATTCCACTCATGTTAAAGAGGCTTTGTGAAAGGTTTAGCAGGCTGTCACATTAACTCTAGGCTAATCGACGCTGTAGTAAAAGATGCTAAAACTAATACAAAGACGCTGCGGTGGCTTTTTTAGAAGTTACTGGTGCCTTTGATAATGGTCACCTTCATGTAATTCTCTAAAACATCTAGAGGTGCTTCTGAAAATCTTGTAAAATGTATAGAAGCTTATTCTAAACCAAGTTGTGTCAAAACCAGATTAAAATTCGATCAGGTAACCATGACATTTCACCTATATCTGTCAAAAGAGGAGTACCTCAGGGCGAACCACTTTCTGCGGCACTTTATAACCTGGCGATTGACTACATTTATAGAGAATTTTGTGACCCACAGTTTACTAATCAGTACGAATATGATTTAAATCAGGATCAAGAGAAGATTTTGCTTTCGGGGTTTGGTGGTGATCAGGCTGTTACCGCTTCCAGCGTAATTGCAGCAGTGAGGGTTATCAATAGTATAAGTCGCAGATTTAGAGAGATAGGCCATTTCATAAATCCATCAAAAAGCACTTGTGTCCTAATCTCTAGAGGTGAACATAACAGTAATAAGTATCTTCTTGAAGATGATAGCTACATAACATCCAACAGAGAAAATGAAGTAATCAAATATTTAGGGTGTAGTTTCACGGGAGAAATGGTCTCTGATTAGTAGTGCCTAAGTGCCTACAGTAGTGCCGGGTGGGACTAGGGAAGGCTCTATAGGAGGCCTCCTAAAGGTGGGTTCATAGTCACAGCTAGCAAATCGACACGCGTGGTCCGTCTGCATAGATAGCGATATATTTAAATTTCTGGGATCTGGGACAGAGATTACATAAGAAAGTTAGTCTAAAGTTGTCTCGGACAGATTTTTTAAATTCATGGGACATTAAAACGTACAAATCCATTATCACAAAATTGTGAAAATTCAATCATCACATTAGTTTTTCTCTACATAGTATATAAAGATTAAAGCTATCCTTCAAAACAAAATAAAATTAAATATAAATTTTTTTATTAAGTATCACCTGAAAAATAAAATGTACAAAGGAAATTACTTTTAAAGCGAAGCACTAATATAAGAAATTAACAATCTTTCGAAGTACCATAAATTTAAATTTTTATTGCAAAATACAGATCCAGTTCCACTCGTCGACCTGTGTCATTTAAAAATAATTTACTAGCTATAATAATAAAAAAATAAAATAATGTAAATGATAATAAACAAGTCTACAAGATGATAAGTAAACTTATTTATTATTAGTTTAATGTCAACATAATAATCAAACTAAATGTCGTCTGGAAATAAAGATATTTTTATTCTAAATTAAGTTATTTATATCTTTTAATAATTATTTGAAAATATTATTCACAAATATTCAAATTAAATAATTTATTTTTAATTTGATTAAAATTAAGGACAAATTTATACCTTAATAATAATTATTATTAAATATTTCCTGATATAAATGAGTATAAATGAAAAAGCACCTAAATAAAGTTTTTAAATTGTAGAAAGCTGTATATATTACAGTTTTTTGGGACACATTTTTGTAAAAACTATTAAATTATTAAAAAAAGAAAATCATAATAATTTTTCGAAAATTGAATAACTGGATTCAGAATCTTTATCGAGCATATTATTGTAAAGAAACAAACAATACTTTTCCTTAAAGTAGGGAAAAGTAATAATTCAGTTTCTTTACTGTCTGCATTCAAAAATAATAATAACTTAAACTTTCTTAAAAAAAATATTAATAAATTTTATGTAAATACACTGGCTACTGTTTCATAAAACGGTAGCCAGAAATACATGAATAATATAGGTCGTAAAACCGCCGCCGTATTTTCATGTAAAAACATTTTAAATTAAAAACACATGCTAACAAAAATACATGTTTAACGAAATTTACATAAAATCATTAAATTGAAAATATAATAATGTCAAGATGCGTCTATCATAAAAAATAACTGCATATGTATTATGTTTAATGGTTGTTTTGGAGACACTGCTCATTGATGGAATATGACAGCATATTTTTAACTTTTTTAAAGTATATTATTGTGTTCAGATGCCGCTTAACATATTCACTAAATTATTCTCTAATTTTTCAGCTTCCTTTTCTCTCAATCCTTTCTGAAACCTGTTTTATTCTAGTTGTAAAGTATTATTAATATTTTAGTTTCATTCATTAAATTTTATTTTTTTAATCTTTTCTTGAAATTTTAGTCCTTCATTGTGATAATACTACATGCAATGAAACAAATGATAATATTAAGAATTTTATAAGTGATTTACTAATAAAACTTACATATATTTTAGTTTAATATATACTTGCATAGTAATTACGTAAATAAACATTTTATGACACATAAGATATTTTACACTTTGGTATCTGCTTTCTGTTCACTTTACAAGTACTTTACTTAAGTAAAAAAGAAGTCTAATAAACTAGAATCTAATTTAATGCCTTTATAACAATAACTCCAAAACTTTTCAAAATTACACTTAATAGGATTTTATAATAAATAACATTAATAAATAAAACGTTTTTTTACTATTTAGCTTAATTTTAAATTATACATTCTGTTTTACATGTTATATTGTCTGGTTAATAGATTATTCTTATTTGTTACTCTGTTATTTCACTTTGTTAATTTTATTTCTTAGTCTGTTATTTTTAGTGTATTCATATAATTGTTAATATTGTATAATGTATTTAAATTATATTTATTACTCTGCAAATTATATGTAGCAGTACCTACACATATGGAGTAAAATTAGCTAAAATAATTATGCAGTATGATCATTCGAGGTCGCACTCAAGCTATTGCTTTGGCGGTTACCGAAATTGTTAGAAAAGAGTTATGAAATGTAAATTTAAATATATAAATAAAAAAAATAATATATACTGCTTATTCTTAAACACTGATGATGATTTTTATTATATTCAAAGAGTAATATTTGCGTTATTTCCTCCCTTCCTTATAACATTCTAAGTTCGAAGAAGTTTAAACATTAAAGTTGTAATCTAACAAAAGTGATTTTTTTATTTTGCTTTATACCAAACTTCTCAAGAAACTGTTAACCAAAAATAGCCAGACTATTTTAAGAATAAATATTAGGGCAGAAAAAAAAAAAAGGCAGTTGGAACACCCAGGATATGTAAAATGTTGAAAAACAAATAATGGGAGAAGATCAATTTCTGAAATGTGCCTCTTATGCTCGAGCTAAGTTCTTTCAAATGGGATCCCCACTTATTTAGCAATTATGCACTTACTTAGCTTGAAATTACTTAGCAATAATTATGACATTGAATAAATACTTAGCAATAATTATAGTGAATGATAGAATAGCAACTACAAATAACTTACTTCTAGCTAAAGAGGATAAGAAAAGCGACTTTTTATTAAATGATTCCCTTTTCAGGATTTCCCAGAATTCTTACACTGACTCATATACGAATTGAAAAATAAGACGAGATGTTTCACTTAGAGATTTCTATAGATTTGCAATTTGAGTTATTTTTTTTAAGTCTGTGATCTGTAAATGGACGTGGAGCCTAAAATACCGAGTGAAGTAATTTTTCTAATACTGAAGGAAAAGATTTTTTTAATAACATAATGAAAAAAGCATACTTAAGTCGAGTTTGTATTCATAACCGAGGATTATTTAACGATATACATGTTCAACATATTATTTACATAACACTCAAATCATATTAGTAGATTTTCTCACAAATACGACCTTTAAAAAAAAGAAAATATTTTTTTCATCTAAACCCAAAACAACATAAATCTTTTGACTCTTTCGAGCACCTTTAAATCTTTTTGTCGGCTCCTTGTCCTTTTTCTTTTTAGTCCTTTAATACAAAAAAAAAAAATATAGAATCCTTAATAAGGACATAAGTGAAGAAGTCAGAAGGTACAAGTTTACCAAATAAATAAACCACTAGACATATTTATTAGATTAGTGACATCTGTTAACTTTAGAATAGCACTAGTCCAAAAGGGCTTTTTCCTTCATTAATAGCTCTTTATTTAGTCACTTTTTTATGAAAATAATTATATGTGTGTTCGTGTAACCTTAAAGGTTCACAACACATAAATATATATCTATCTATTAAAACAGGTGTCATTTTTTATTTTTTAGTTTAAAATAATATTAAGCAAATGGTTATATTAGAGCAGGTGTATTATCATCCCTGCTGTTTTATGCATTGTATTTTTTGTGCTATAATAAATATCCTTTTTACAAAAAAGTTTAAAATCATTAATGTCATCTTATTGGTTAGATGAAAAGATCCTTAAAAAAGGATCTTATGAAACCGCCATCTTGATCCTGTTCACATACTTCGACACCTTTCTTCCTTTCCACTTATTCGCTCCTTTTCATCCTGAGTCTTTTATAAAAAAAATAAAAAACCCTATCACACATTAACTTTTCTTTTGCCCTTTAATTTCTTCTAGTTACCTTTAAAAACCTAGATGGAAAAAAAGACGAAGTATATCGCAGCTTATTTTTCGGCCCTATTCCTTTTGAAATAATTTCCTTATAGCTAATTCTGTCAATCATATAATCCACAACGTATCCTGGAACCTTTTTTCTCTCAGAACAAAGAAGGACCTTTTTCGAAAATTCCATTCTTTTCTTTATTAAAAGCCTAATTGTCGGTGTACAATTTTAAAGTTTTTTCATAGGGCTTTATCGTCTCTCCATGTCTTTGTATTCTAGAGACAAAAAATAATTATCTAGGATACTAATTTCATGAAAAGCAAGTCCTATTCTTTCTTAGTTCTGACAAATTGAGTTTGATTGATTTTTTTATTAACACTCTTCACCCTTAAGATGACAGCTAAGATTACCTAGGGTGATACAGTCACATTATTAAGCCTTTTTACTAATGATACATCGAATATAGTAAAAGTTATTATAAGGAGCATATGTTAGAAAGGTAAAAAAAAGAGAACAGCTGAAGATGAACTTATAGACTTTAAAATTACTTATAAGGTAGAAAACTTTTTGGTTCGACGAAATTAGTTTTTAAAAATGGACTTATCCTTACAAATAAAAATCTATTTATGACCATCAGTTGCAGTTGTCCAATGAGCATGAGTAGTGCTCAAATATATGAAGTTTTAATTTTCGGAATTCTTTAAAAACTGTTCCAACGATTTTAATTAAAATCCCTTGAATAGTATTTTCGGATTACCCCAATACTGTTACCCAACTGAACCAAATACTGTTATACTGTTTCGGGCTGATACCATATACGGTTGTAAAAATTATGTATTAGGTATTAACCTGAAATGGTGTGTACTATTACAAAAAAATTAGTAGGCCTATATTTCTTTTTTCAATAATATTAATTTTTTTTAACAACGATTTTAGTGCACACTGGAAACATAATATAAAGGTACCAGTTTATATGATCAATTTTTGATGAAATGAATTACAGTAAGTGAATAGCCTGCAATATAATCATTTTCTATATTTATTCACTGCCTGCAATCCAGGTATAATATGCTGCGCTACAGCAATACATTGATAGACAAAGACAGTTGCTTGTAACCATCTCTTGCGGGGCCTACGAAAGTTAGTTGTGTCGTTCCCGTTTTTTTACCGTTGTTCTGGAAATAGAAATAATAAAAAAAAAAAAATCATCCGAAAAATTTCCGCCCCCCAGAAATTGCCGCCCTGGGGGATTGCCCAGTCTGCCCATTGGTAAATTGGGGCCTGCAAACTATCTCTCCACGTAAATTAAAATTACTTTAATAACAAAGCTTTTTTCACCCTCAAAAGAAAAAAAAATTACATGAATAAAAAGATTAGTGGAGGAGAGTCTACTTAATGTCGGATATCGATATTAGACTCCCGTTAAAGATTATGTTTTTGAAATTTTACTTCATTTGTTCATTTATAAAGATCCTTCTCGAGGCCCTTATGCTTATGCCGAGGATGATGTGCCTGTTTGTCCGTCGCTCTTTGGTTCATAATTCCCGATCGGTCCAGGGGTAAAAAGTTGAAATTTAAAACACTGGCGCAACTTTTTGACCCACACAAAGGAAAAAAGTAAAGAAACATTAATAATTTAATATGCGCATGCGCAATTCGCAGAAATTTGGTAAACACAATTTTTTTTTAAATTTTGAAAGGGGTATCAAATGAAAGCTCCTGAAAAA
The DNA here is from genome assembly GCA_951217055.1 of Gerris lacustris. Classification (NCBI taxonomy): domain Eukaryota; kingdom Metazoa; phylum Arthropoda; class Insecta; order Hemiptera; family Gerridae; genus Gerris; species Gerris lacustris. Next base: position 37,407,993 of record OX578281.1, read on the forward strand.
ATAGGTTACAAATAAATATACATATTTTTAAATTTTGCATTCCTTATTTAGTTTTGTGAATTAGAATATACCCCACAAAAATCCCCCCCCCCTCCATCCAACCACCCTCAAACGTTAAGTCCTACAAGTCCTACAATCCTACAATTTTGAAATAATTCTAGCAATACCTTATTATATGGCGATAAAAATTTCCCGAAAAAATTTACTTTACCTTGCTGTCATTACTGATTAAAAACATTGTGAACCCCAAGGACCCTTTAATTTTTTATTTGATTACTGAGGCATTCCGCGTAATTTGTTTATATTTTTTTTTAATTTCATATAGAGCAGGATGGGGAAATAAAAAAAGTTGTTTCATAATTTAAAAACGTATAATATGCTTAATAATCTACGAAACCCTAAAAGAGTACTAGGATGCAAGTACTTCCTGTACTTCCTGCAAGTACTGTGATTTTTAATATTTTATTTGGTGGTAGAATATGTGTGTCCAAGAAAAAAATTAATTTTTTGGGGTTTTAAAATAATAGTAATTATTTATAAAAACTTCTGCTTATTCTTAAACCTCTAAAAATGATTACAGTTTCTTGATTTTGAGTTGAGTAAAGGGTTTTAAGTTTTAAACTATTAAAACATTACCAAGAGAAAATTACCCTAATTTTTTATGGTTTCGAATTCATTTAAGGAATAAGGGTAAAACTATTAATTTTATTAAAAAAAATATATATTTGTAAATAAAATAATAAGCTAATATAAGAAAATTAAAAATTTTTGTTCAGCATTCCAAGTTATCAATAACTTTAATAGTTGTCCCCCCTGATAATAATTTGTGTATAGAAAAATGGATCCTCAACGGGTAAGAAGAAAATAAAACACTAGTACATGTTTTAATGTGGCGACGTTTCGGCTTATCCAGCCATCATTTTCAAGCCTAAAAATAATAATAATTTATTGTAAGCATGACAATAGTATAAAAAATCAGCTAATATCACAATAGTGTAATCATTGAGAATATATAATATTACCTGTAGTCCAGGAAAATAAGGAATAATAATAAAGGAAAAAAAGGGGAAATAATTTATAAAGTTTTGAAACTTTGTGAAATAGTACATTACGCGTCGAGTGCGGAAAGTAGCATTTCGCATGCGAGTGTGGAGTTTGCACCCGAGCGATAGCGAGGGTGGTAAAACCACACGAGCAATGCAAAATGCCGTTTTCACACGAGTTGCGTACCGTACTTTATCTACGATAGTTAGATTTAAATAATAAATACAGAAAAAAATTAACTTGCTGTATGTAAGTTCGTATCTCTCTCTTGATAAAGATGGCATTAATTCATTAGTTGTATTTTTTGCCGAATTAATTATTTCTGGAGGAGTATTATTCTCCACATTTTCGTCAACGTCACTTGATTCACTCATTGTTTTTCACTAAAAACTCGATATAAACAGTTACTTTAATAAAAGAACAGCAAATTAGTTTTGTTAAATGTAAACAAACTTGCTAATCGTGCGTAAAGCTGAAGAATTCCTCTTCTTTACCGCACTAGTGTGGTAAAGAAGAGGAATTATTCAGAACTATGAGACGCGCATGCGTAATGAATACAAGTACGTAAATAATCACTTTCTACGCATCTAAACAAAGATATAATGTTTATATTTCGTATCAATCGTAGATAAACACTTTTAAGGGGTGTAGTAGTAAGAAACAGCAAAGTTCCCCCCTCTTAAGGGGGCGCGTCCCCCCCTCCCCCCTCCTTAAAGTCCAAAATTTACATATTTTTCACTTTTACGCAAAACGGTTTATTTTTTGAAAAGAAGTGTTTTTACCAAAATTATTCCTCACATAATTCTGCACAAAAAAGGTCCTATGCATGATTGAAGTGGGACATACCGTTTTCGAGATATTGTAGTTGGATAGAGATAAAACATATTTTTGCGAACCAAGATATCTAAAAAATAACTCATCCGATTTTAATGAAATTGGGATGGTAGGTTTTACTTAGCCCATTGTTGATCCCATTTAAGTTTCAATCTTCTGTGCCCATTATTTTATCCTCCACATGCGCACAAACATACATTTATTTAGACCTATATCTTCAAAAGTACTCAACTGATTATTATGAAATTTTGATGGTTTGTCGAAAGTAATCCGCAGATATCTCCAAATTAATTTCAACGATCTGCGCTATTTACATTTTGATAAATTGATACTTTAATTCTTAACAGACAGACAAAAAATTGATTAACAGGCAGACAAAAAGGGAACCAATTTAGAAAATGTAAAGAGCGCAGACGGTTGAAATTAATGTGAGGCTATCTGCGGGCTACTTTCGACAAACCATCCAAATTTAATAATAATCAGTTGAGTACTTTTGAAGATATAGGTCTAAATAAATGTATGTTTGTGCGCATGTGGAGTATAAACTAATGGGCGCAGAAGGTTGAAACATATATGGGATCAACAATGGGCTAAGTAAAACCTACCATCCCAATTTCATTAAAATCGGATGTGTTGTTTTTTTAGATATCTTGGTTCGCAAAAATACGTTTTATCTCTATCCAACTACAATATCTCGAAAACGGTATGTCCCACTTCAAACATGCATAGGACCTTTTTTGTGCAGAATTATGTGAGGAATTATTTTGGAAATGACACTTCTCTTCAAAAAATAAACCGTTTTGCGTAAAAAGTGAAAAATAAGTAAATTTTGGACTTTAAGGAGAGGGGAGAAGGGGACGCGCCCCCTCAAGAGGGGGGAACTTTACTGTTTCTTACTGCTACACCCCATAAAAGTGTTTCCACAAAGTTTCAAAACTTTATAAATTATTTCCTTCATTTGCTGTTTTTTTTTACTAATTTGCCTGGACTACTGGGTCATTTTCAAATAAAATGTACCTTTTCTATCCCAAGATTTTACAATTTTATTGAAACTAAAAGAAATCATGAAAAAAAACGAAAAACATTTAGGTTTATTGATCAGATGTCTGTCTATTATTGTGTTAATCAGGGTTATTTTATGGCTTATAAGGTAAAAATTTCTTGCTTCAAAAAAATTTGATATTACAAATTGTAATGAGTGTTACGGCCCACAGTAGTTTTGATAATATGAAATGTGATTTTTATTCATTTTTTTCATAAGTTTTTTTTTTTATTATAATTTTTTTTTTTAATCAATAAAATATCCAAGTTTATATAAATGGGATAGGAAAAATTAAAACTTTAGTACAAAACGAAACAAATATATTTATATGTATGTCCCAAGGGTTTAGTAATGAGTGTTACCGATAAGAGTTGGCAGAATTAGAGGGTGAGTATGAAAGAAAGAAGGAGAGATTAGGGTTTGTTTATGTTAAGAAGACATTTAAGTCAGTAATCAACGACTTTTTGGACTGATAGCACTTTATTCTTCTCTACAATTAATATTTCACTAAAAAAAAATTGTGAGTATTTTTATTCATTGTAATGAGTGTTACCATCATTTTTTGTAGTTGTAATCAACATGTATTTATGTTATTAATATAATCAGTACACATTAAATTGGTTTAATTAAGAAACATAGTTTCTGAGAAAAGATTTTTTTAAGTTAAAAATGTAATGAGTGTTACCTGTAATGAGTGTTACCTGTAATGAGTGTTACTGTACTGTTTGTTCTACAATACTGTATATTTTCAAATTTAAAAAAAATGATCGAGTTTAATGTTTTTTTTTACAAAAAATAAATTTGCCGCATGTAAAAAAAAATTGTAAATAAAAGTTTAATGTTTAAAGTTTGTGTTAAAATTTAATTTTTTCTAAGTCCAATATATAAATGTGTAATGAGTGTTACCATAATGTAATGAGTGTTACTTGAATAAAAACAAATTATTATAGGTAATTGTGTCCAACTATTTTTTTTATTAAAGAAAAATTATTTTTTCTTCTTCTTTATAATAAAAACTTTTATTACAATGCACTGAAAACGTATCCTTTACATTTTTGAAGCTTTGAGGAAACATTAAAAGATAATAAATGTAACACTCATTACTTTCTTTTAAAAAATTGCAAATATTTTAGGTAAAAAAATATTTCTGGTGGGATGAAAGAGAATATTTACGTCATATATACAATTTAGTAACGTTTCATAAAAACAGAGAAATAAAATCTAAAAAAAATGCCGTTTTTATGATAGTAACACTCATTACGACAAAAATGTGATTTTTATGTATATATGATCATATATATGTAAATGGATTTGAAAACTGACTGTCCTTGAACGAAAATATCATCCTAAGTCCCTGATGTGTCAGAATAATCAATATTATCATGTCTAAGGCTTATTTTAATTTTCTATAAAGTAGCCAAATTGATTTCCCAAAAGGTACATTTTATTTGAAAATGACCCACCTATACTACTATCTACTTTAGCCCTCAAGCTAAAATGTTATAAAAAGAAACGAGTACTAAAGGTCAATTTTGGGGAACTGGTTATTCACCGCGTCAATCTCCTAAAACCATTAAACATACACTTGTTAGGGAGAAGGTGAAACTTACAGAAGTTTATCAGTACAAAAGATTTATCCCTCGGAGAATTCACTCAAAAATTGATAAAATACTGTGAGGTTTACCATGTATAAAAACGGAGTAGTGACATAAATAATAGAAAAATGTTGGCAACAACATCACGGTTTAACAAACAACAATAATAAAAACAACAATTAACTACATAACAATATCACAGTTTGCAAAACTAAAAAATATAGCCAAAAAATGAAAAAGTCTACTTGTCAAAAGTATTGATAGATAATGCACTCTGATTTGCTATTGTTTAAGAAATTTAAATTGGGGTTGCAGAATTTGGCTAATTTTTCTAAGGGAGAGTTGATTTGGCTAATAATAGGTCTTAAAGGTAAATTTAAGGTAATTTAATTTTACCCTACCCATCAAATTGTAAATAGTGCGAACAACCTAATCGTAAAAGCCCTCTCCTTGACAGACAAATGCCATATTAACAATATCCGTTCCAAGATTTGTAGGAAACTTAAAGATAATTTTTCCCCAGTATTCTTAATCAAAAAATTATGGTACAAAAACAGTAATCGTAAAGTTAATCTTAATACCGGTAACACTCAGACTACAAACATTAATAACAAATTTGTTGGCTTAACCTACACAAAAGGCCTCTCTGAAACCACGCAAAAACTCCTACAAAAATTTGATGGTGGAAATATCAAATTTATACCATAAAGGGAAATTATACCACAATTTTAAAGATAAGATCCCTATCGACCATGCAATAGGAACCGTGTATCAGATTCCTTGTGGACATTGCCCGAAGAGCTACAATGGAGAAAGCAGCCAACTCCTAAAAAATAGACTGGAGCAACACCGGTATAATCAACAAAAAGGCAACGCTAATACAGCTCTCTCCAGCCACTCAACACACCTTCAATTTTGAAGATACACAAATCATAGGGAGAGAAATTAAAACCAATAGGAGGAAAATGTTAGAAGCATTGAATATTGCCATTAATTTAGATAAAACTGTCAACTTAAAAACAGATTCTAGATCACTCAATAAGTTTTACAGTGGAGACTATTTTTCAAATTCAAAACTCCCGCCTCAAAATCCGACACAGTTATAATTTATTCTTAATGCTTATCAGTAATTATTTTTATTGTTATTATGAATATTATTAATTGAAAGCATACATATACAACTTAATTAGAAAAGTTGTTTACTCAATGTTACCATTAGTTTTTTGAATTGATTTTATTTTGTTCACAGATAAGATAACACTGTTATCAGAGTGCATTATCTATCAATACTTTTGACCAGTAGACTTTTTCATTTTTTAGCTATATTTTTTAGTTTTGCAAACTGTGATATTGTTATGTAGTTAATTGTTGTTTTTATTATTGTTGTTTATGAAACAACTCCGTTTTTATACATGGTAAACCTCACAGTATTTTATCAATTTTCGAGTGAATGCTCTGAGGGATACATCTTTTGTACTGATAAGCCTCTGTAAGTTACACCTACTCGCTAACAATTGTATGTTTAATGGTTTTAGGAGATTGACGTGGTGAATAACCAGTTCCCCAAAATTGACCTTTAGTACTCGTTTCTTTTTATAACATTTTAGCTTGAGGGCTAAAGTAGATAGTATAGGTAATATTATAAATATATTCTCAATGATTACACTATTGTGATATTAGATGATTTTTTATACTATTGTCATGCTTACATTAAATTATTATTATTTTTAGGCTCGAAAATGGCTGGATAAGCCGAAACGTCACCACATAAAAACATGTACTAGTGTTTTATTTTCTTCTTACCCGTTGAAGATCCACTTTTCTATGTACAAATAATTTTCACCATATTACAAAATATCAGGCACAAAAATCTCAACAGAGTTAAGAAAATTAAAGAATATAACATTCTTCAAACTTGTATAGTCACCTTCTTCAGCGCAAATTTCAACTCTGTTAATAAAGTCACTATAAGCGATTTGAACATGCTCAACAGAAATATTGGAAACAACCAGTAATCCTCTCCTTTAGTTCATTTACGCTAATAACCGGAGTACCGAAGGATCAGCATAAATTTTGTTGATTATTAAAATGCAGTGTGAACTATTTATTGTTGGCAACTTACTATTTATTTTCAGAAAACAAAAAAAATTCAACACTTAAGAAAATTAATTAAATTGTTATATTGACCCATTTTTTAAATTTCTAAATAACTTTTTTGGATAACATAAATAATAAAGTAGTTTACCATTGGTAGTTTTGAAGTTTTTAAGAAAAACCCTGTACCCAATAAGTTTAGAGGAACAAGTTGGAGTTTTTTACAGAATGACTTTTTTATAATAAACTATTACTTCTTGGATAGTCTATCTTGGGACGCTCTGTATTTTCATTATTAATTAAACAGTAATATTAATTTTAGGTATTATATTAAATAGTTTACAACCACAAATGTGCCCCCCCCCCCCCCCCCAGACCCGATAGAGTAAAAAAAAATACAGCGTATTTTTTTTTTAATACATATTTTTACATTCACCTCATATTCAATTTCACCTCAGAAATGCATAACAGCGCTATTGTGAGAGGTCATATTTTCAAAATTTTCCGGACCCCCCGCCATTGATCCCCCCACCCCCTATTAATTAACTGCAGACGACGCCCATGACTAACAGTAAAATATTGTAGTGCAGTAAGCATCAGCATAACATTTTCTAACGAATACGTTAAAACAGTTATTGTTACTTGGGCGCGGAGATGTTATTTTTTTTTGGGGGGGGGGGGGGGGGCGAGGGGGGCAGCTACTTTGTTAAATAAGTAGTACCCTTTTCTAGTTACCACTAAAAATCCTCCCCCCCCCCCCCCAATCTAAGCTGACAGAATGTGCCCCCTCCAGACCTAGCCGCTGGATACGCCACTGAGTTTCGGCACCACGTAAAAAAAACAGGGGACTTTAACGTGTATAAAAGTGTCAAAATCCTATAATCGAATTTTCACGCTATCACAGTATTTTCTCATTATATATATATATATATATATATATATATATATATATATATATATATATATATATATATATATATATATATATATATATATATATATATATATATATATATATATATATATACTTCAGCGAAGTTTACTAAAAATTCCGCCCTATGAATAGGTATTAATATCAATATTGATCAAAAATTTAGGAAATAAGGAAGTTTTTCCTGAAATCCGAACAGTTTAAGCTTGGTTCTATTCTAAGTTATGGAACCTCAAAGAAAAAAAAAATTTTTTGTTGTTTATTAAAATAACATTTGCATACATTTTTTGTCATGTAATTTGAGGGAATAAAAATGAAAATTACACTTTCCTTTTAGGACATTTTGTCAGCTTTACAACGAAACCAAAAAATTTGTTCTAGCTTTTATACTTTTGGAGCAATTATTGTTTTTATAAGCAAAGGCATACGATCTAAAAAAAAGCATAAAATTTGAACATATGGGAGAACGGTTAATATTTGACCCATGGATTATATAGTGTGTTTTGTAGCCCCTGAGACGTAGAACAGCCTACTTCATTTTTTCACATATAACGCCAGTCACCCTGTATATATATAAATATATATATATATATATATATATATATATATATATATATATATATATATATATATATATATATATATATATATATATACTGCGTATATGAGAAAGTAAGAAGTAAGCAAACCACCAGTAGTTAAACACTTTATAAACATGTTTAAAAAGAAATCAATTAAATGAGATATTACGTGATTTAAAAACAATGTTAATGTCTAACTGAGAAAGATACATTTGATATGATGGACCAATTCTTTAATATATTAAAATTTGTCATTTATGATAAAAGTTGTCTCTCACTAATATATTTTGTAAAGATAGACCGCATAATATTAAAGTCGTTTTTTCGGGTAAAATATAGTGATCAGAAAATATAGGTCTCAAACGCAGCTAGAATTTTTAGAATTGCTAGAATTTCGCAATGTAATATTTATCACACAATAGACCAACAGAAATTAATAAGAGTTAGCAAAAATAATCAAGGCAAGACACAACATGCAGGAACGAAAATTAGCAAAACAATATTACCATTAAGGATAAAAAAAAGCTATAAACAGAGCAACAAAAAATCGTCGTCTAGACTTGGCACAGACTTCATCGTTACTAGAGAAGACACTAGAATGATATACATACATATACACGAACACACAGATATATATATATATATATATATATATATATATATATATATATATATATATATATATATATATATATATATATATAATGGCTGCATGACCAAGCCACCTAATTCTTCACCCATATATCCTGTAGTAGTAAAAAAATGTCCTTGTGATTCCATGATAAAAGGTGTCCTTTAAAAAAGGTTGTGAAGAGGAAGGTGATTGGTTTAGAGTTGGTATACGAAAAGACAAAAAAATCATCTTATAATGGTGTTAAAAAACCACAAGCTGGTCGGATTTTTTCATTATATTGTATGTGGTTCTTTTATAAGTGGTAAGAACAAAAAGGACGTATAGAAGTTGGTTATAATGGGGCGAGAGGGGATTAAATGTAGCGTGATGACATGTCCTTAGTTATCCTGCGACACTTAAAGGACTAAGAGACGGGCTGCCAAGGATCAAGGATACCTCGAGCAGGACACCCTTCACAGGATGCAATAAAGATTGGGCTAATATTGTAAGGGGTGCTGAAGCCAACCCCTCAGGAAATTCGCTACTTGTAACCCATCATCCCCTTTATTCTTATTTTATTTTGTCTTTGTATTTTTTACAGACATTCGTTACGGTACCAAAGATCTATCCTAGAAGGGCACTCTTAAGATGGATTTATACCAATGATATAAAAAATTAAGAATAATTTTAATTTGCGATGTAAATTATAAGGCTTATAATTAAATTATAAGTTATATACGAATAATTTATTTCAAACATGTTTATTTAGATTTTTAATAGGTTTCTATGGCAATGGTATAGCAATAAATAATAATTATAATTTATAATAATACATTTTAAAACAACATACTTTTATACAAAGGAGTACAAAAATAAACAAATGAAAAGAAAAGCTCATCTATACATTTATAACTATCCTGCGCAACAAAACAAAATAAATAGTTGTCTCATCAAAACAATAATTAAAAAAAAGGCAAGATAAGAGTAAAGTATAGGATAGATACATTAGGTAATCAGTGAGTAGAAAACAAAATGAAAATAAAAAACAGACTTCTTAACAATTAGTTGTAATAATAATTATTATTATTTAATTTTAATTATTATTCATATTTTTCTCGACTTCTACTAAATTTACATAAAAATGAATCCTTTCATTTTTCAGAAAAAAGGTCATCTATTCAGTGTATTTGCCTTAAAATTAAATATATTAGTAGCCGTTTTTATAAACGCTCAAATACAAAAATGCATCGGGGGAAAAGGTGTTCGTTCTGTCTGTTAATGCGGGCAGTGAAAGAAAATATTCGCTAACGTTTTCGGGAGTCCACTGTTTCACAGTGGACATGATTGTGATATCAAATTTTGTCCAAGAGTGTCTTATCTTAAGATTGTCTCGACGAGATGTATACGGATTTGAGCAAGGGTTCGTTGGACATGATAGGGAAGGAGTGGTTCTGTATTTAAATAGTTGGAGTCAGTATAACGTGAGCTGTTTAGGATTAGGGTACAATCTGGAATAGGATGAATTCTAGATTTCCTGGTGAGCAATCCTATAGTAATTTTGTCAAAAGAGCTAAAGTTATGTTTTTAATGAAGACATTGGTAAACGATGGATTTAAAACTGCAATACTAGAGAGACCTTGCTTCACCTGGGATACCTAGTTGTATTTTTACAACTAGCGATTACTTTTCCCTGGGTCGAGGAAGAGAAGACGGTTGAAGCAATTTCTCACTAGCCTTCCGTTTTCCGTCTTATAAATTTAAAAATGTGAATAACATTATTTCCCGTTTCCGACAATTTTTATTTTAAATTTCCATAATATATTAATTAACCATTTAAACATAATAGGCCAGTCAAATAGTACACTAAAAATCGATAAAATTGCAAACAAACGGCTAGTTCTGATTTTTTAATATGTTGTTAGGAGCACTACCAGTAGTCTATATCCAATTTTGCAGCTTCGAAAGACCTGTGCTAGCTGCGTAGCACTCGAAAAACCACGAAATTTTCGCACTTTTTGCGGTTTTCTCACTATGTCTCCTAAAGTATGGTACAGCCACCTCCGCTTCAGCCTTTCTTGCACCCGCATGGTAGAAATTTAAGAAGGGAGGGGGTCATCTCCCCTTTCTCCATCCCCATTGAGTTGCGTCTTATTCCACCTCCAAACACTTTTGAACTCGGTGGTAAGTTTGGTAGGAGTGGAATATTCCTCCATCTTCCGTTGGAGGCAAACGGGCGAGGTCAACCTTAGCGAAGGTGGCTGTTTTCACAAAAAATGTTATAGCGAAGGCTCTGGAGGGTATCCTCAGTGTAGTCTCCTCCATACAGAGCTACTAGGCACTTCGCTCCAGCATCTGCGATGGCTTGGTTGGTTGAATTACGTTGGAGGAACACTTCAGCTGCGGTGATGAGTTTAGGGTATTTCTGGATGGCGCTCCACAGTTTGTTCTTCCCATAACAGAAAAGGGCAGAGGTGGTGTCGCACCCAGTGAAGGCGTGGAGAAACAATTTGAATCCCGGGGGTACATCCAAATCTCCACGATTGAATGAGGTTGACGAATATTGTAAGGGGCCAGAGTCACCTCTACTACTTTCCCAAAAAAAACGTTCTTCACAGCCGATCCCAAACCACAGAGAAGGACGAGGAGATCCACATCCTCGCCAATGATTATCACTGATTGAAAAGAGTTGCTCTTGCAAAGTGCCACTTTGATAATGTCGCAGTCAGGATCCTCGACTGCTTGCTTCGTCTCAATTCCCTTGCTTTGGAAGGCGGAGCATATCAGAGCAATCAGTCGTCGTTTGTTACTGTCGTTAGCCAGCAACTTACCTGGGCCATTTTTATAATAGCGGTCTCTTCAAACCTGACATCGTGGCACTGTACAGAACCATAGCGCCTTCGGCGTTCGGCAGTTTTTATGTTCTTCTCTGCCCCATCCTCATTATATCCATCGAAGACTACAGTAAGTCATTAAAGTTGGCCAAATCTTAAAATTTCACTTTATTGGAAAAATTTGCCAATTTTTGAAGAGCTGTATCTTGGTAAATATTGGACCTACAGAAATGATTCTAGCCTCAACTTGTAGCAAATTTATTCTACTTTAAATACGTATTTAACATGTTTCATGATAAAGCTCATACTTTAGATATAATGAGAAAACCGCAAAAAATGCGAAAATTTCGTGGTTTTTCGAGTGCTACGCAGCTAGCACACGTCTTTCGAAGTTGCAAAATTGGATATAGACTACTGGTAGTGCTCCAAACAACATATTAAAAAATCAGAACTAGCCGTTTGTTTGCGATTTTAATGTACTATATGACTGGCCTATGAATCAAGCTATATAAGTCGTTTTCCCGGGGAAAAATAGTTGCTGAGAAAATAGCTATACTTCGGTTCGATTCCCCACAAGGGAGGGGTTATTTTTTAAACTCAGTCACTATGAAGTCATACAAACAAAGTTTTGTTCGCGTTTGTCGAAACTTTTTTTTTTTAATAATGAAAGTTCAGTTATTATGTTTAAAGAAGAGGTAACTCTCACATTGTCCACCCGTCTAATCCTGTGCGGTGTGCTCTTTATGAAACCGTATTTCATAGAATAAATTAAAACTGCTCACCCCATGTTCTACCTCTAATATATTCCTCCTGACCAAATACTAAAGTGCGCCAAGAGCCGCGCAATATTATACATATGTATGTATATATCATATATATAATATATATATATATATATATATATATATATATATATATATATATATATATATATATATATATATATATATATATATATAATATATATAAAAGTAAAAGGGGGTATAACTAGAGGCGTTGCCTGTATAAATCACTAAGGTAATAGCTCTTCTTGCACCCTTATGCATAAAGAACCTATATGCAAATGTGATCACGTACAATAACAAAGAAAACCAAAGGGGAAAAAGTTACAAGCCCAACTCTAATCATGAAAAAAATCATATTAAAATATCTACAGTCCCTATACGGGTTGAATAAGAAAGAAACCGATATTATTCAATTTCAGGCTCGCCTATTTTGTACTGTCCGATTCACTTTGTTCTTTTTTAAACTATTCCTTTTTACATTAGATCGAAATTACTTGAATTCTTTTAAATTTACAGTAAAAGCTCTGATTATCAGGATTTGATCTGTTTCACATTAGCGATATTCCTCGCTGATTCAAACAGAAAAATATAACTGGTATACATAGCTTTCTTTTTACAATTAAATAAATTTCAGAAACCCCTAATAATATTAAAAAAAAAAAATAATGATGGAGCAGATGATGTTGACTCTTATGGGAAGATAAATTGCATATGTTGACGAAATTAATTAATCTCAAATTTGTATTAGTAGTAACTAGGAAAACATTGTTACCACCATAATCAATAGCATAGTCAAATAAGGAAATTCAAAAAGAACCTAATCAAATTAAACTTATAGAGGCAAAATATATTTGATTAATTATCTTATTTTGCACATAACTTGGCCACTGCCATTATAGCTATATAAAATTTAATAATTATTTTTATAAAGAAAGTTAGAATTTGATAAGAAGCGTCTCTACTTTAAAACAAAAATGAGGAAAGGACATCAATAACCTTAAGATCACACGCACACATACTAAAAAATATATATATATATATAAATTTAACAAATGATATTTCGATGTCGGCACCTTTTTAAGAAACTTTATTGTGTTTTCTTTCGACTATTTTTTTCAGCACCCAATATATAAAGTCAAGAATAGAAGCTAATGAAAAAAAATAAGTAAAGGTCGAAAAGTATATATGGGTTAGTAAAAAGTGTGAGTGTGTTAATTTTAGGTTTTGTGTGTTTGTATACAATATAGCTTACAAAAACATTTCTCCTTGTAAAATTTATAGTTGCCTAATGAAGTTGTTAACTTTATATATATATATATACCAAATATAATATTATATATATATATATATATATATATATATATATATATATATATATATATATATATATATATATATATATATATATGTATAATATTATATTTGGTAAAGTACCTTTTCTTACTGAATAGCGTTCTTAATTGCTTACAACCGTTTCTCAATATTACACGTGTAATCATATATATATATATTATATACACACACTTTATTATTATGGTAAAGGTATAAATAATACATACTATCTTACAATTTTATATTTTGCTCACCCAAGATATCTTAATTATTTAATATTAATATATATATCTAGACACTCACAAACATATATTTATATTTATTTATTGATATTTTTCGCCTTCAAAAAGTTAAAATAAATCTTGCTAATAAAAAAAAAAAAAAAAAAAAAATATATATATATATATTTATATATTGCAAAATACATATACTATGGTAGGGATATAAATATTATATATGCTATAAATCCAGTTGTATATAAGAGAAGCTAGGAGTAATATTTTAATATAGGATTTTGCGACATGTAATTTGTAGTTTTCAGCACTTTTGAACCGATTTGGTTATATTTTGCGAGTTCAACTAATTACACTTGAAACTTGAAATGTGGAAATTACCTTCCTTTTATGACTTACACAACTTTCTCCAAACTGCAATTTTGATTCAAGGTAGTGGTCATATACTTATTTTAAACCAATCTCACAAACCTAATTATCACTATTTTTTCATAATTATATCATTCTTGTTTTTGTTATGATAATTTCTATAATTCTTTTGATGTCTGCCAAAAAATGGACTTCAATTAAGTTAATAATTCAGATGTATTAATAAAATATACCTAATTCCAATTTCTACCAAATGATGTTCTAAGAGACTGGAAAGGGGGGGGGGAGGATACAGAAGGAAAATACCTCTGATTTTTTCGGAAGGTTAATTTTTAAAATTTGTTTATTAGTAGTTGGAGTAATTAATAATAATTAGGGCGTTTGAAAAATAAATATTTGATCCATTTTGGGGTCCACTAAGACACCAATCCGTATCAACACTGGAATCCAGCTAGTTTGTTATAAAATGGTTATGACATGTTGGTTTTAACCACGACTAACAGCTCATTTACACATGGCTTATTCCTTTGTAATAAAGCATCTATTTAATCCTTGACACACGATGGCGTGGTTATGTGCTCCCCTTGAAACATAACCACACCGGTTAACATTATAACGCAGCATACAACTAATAAATAAAACATATAAATATTCACTGAATATGATTTATTTTCTACCTGGTTTGAAGCAAGTTTTTCTCCCCTAATACTCGTCAAACCCTAAATATTAGCGTATAATTTGATACGAAAATAACTTTGCCTTATTATATCACTTTATACTTCGCTTAACACTTTATTCTTAAAACTACCAAGTCCAATTCTTTTTATCTATTTTTCTCTTGGTTTACACCCTTGTTAAATTCCTTTCATAGTCTTTTTTTTCTTCTTCCTTCTTCTCTAAAGCCCTTATGACATAAGGACTTCCAATCTGTAAATATATATATATATATATATATATATATATTACAGTAAATATATATATATATATATATATATATATTATTATTATATATATATATATATATATATTACTGTAAATATATATATATATATATATTATTATTATATATATATATTCGTTTATTATATATATATGTATATATATATATATATATATATATATATATATATATATATATATATATATATATATATATATATATATATATATATATATATATATAAACCATGCATGCAAATTTGATTTTTTTTAAATAAAATAGACAAGTCCAGACTGTGTGACCCTTTAAAAAGTGTACCCTCTTTTTTGTATAAAGAGACTCACTCATTTGGAATTTATATTTTATATTATATATTTTTATTATTCAAATTAATATGATTTTCATATCAAAACTCAAAAATAAGGAGGAAGGAGAGAGGGAAAGACATTAAATGATAGTTTTTAAATTGGTGAAGGGTTTTTTAAAAAATATACCAACTTGCAGGTGCTGCTAAACTAAGAAAAAAAATTATCATATTAAAGTATGGAAATATATCTTATACCTAGGTTTCCCTCCATATAATATATTCCAACAAGTCTGTCTACAGTCTAGGATAACTTCATTCAGAGATTAGATATTTTACACAAAATGTTTTAAATTATAATTTATGTTTGTTAAATAAAGATGTTTTTATTTTTTAAAATATGTGTAGACAAGCGTGAAAAATTTAAAAATGATATCGCTCAAGGTAAAAGGAAATGTTATACAAATAATTTGAAGTGAATAAGTATAGTCCACAGAAAGAAATTACAAGTTCTAAAGGGCATGAATAGGAAATCTTATTTCATGTAATATTTTAAAAGATTGTTTTCACAAATCGTCAAAGAATTAATGGAACGAATTATTAAAAGTACACACACACACACACAAAAGAGACTATTCATTTTTTGATGCAGTCCCCTTTAATTTTCAATTTAAGATATTTCTATGTAAGGTCTTCAGGGGTATAAAAACCAACTACGTTTTTTTGGCAATATTTCGTCCTTATTTTAGGACATTTTCAAGCCTGAAAAAGTTTTTTAATTTTAGATTAGACAAAAACTTTCACATTAATATTACACATGTATCTGACATAACAATATAAATATTATAAACAATTTATCAGGTGTAAAAAAGTTAATAAATATAGTATAAACCATTAAATTTTGTACTAACATAATACTTATTTCCAATTGTGCGAGAATTAAATTTATTAGTCATTCATTTAGGAAATGTAAAAACTTTTATTTTTAACAAACTTTTAAAAAATTTGTATCCTCTAAAATTGATTAGAAGTACCTGGTACACAGTTGCAAATTCACTACTAAATGAACATAGCACACAAGAAATTAATATAAAAATTCAAATACACCTATAGAAAAATATTATTCGCTAACATATGTTAAAGGCCTCACAGAAAAAATCACCAGAACTTTTAAAAATTTGATTGCCAAAATATTAAATTTGGCACGAAACCAGTCAATAAAATTAAAAACAAATTTTTCAGTAAACTAAAGGACAACATACCTAAAGAAGAAGAAATGGGTTTTGTGTATTCAGTACCATGTAATAATTGTGAAAGTAAATATATCGGAGAATCCAGACAAACTTTTAAAAATAGAATGATGCAACATGAAGGAGATGTAAGATGTAAAACAAATAAAACTGCTATAAGTGCACATGCATTAGAAAATCACCATAATTTTAATTTTGAAAGTGCAAAAATTGTAGAAAGGGAAAATAATAATTTTAAAAGAAAGCTTTTAGAGGAAGGCATTCATAAGTGGCTGTAATAACAGTCTCAATTTTAAAACAGATACGAAAGAGTTGAATAAGGCATATTCAGCAATTTTTCAAACATTAAATCTAAATAGTAAATTATAAAATATAATTTTGGCTGTGAATTATTTTTAAATTTTATATAATTTCATTTTATTTTAACTTAATTATTAAAATTAACTTAATGGTTTAAATAACTAATTTTAAATAGAAATAATTGTTATTGGTCTTGTGTTGTTTTGTTTTTAAATTGTAATCTTTAATTATTGTTTAAAATAATGTAATTTCAAAGTAAACTAAATCTTTTTAAAAAACCATTTATTATATACAAATTGTGGTTGGTGTTTTTTAAAATAAGCTGTTATTTATAAGTTAATATTGTTTTTGTTTTTTTCAAAGTAAAACTAAGTCAGTTTAAGAAACCATACATTATATGCAATAATTCGATGTGATTAAATCTGGATTTCTGTTCCACATTTATCTTTTCTTTTTCATTAGCCTGTATTGTTAGTCATAGTTCAATCTTTGCTCATGACTCATGTATATAATTGTGTGTGAGAGAAATAAATTTTAATTTAATTTACTTTATGGAATTTCCTAATGACGGAATTAAGAGTGGGAAATGGAAATATGTATCCCCTTTCAAATTGACTACCTGACTAATAAATTTAATTCTCGCACAATTTGGAAATAAGTATTATGTTAGTACAAAATTTAATGGTTTATAATATATTTATTAACTTTTTTACACCTGATAAATTGTTTATAATATTTATATTCTTATGTCAGATAAATGTGTAATATTAATGTGAAAGTTTTTATCTAATCTAAAATTAAAAAACTTTTCCAGGCTTGAAAATGTCCTAAAATAAGGACGAAATATTGCCAAAAAAACGTATAGTTGGATTTTATACCCCTGAAGACCTTACATAGAAATATCTTAAAGAGACATCTATTCCTTTTTAAACCCAAGCAACATATTACCGTAAACAACTGTTAACTGGATGACAAATTATTTAATTTGTTATTTTTCTCCGTTGATAGGAAATTATATTAACATCTACCTATAACTTTATAGTTATAGATAGATGAATATAAATAGATGCATGAAGTCTTATGACTTCATGCAACCGTAGCAAACCGACGTAATGCGGGATAAAAAATATACAAAAACGATCTACAGTATAGGAAGTATCGTCGTCAGAAACAACTTATTGTTCACATTCTGTAGCTTCCTCTTCTATTACAACATAATATTTACATCAGGGAAATTATATTTCCGTGAAGATGTGATCTTCTGTCTGTTTCTTCAATTGGTCCCTTTTTATTTAATAAATCTTTTTCTACCCCCATTCAGTCTTTAGGGATAGGTAAAAATAATAATTATTTTAATTTATTTTCAAAATGACTATATTTCGCACATACATCGTCTGGTCGTTCATCTTCTGGCCTTCATCTGTTAATTTGTATAAAAATGACAATTCCTGTGTACATTTCCACTCAAACACATTTTATAAACTATACGGAGTAACTATAAAGACACATCTATCTCGTTCTATTGTTCAACAGTTAAAAGTGACTTTTTACCAATTAGTGACTAATTACCAATCTTCAAGACTGAATGGAAGAAGAAACAGTGTTAATAATTTGATCGGGTTAATAATTTTCTGGTATATTAAAATTCCGTTTTTTTTACAGTAGAACTAAGTTAAATTTCACAATTCTAAAATATTGTTATGGGGGGGGGGGCTTAATCGCTGTCACCCCACAACTTACCATACGATGATATTGGATCAACAATGAAGTACTTAGGATCTGTAACGCAAAACACTAATGTTTCGGAACAATAGGTTTGGAACAGGGTTTGTGTCAGATGGAACGGATTTTTAAAAACCTTTATAAGTGGCCATAATCCAACAGTTACATCTTAAATCAGATTTCACGCTTTAATAAATAAGGGAACAGCTATTCATATACAATTCAAAACTACGCAACTTTTAAACAGGGGCGTAGCACCGAATGATGTTGGTACTTTAAGTATAAAAGACGAAAAATGAGGGAGAGAGGTAGCTCTTGCAGAAAAAGTTATAATGGGATCTGACGACACGATAACTTGAAAATCACTGATCCGATATCCATAATAAAAACTGTCACTAAGCATTTGTTCATTTCTTTCTTACATGAAAAATATCATCTGCAGGAAATAAGGACTTAGCCCATATCAGTTGGCCTAAATAGAATACTAAAAAAATACTGTTTTATTTAAAAGTTCATTACATTTTACTTTTCCTACATTTATTTTAGATACCAATGGGAAAACAATTTTTAAAAAATTAAAATCAACCATTATTCCTAGCAGATTCAATTATTAGTGAGTTGTTAGTTCTATAAGGAATTTAAAACATAATCATTTTTGCGACACTCTTGGGTTATTCTGAAGTAATAATTATCTAAAATTACAATTAACATTTAAATTTTAATTTAAATTTAAATTAGATAAAACCCTTGAAAAATGTAAAATAATAATAATAACCATTTATTATAACCTTAAATCATATAATATTACTTCATTCTTTTTCTATAGATATTATTTATATTTTTGGTTTTAAATCGCCAAGCCGTGGTAATAATGTGTTACAATAATGTAAGTTATTTTCGTCTATTTTGGGCGTTCTTCTTTCTTTTCAAATTTCATCTATCTTTGCCATGTTGCACCTTCTCAAACTTTCCTCATCTCTTCGTCCCATCTTTGTGGTCACCTCTCTCGTGATTTTTTTAGTTCCCTCGGGTACATTCAATTATTACTTTTGTCCATCTTTCATCTCTGGTCCTCCTAATAGACCAAGCCCAGTTTAACTTCCGGTACATCACTACCTTCCCTATATCTACCATTCCTGTTTCGTTTCTTTTCCAAGTACTTGTCATGTCTCTCAAAGTTATTCGCAACATAATCCTTTCCATCCTCCTTTGCGTGCACCTCGTCTTTCTGGATTTCTGGCTTTTCCTTCAGTTTAGGTCCACGTTTTCACACCGTATGTTTTTACAGGAAAAACATATGTAATCCAAAACTCTAAAGCTCTAAGCTTCTTCTTAGCTTCGATTTTAACGTTGGAACTTGTTAAAAGTATTCCGAAGTAATACAATTCTCCAACTAACTTCGACTTCCTGGTTTCGATCTTGATTACTTAAAAATAAGTACATCTAAATACGTAATCTTTCACCATTTTCAGTTTCCTTCCCTCATATCTTTTAATTGAATATTCTCCATTATTGGTTTCGGGTTTAAGAACATAGCTTTACATTTATCTGCATTATATACTGTTAAAAATACTGTTTTATTTAAAAGTTCATTACATTCCTATACGTTTAGTTCTTTCCTGATCTCTTTCAACGCTCTCTCCCATGCTTCATTCTGATTTTTTGCAATAACGTTTAAGTCGTCTGCAAACTTCAGCAGGTTCAGCCACCTCCCATCTACCTTTATACGTTTTCCGGCCCACTCAAGTTGATCGCAAGATGTCTCTAAAACATTTTTGACAATCAATATTTATTCGAGCTATAAAAATTAATTTTTAAACTTCAAAAGATTAACGGCAGGACGGAAAATTTCAGATACATCTTGATGTATCGTGTATAAACAAAAATTCATTAGATCTTTAAAAAAAAAAAAACCTTGATATTTGCTTATGATGTGTGCATTTATAACCCAGAATTCGTTAGACCTAACAACAATCATTTTGTGGACCATTATAAAAACTCAACCGCAAGATTTAGGGTTTTTTTAAAAAAAAAAAAAAAAATTGTAGGCTTCAAAGTACCTTTTAGGATAAAAGCCCAAGATTAACCCTATTGTTGATTTAGAAGGTTAATTTTTATACTATTGTTAGCCATGTCAACTTTTTTTTCTTCTATCGTCGATAGAAGGATTAAAGAAAGAAAGAAAATCGTAGGTCTCAATGGGAACCTATTAAGCCTCATATATGTAATATAGATCCTTATAATAAACTATAGATTGGCTGATATTTGTCCTGTAACCTCTATCTAGGATAACCATAAGAGGTAAGAAAAGAAATCTGGGTTGAGGAGCTACTAAATGCTTCTTGGTTGACCGAATATTATCCTTTGTTGGGTAACTCGGGGCATCTAGTTTTACCACACATGGGACCAGGAGACAATGAAAAATAGGGAACAAATCAGTGTTTTTTTCCTCTAAAAAGAACTTGACAGTAAAAATATAAGGGTAGAATTTTATATTGTAGGGTTTTCTTTTATGAAAAGACTGCATTGCAAAAAAAAAAGGATATAAAATTGAAGAGGGAAAAAGTCTTTGCTAAGTGGCGCTTAAAAGATTAATAATTCAAAGGTTAAATAGCAAGCTAGATACGTCGTTACATAATATTCATAAGTTAGATTTTATATTGACATTATTGCCCACTATAAGAACAATAATGAGGATTAAGATTGAGATATGGCTGAAAAACTAAAATGCATAATTTGTAAATATTAGCTCTTTGCTTCGTGCTTACTTAGTACTTAATTTGGTGAATATTCAGTTATCAATAAGTGAGATCACAAATTATATTATGTTTCTATATTTAACAGTTTCCGGTTCAAAAACTCGATTACATGCATATTTCGCTTAAAACTAAACGGTAATATTTGATTCTATACTCAACACTGCCTTAACTTATAAAGTAAGTACTTAACAGTATAAAGCTATATCCACTCCTGTCTGTTGGTCAATATTGTTCTGGTGAGAAGGTAAAAAGAATCCTCTATAACTTTTAAAATCATTCTCTACATTTTTATAGCATTAGTTCGTTCGATTTATCGCCCATCGACCAATAACAAGACACTGGTCATGTGAACGCTCGAATAAAAGTTTTATTTCTAAATATCTAATATAAAACGACATCAGGTGACCTAATTTTTACACTACAAGAAAATAAACCTATTTGACAAGAAAAGCAACAACTTTCTAAAGTATAATTTTTGTGAATCTAGTTAAATAAATTTAGTTAAATTTACTTTATGAGAACTAAAATAAACAATCTTAATAACCAATAGCAAGTTTGTTTTAATCTAACTGTTTATCAATTTCATTTTACCAAGTAAATTTAAAATAATTTAATTGCTTGCCTCATCGAGAGAATACACAAATAAAATAGAAATAGACTGCCAATTGGTGTGGCACATAGCTTCCTCGCATCCTATCCACGTACTTTTCTTGATTTTATGCGTTTACAAGCCATTATTGTCTAATTGGTTTAATTGTTTCCCCCGTTTTTTTCTTAAATCTGTCAAAATTGTTTTGATTTTTTACACGAAATAAAGTATCAATTTAGCAAAAGTTAAAGAGCGCAGACGGTTCAAATTAATCTGGGGCCATCTGCTGGTTACTTTCGATAAACTATAAAAGTTTCATTCAACTCAGATAAGTACTTTTGAGGCTATAGGTATAAATTAATGTATGTTTGTGCGTATGTGGAAGAGCAACAAATGAACGCAGAAGGTTGAAACTTATATGGGACCAACAATGGATGGATGGATTCTCATGACCAACCACCCAAATATCATTAAAATTGGACGTGTAGTTTTTAAGAATGTTGGTTCGCAAAATTGAACGACAGACTGACAGAACGACAGACCGACAGATAGACACGAAACCAAAAATGTCCCCTGATGTCTGAAACGGATTTCTGTCTTGGAATTTTTGAAATCGGAGACCTAAAATTTTTTCGTTCTTCGGAACGATCACATAGCTTCCGTTACCTTCGGTAAGCTCGGAAGCAAAAAAAGCAAAACAAGGAAATAAACTTAAAGTTTTCAAATGCCGACAATTTCATAGTGGTTGGAAAAGTATAATAGATTCGAGTTGCTTGATGAGGGTGAATGGGTTGGTCAAAACAGTTAGAGCATCTTTCTAATTATTTCCCCCAGGATCTATCTTGCTTTTAAAACACCATGAACATTTTGACGTGAGCTGATGACTTAAAAGTCTCTCTGGGGAGAGGTCGTCGACTTGGTGAGACGAAAAGAACTACTACTCACTGGGCACATACAATTTTCAACATAATCCTCTTTGATGGTAAGTCCTTTTAAAAAGGGACTTCTTCCTTAAAATTTCCACCCCACTACAATAGGAAGTTGAGTTGTAAATCATATAAGTATGGATATGTTTAGGACAAATCTAGCCTGGGAAGAAGGGTCATGTTATATCTTGGTGTCATCGTGTCCTTTCAGTTGTACAGTCCTAGAATCAACCAGGAAATAAAAAAAACCCTCTGTATGTTACCATATACACATTTCAACACATTTTGTACCTCGGGGCCAATGAACTTATAGAAATAAACTGACTCTAACCCTTTCAACAAATAAAAAGGCAATGAACCCGTCCAGTTACGTTCAATAATGTACGTAAGAAGTTCGGGTACTACAAAAACTCGTATGTAATAATAAAAAGACAAAAAGAAAAAAGTCTTAAAAAAGACTCTTTTAAAGTAAACTAAAATTTTGCTTAAGAAAGCTTTAGAGCTAGACACTAATTAAACACAAATAAAAAATCAGGTACACCCCGTAGCCGATTTTTCCGAGGTACCCCACCTCGGAACTTTTCCTCACTTCGGAGGCCACAAAAGTGGCCTCTCCTGCTTCGAAGCAGCATAAGGATGCGCAGCATTTAGCGTGGTCAGTGCTTGGATGGGTGACCGTTTTGAACTAAGTAACTGATATTTTTTCAGTTACTGATTTTTTCAAAAAAAAATGTTTATACATAATTTTTATTTCATTTATTTAATTATTTAAATTTTGGCGAAATTTTGACAGATGTAAACAGATTATACGTTTAATAAAAGTGTCGCACTAATTAATAATTATTTCCCGCTTATAACTCTTAAACTAATAAATAGAATTTCAATGCGTTTGCTTATATTTGTTTCTTATTTTTTATCGGTTCTAACGATATAGTCCAGGAGATAGCGTGCAAAAAAGTGTCTGACTAACATCAAGCTAGAATTTTGTAAAAAAAAAAAGTCAATATTTTAGCGCCTTTTAAGAATATGTGGTTGGCTAAGTTCGTCTGCGGGACATAGATTGGCAATAGGCGTTTGAAAAAAAACAAAACGGTGAAGAGCGACCATGTCTCATCAATTACGGTGGACAATGTGATTTTCATGATCCTGAGTACAGAATTAGTAAGTAGACCAAAAACCAAGTCGATGTTATTTTTGTATATAAGTGCCACACTTGATAGGTTAGTTATTCAAATATTACTAAGAATCAACGTGGTCACCTGCGTGAAGGGACAAACTAACATCAACCTGACTTTCGGTCTACTAACTTATTCTGTACTCAGGACCATGAAAATCACATTGTCCACCATAATTGGTGAGA
Source organism: Gerris lacustris (assembly GCA_951217055.1). Taxonomy (NCBI): domain Eukaryota; kingdom Metazoa; phylum Arthropoda; class Insecta; order Hemiptera; family Gerridae; genus Gerris; species Gerris lacustris. The sequence continues at coordinate 37,432,427 of OX578281.1, forward strand.
CATGGCCGCTCTCTACCGGTTTGTTCTTTTCAAACGCCTATTGCCAATGTCCCGGAGACGAACTAAGCCGACCGCATATTCTTAAAAGGCACTAAAAGATTGACTTATATACAAAATTCTACCTTGATGTTAGTCAGACACTTTTTTGCACGCTATCTCCTGGACTAATATAGCTATATGTCAAAATCGTATTTATACTTTCGGTATTATTAACCGTCAAAGTTTTAAAATTAAAAAATGGATGACTTCAAAATGGCGACTAATATCAAAATTAAATTTGGTGGATTTGTTTGTCATACAGAGTGGTACATTCGAGCCACATTTCAATTCGATTGCACACTTCGATTTTTTAAAATTTTTGCTGACTCAAAATTTGCATTTGATTTTTGCAAACTGGGTTCAAGATGGCAGAAATTGTTGATTTTCCGGGCGGCACAACTAGTGAGTAAGTGAGGACTGATTTTTCTGCCAAGTTTCAACTCTCTAGGTTAAATACCCTGGTCACTACGATGATAACACACATACAGACGTCATTCTGAAAACCAATCAGGAGGTCTTAAAAACACCTAAAACGGATAAATCAGTTGAAATCTCGAAAATGATTGTTGGGTGAAAATATAATTTTTCCTACTATAGGTGAGGAAAAGTAAAAATAAAATAAAATAACTTATTATATTACTAACAACCGCACACCTAATTTATTAAAAATCGCCTAAGCTCTAGGGGGCTCTAAAAAATAAACATCCAAGGTCGGGAATGAAAACTGAGTTTTAGGCCGATCGTACATCCGTGCATACAAGGATTCTTACTCGGCCGAATAACGTTATCAGGTCGACTAACCTCGTTCTTTGCAGCCGAATTTAGTTAGACTGGCCGTCCGACTAAACGGATTCTACAATCACTACTTTTGCCCCGTGCTGTCACTTTTCACTTTGCGTTTCGTATCGCGTAGGATGGATCGCGACTTGCACTTTTTAGAAAACTTATACTTTAAAAAGGCGAAGGCAGAAGAAAAAAATGAAGTATTGGGTTAGTCCTACACTACATGAAAGAAAAGTAAAAGGCAAATTTCACCATCTCCGTGGAAAAGTAAAGGGAATGAAGGAGAAATTTCGACGTAAATGATAAAATTAGCTGTTCACAATGGATAAATGATTCTGAAATTGATAACAAAAACACAACAAAGCAGCCTAGGTAAGCCGAATACGTCCAACCGAAAAATATTTGGACATGTTCGACGAACTCATCCCAGTGTACGATAGTAAGTGCATGTCATTGACTTTGGATTGGTCAGTACTATTCGGCCGAGGGCAAATCTTAAATTTAGGCGGGTTACATTGGTCGAGTAAACGAGTTAGTACTCGCTCTTTACTCACCTAGTTTAGACAGAAGGATGAGTCGAGTGCCAGAGTAGACAGCCACTCGCCTTCCCCCACTTTCGGTTTTTTTTTACGTCCTTCCCTTCTAGATTTAATTTTATAATATTTTCTCGTTTTTATTTTAAATTTTGTAATCTATTCTAATCTCGGTCCAGTAGAACCAGAGATAAATCGTATCTTACATGTGTAGGCAAGGTGGCGGGGGGGGGGGGGGGGGAGTATATTACCAGAGAAGAGTGTCTCTACTAGAGGTGCTAAAGGTCACCTTGGCTAAAGGTGACCTCAAGGTGAGTGGAACAAGCTTCCAACCGAGCTTGCTCTACTCTACAGCGAAATCTTTTCCGTTGGAAATAACCCCCTCTTACATCACTGATAATATTTTATGGTAATGTCTTGACTTTTTTGGTAAATCTAATGCCTAAATATTGTATAGTCATCGGATACACATAATGTGTGCAAGTTTCAGCTTTCTAAGTAATCAAGTGGGCAAATTTATGTTTCAAGATTTGTCTCAGATATGTGAAGAAAATTAAAAACGTGTAAATATTAAGGTCAACTAAATGCAGAGCTGCAAGGGAGCTACAAAAAAAATTGTATTACCCCTCTAATTTATTAATTTAAAACCCCCATATATCCTGCAAGGCATTGATACCCCCGGGCATTGTATGGTTACCCGGCATTGTTGTTTGAACAACTCTGAAGAGTTGTGCGAACAGTGGTGGCTCCGAAGAGTGGTGTTATAACCAGGCCGAAGCCGACTTTACACTCTTGCGGAGCACGGTTTATTTTATTTCAAATTTACTCTTTCCAAGAACATCTGGTCTGGTACAAAGTCATCTAACTAAAATGACGAATATAAATTTAAATATATAACTTATAATTTACTAGTGTATATAAATTATATGAAGATAATAATTTGATGGCTGTAGAGGTGTAGAAATAATGCGTAAATCACACAAAATCTTAAAATGACGAATAAAAACGAAATTATTTTTGTCAGGGTCACATAAACATCAAATACTATTTAATTTGTAATATGCTAGGTTAAGAACTGGTAACTTATTTAATTAATATTGAAATATTTGCAGAATTATACTTTTATAGCATAAAATATTTATGCGAATATAATGGGTAATGATAAAGTACAAGATTTTGAGCCACCCAGTGAGTTTATGTTAGCTTGTTCTGGTAAAGGGTTGAACAACCTGGGAGGGCCTCTAGAGTACAATCAGGCTAAGACTCTGATTCACTTGCTAAGTACAACAGTTATTTGAACGCGTTCCAAAATGGCTTGCGTACCGATATTTCTTGCAGGCACAAGTCTAACAGAGTTAGAGTTCAACGACCACTGACCGAAGTGGAAACCCATATAGGTTGTTTTAAGGGGGACGGTATGTTTTCCCCAACCTTATACTAATCCTTTCAAATCACTCAAATAATCCTCTTAAGGAAGGAAATTAGAGGATTTGTCGACAGTTGTTAAAACTTTTAGCAAGGACCATCATAAAAACACTTCACTTCATCTACAATAGAACTTTACCTACATTCTGACTTTACCTTATTCCCTTATACTTACTCAAGTTTGAACAAAGCTCTTCATAGTTTCTTCTTTTTAACCACCCATGTTTTATTAAATTTTAAAATCGTCAATCTTCGGTGAGGTCCAAATTAAAATAAACGCTATGACGAACCTATACAATATCCTCAATATTCACTGAGAGTGAGCAGAAATGTGATTTTTAAGAACACCAGGTTATGCAAATGGTAGGTATTATGCTACTGACAAGTGACTTTAAAAATATCCTAAGGAAATTATTTCGGAGCAGTCCTAATAAATTGTTATTGACAGACCAGGACAAACACCTAGCTTTAGCCCTGGATCATTAAAGCAAGGTCGAAGTAAGAATGAAATGCTAGGGTACCAAAGGATAAGTGTAACGAAAAGAAAGTCTCGATAAAACCAAAAAGAAAACACTGCAAGATAGCCTAGTAGCTAGGATGTGTAATGTGAGGACTTAAATATTAATAAGGCAAAAAAGGTAAAGATGACAGGCCACAGAATGGTAAGTGTAGAATAGCATTAAGGAAAAGGACAAGAGCACAACATGAGTTGTAGCACGTAGTTCAGATAAATATCCATTTAGACATATTTTATAATCAGTCAAGTATGCCTCTACTTAGCCCTTGTATGTTTACAAAAAAAATCTGTTTGTTTTACGATTTAAAAAAGAAAATATAACTATCCCAGACAAGGAGTGAACTTTTAACTTGTTCTTTTTCATATTCTAAAATTTGACGCTTTTCTTTTTATTAAAGAAAATGTGTGTTAATCTCCGGGAAGTACAGGCGGGCAGAGTGAAAAAACCCTACACAAAGTTTAGAATAACTTTTAGAGTTCAGGGAACTCTAGAGTGTAAATATTTTGGGAGTAACAATAACTAAATCTTTTACAGTTTCTTTCTTTCCATAAAAAAGATTTGCCATAAGGGTGTCGTTAGTGAGAAACACCACTAGGAGAGAAGGATTAAGAAGGAACGAAAGATTTATGATTCCACGGAATGATAAGTTGTCTAGCGGTGACCGCACCCTGTGACCGTGACCGCACTTTACCCCAGTGTGGATGGTACGGTCATCTCAAGTCTGTTACCCCTTAATGGAAAACCCTTTACTTCCTGCACTATGAGTATAAGGGCAATCCCCTCTCAGAGTTCACTTACCTTATATATATAAACAACCAAAGGTCACCAGAACAACGACCTTATTTATATTTGAACAAGCCCGGGAAAATATTTGCGAATCTTTACTACGATATATTGAAAAAATAGTCTGCTAATTAGTGTGGCACATAGCTTCCACGCATCCCATAATGTATTTTAGTGATGTTATGCTTTTAAAACCCAATATTGCCAAATTAATATAATTATTTTTCCCTCTCTGGAGCTATCTGAGGCAGGCGCCATTCGGTAAACCATCCAAATTTCATAAAAATCAGATGAGTACTTTTAAAGATATAGGTGTAAATACATGTATGTTTTTGTGCCTGTGAAAGAGAATTAAATGGGCGCAGAAGGTTTAAACCTATATGGGACCAATAATGAGCTAATTATGACCTACCACCTAAATTTCATTAAAATCGGACCGGTTCGGCCCAAACGGCTCCCATTCATTGTTAGGTTTCACGAGTAGGTAATTACCAAACGGCTCAGGTATTCGGTACTACGCGTATATTTCTCGGAACAAAATAAGTGTCATATCTTAGTTTATACCGTCAGAAGCCTTGGATTGTTTCTCAGACGATTCAATCAATGACTATCAAACCAAAAGACGATTAAATATAAAAAGTGATCGACAATATTTTTGAAAATTATAAGTCAGATAGTAATTTCCGTCCTGAAATGTGGGCTGTGTTCACCTTCCCCTCATTGACAACAAATGGCTGTGAATCGTTCCACGGTATATTCAACAGCGATACTGCTTATCCAAATTGTTTTAAGGTTATTGATATACTGACCGAAATACAAATACGAGACGCAAATTAAAGCTCGAAGTCATACCAATAAACCTAAATAAAAAAAAACAGCAGTTCATTGGAAACATCATTGACGATAAGGGCTCATTCACACTGGGATTCCGGAATGCGATTCGTGTATGAGATTCAAAAAAGTATCAAGATTCAGTATCTCGGCGTCTTCTTCCCCCCACTTTTCCTAGTTTGATCCCACTTTTATTATACACTAACATATATGTATTTTAATTTTAATTATGTAAATAATTAATTACATTATATTTATTATTATGTTCATAATTAACCTATTTTATTTAACGTATATATAAAACGATTGAAAAAAAATATATTATTAAATAATATATTACATCGATTTATTAATATATTTATATAATTAAAATATTTTATATAACGTAAATAAAATTATTTATTATAAAATATTATAATCAATGATATTACAGTAATTATTATGAATTTATAATTAAAATATTTTATTTAAAGAAAATAAGTAGCAAGAGGATTGAATGGGAATGCGATTCGGAATCGCCTAGTCTGAATGGGCCCATATAGCGCAATGTATCATGAGCCGCTTTCTAAGAAGAATTCTAAAAAGAATCGAGGCGGCTCACGGGGACGGGATACTCGATTTGAGAATCTCATACGAATCGCATACCGGAATCGTAGTCTGAATGGACATAAGCACAATACATAAGCCGCTTGGTATCATTAGAATCTTCGATTCGGGAATCGCATTCCGGAATCTCTAGTGTGAATGAGGCCTAAGAAAATCGTGCCTTAAAAATGTACCCAATGTATGATGTTTATATATATAATTTAATTCACAATATCAAATAAATTATCTATACATATAAAATTAAAGTTTTGTCTGTACATTGGTCAGAATTGAAATTTTTTTGGATACTTTTTCATTTTAGACATTCCAAAAACCGAATCCGGCCTTAACTTTTTTCGTGTATATATGTGGGTATGTATGTGTGTCTGTCGCCCCAGTCAGACTTTATAGGCGCAAAACTGGCTAAATGAAATCGATTAATTTTTTTTCAGAGGTGAGCGCAAACATGTTGCGCAATTTGTAGGCTTGGTTTCATCTAAAAATATTGAGTAGAACTAAAGTTATTAACAATTTTATAAAAAAAAAGTATATAAAACATAACCTAAAAAAAATAGGTTGACCCGCCGTAAACAAACCACACAGACTCGCTATTATATTATTACTTTACTACAATTATTATATACTTCTAGACCACCTAGAGACTTGCGGTTTTTTTGCGTTTGGTCGGAAATTGGCCTAAGCCCATAGAAAAAATCCGAAAAGTTAAACAAATATATTCCCCCCCCCCCTAAAAAATTAAAGAGGCGGACGCACTTTAAAGTTTAAAGTTTTTTTAGAGGCTTATTGTGGCTAAACGGTAAGTTGTATCGAAAAGATGATTGCGCCAGCGGTAACTAATTTTAAAAGATCTACTAATTTGGTCATATTACTTTTTGTCGTAATTTCATCGGTTCTACCTTAAATAGAGCTAAATTTTATTTTTTTAAAAAGAAATTTCACTTTGAGCGCTTATGGCGTCCGCAATTTTTGACCGATTTAATTTCTGATTGGAGTGCTTAAACCTCACACTAATGCTCTTTAAATCGAGTATTTATTATTTTATTAATTGTTGCTAGAACTAGAGTTATTAAATATTTGCTGGTGCAGCTGCCGTATTGAATGAAGAGGCTGGTAATTAAATAATGCACCATCATTGTTGATGATTGTTCAATGACTTCCCAGTCGAATTAAAGTAGTCCAAGCAGTCCCAGTCAAATTAGCTTTGTTAGGTATTACTATATTACTTAGTTTCTACAGGCTATTTTTAAAATATATAGATAGAATCCAAAATATGATTTGGAGAGTATTATATTCTTAATAATGGAATTAATGATATGTAATATAGTCCTGATTTTATTCCTAGAAGGCTTTGGAAACAAAACTATTTAGGAATTTAATTTAATTGCTAGGCCTACATGATTATAGGAAACATAGCCACTAATACCTAGCATGAGCCCCGCGCGGAGCGCGGGGTGAAAGCTAGTTTTTATATAATATTAATAATTTACTTAAAACCGGAGCCGTTTGGGAATTTGCCTTTTTGTACTACGAGAGCTGTTTAGGAAAAACGGGAGCCGAATGGGATACGTCCAATCGGACGAGTAGTTTTTAAGATATGATGGTTCGCAAAAATTTAGCAACAGACAGACAAGGAACCAAAAATGTTTCCTGATGTCTATTACGGATTTCTGTCTTGGAATTTTTGAAATGGAAGACATAAAAATTTTCGTTTTTCAGACGACGTTCGTTTTTTACGATCTCATAGCTTCCGTTACCTTAGCTCGGAAGCAAAACTATCTCCGTTAACTACTAAACTATCAATGTTATAAATTGAACATAAATTAAAGTATCAATTTAGAAAAATTTGTGCAGGGGGTTGAAATTAATCTGGGGCTATCTACGGGCAACTTTCGACAAACAATCCACATTTCACAAAGATCAAATAAGGATTTTTGAAGATATAGGAGAATACAAATGTAAGTTTGTGCGCATGTGGAAAGGAAACAAATGGGTACAGGAGAAACTTATATGGGACCAACAATGGGCTTATTATGACCTACCATCCCACTTTCATTAAAAGCGGACAATTAATTTTCAAATTACGTTGGTTCGTAAAAACTGAGCGACAGACAAATCGACAAATAGAATTGGAACCAAAAATGTTCCTTGATGTCTTGAAATTTTTGAAATCGGAGACATAATAAATTTTTGTCCTTCAGAATGATCACATAGCTCCCGTTACTTTCGGTAAGCTAGGAAGCAATACATTTAATACCTAATACTTGTATAAAATGATATCGGATGATAGATGGAATAAAACTAAAATATTCGTTTCTTCAAACTTTAAAAGGTCATTTTATTTTTCAAATACAGACGAAAGAGGCAGTGCAAAAACCCTTATATAAGACTTGAACTCTTCGGGTTCAGGAACCTCTATCGTGTAAATATTTTGGGGGTAACAGTAACATTTTTTTGACTACTTCATTCTTAAAATGTAATTTTCTATAAGGGTGTCGTTGGCCACTAGGCTATCGTACAACCCACTCCTACTGTGGAGGATAGAAGAACTCTAGAGATTTATGGTTTACATGGTTTTTTGACTAGCGGTAACCGCCCTCTGTGACCGTGACCGCACTCTACCTCTGTATGATACGGTTAAATGCGAGTCAACCACCTCTTAGAGGAAAACCCTTTACTTCCTTAACTATAAGGGCAGTCACCTCTCATGGTTCACTCACCTTATTTGTAAACAACTAAAGGCCACCAGAACAACTACCTTATTTTTTAATTTGGGTTAGCATAAAAAACAAATATTATATAGTTGGTCGGTTTCAAATTAAAAAAACACAACAATTATAGTTATAAAACTTTCAGCAAAATGTACTAAATAACAAATAATTGAAATTAAATGTTATTGACAGAGATATAAGACTTAAAGATAGGAAGTCTTTATGAGACGTCAACTGGACATTAATTTGAGTTGTCCAATTCATAATAGAAATACTTAAAACGTTTCATTTGTATCATTTAATTTTAATTTTATTAATTTATCGGTTTGAAAAATTATTTCGCTTTGCCCTCTTTTATCCGCCAATGCCCTAGAACTCTAGCTAGCACCATCAGACCCTTTCTTTTATTTTCTCATCCAAGCCTAAATTTATCTTCCTCTTTCTCCTCTCTTATTTCTTGGATACCAATCCATTTATAATCTTGAACCCTGACAGTATTTCCATCCCAATTCCATTGTTTTTCTCCTCCAATTTATTTCTCCATATATTCTATTTGCCTTATTTCTTCAATTCGTTCTTCTTATATCCTCAGAATTTTATATACTCCTCTCAATTCCCCTTTGAACGATTCTCATATTCGTCTCCTTCTATTTTCTTTCATTGTCCAGATGTTGCATCCATTGGAAAGTGACAGTATGTACTAGAAAAATCTACGTCATACGTACATAATTTCGATTTGATAATATATTTACTACTGATCTAAATAGATAAGTTAATATTCTTTATAATTTTCTTAATTGGTATAATTTTCAAAATTAAGGGTAATTACAGTCATTTAAGCTGTATAGAAACTTATTAAAAATCCTTTATTATTTTTTTGCTACTCAGTTTTTCATTTAAGCTATCTTTTGAGATCCTGAGTATACTAACTCATCCATTTCATGGCGAAAGATTCCGCGATCAGAGTCTAATAAAGTAAATTAATGAGCAATAAGAAGAAAAAATCCTACCGCGGGGTTCCGCAATCCGAGCGAATTTCCATTGGAAATTTGTAGTTCAATGTTGTGCAGTTTAAACTTCCTTCATAACTACTACCATTGTGTGTGTTATTTTAAGTTAAGATAATTTAAAAGAATTATTTTAGTTGGATTAGGGTTTTTAGAATATTGCTTAGTTAAACATAATCGTAGTAGTTTAAAAGAAGTTTAAACTGCACAACATTGAACTACAAATTTCCAATATAAATTCGCTCGGCTTGCGGAACCCCGCGGTAGGATTATTTTTAATCTTCGCTGACTCATCAGGAGGGGTTAGTGACGTCATAAATATCCCATTTTCAGCAGGGATCCTCATCTTAACGAGCTTGATTTTTTGGTCCAAGTTTCATTTTGATACGTCAATTCGTTCGAGAGCTATCGTGCTAACAAGAAATCCGCAAGAAATTCTTATTATTACTATTATTATTATTATTATTAAATTATTATTCGAATCGCTATGGTAACTCATTTTTTGGATTAAGGACCCCAAAAAACATGAGAAGCGATACCTCACTTGATTTTTTGTATTTTTTGTAATCTTTGCTGATTCATCAGGAGGGGTTAATGATGTCATAATGATCCCATTTTTCATAGGGATCCTCATCTTAACGAGCTTGATTTTTCGGTGAAAGTTTCATTTTGATACGTCAATTCGATCGAGAGCTATCGTGCTTACAATAAATCCGCTAGAAATACATATACCTATATATATATATATATATATATATATATATATATATATATATATATATATATATATATATATATATATATATATATATATATATATATATATATATAAAGTTTTGTAAAAACCTATTTTTTCGTGATCAGGGACCCATGAAACGTATTTTGGCCACAGTCCCGGCTCCAAATCCCGCCATGCCAGTGGCGCCATTAGCGAATTTTTTCCCTTTGGAAATTCGCTAAAAATAACAATACAATAATTGATTGGTTTAGAAAAAAATAAGAAACAAATTGATTTAATGAATGAAACGATAAAATGAATGGAAGAATTTAATACATCAAGATCTGCCGGAGAAGACCGCGTCAAAGATTTTGTGAACCCCAACGTTTCGAACCCATTATACGGATCATTCTCAAGGGAGTAGCTCAAGATAAGAGTGACGCTTAAACGGTCATTTTATGTGTCAGGATTCACAAAATCTCTGACGCAGTCTCCTTCAGAAGATCTAGACTTATTAATAGGCCAGTTACTCAAGCCACAGATAGTGCTTTAGCTCTGAAATTTGAGGAACTGAACCGATTTGCTTGAAATTTGGTGAGTTGATGGGAAAGTGCTAAATAACAAAATTTACATAGTAGATAATAGTAGGTAGTAAATAGTAGTAGTAAATATTGTAGGTCCAAAACAAAGCGAGTTTGGTCGATAATGGAGATCTTTTTCTTTTGAATACTTGGATCGCTATATTCAACGTTAAATAAGGAGAAAAGGATTGATTTTTCGGATGTCATGATACGAAACTTTTTTATAGCCCTTAAAAAACCTTTCAAATGAGTACTGTTAAAAGTTAATTGCATTTAAAATGAGCGAGTTACAATGCAAAAAATATGGATCACTTGAAGTTTTTGTGAAAAAAAGCGTAGTATTAATCTCTAATCTCATGTCCACCAGAATTAAAATTTCCTGTTGTAACTCTACATTTTATTAGATGTTAGTGTTGCTCATGTGTTAAAAAGTTTGGCTGGTTTAAAATGCTTTCTTTTTGGAAAAAATTAGATTAATTTGTACCGCGTATTTTCAACATTTCTAAAAAAAAAAAAAAAAAAAAAAAAATCCGAAATAACTTAAAAACTATTACATCAACGTGAAAATATACAAAAATGCAATACAAAAATATAGCTCTTTTCTCAACAAACATTTTCATTTTTTTCTTATAGATTACTGTAGGATAAAAAATAGCGGAGATATTACCTTTTAAAGTTCATTTCATAGCGTGAGCACCCCCTGTCTCGAACCCTTCAACTCTTAACTATTCAAAAGGTAAAGCATTTTAAATAAACCAGCCAAACTTTTTTAACAAATTAGCAACACAAAAATCAAATATAATGTAGTTACAACAAGAAATTTTAATTCTGGAGGACATGAGATTAATTTTACAACGCTTTTTTGATAAAAACTTCGAGTGATCCATATTTTTGCTCATTTTAAATGCAAATGACTTTTAACAGTACTCATTTTAAGGGTTTTGTTAAGGGCTATAATAAAGTTTCGTATCATGACCTCCGAAAAATCAATACTTTTCACGTTATTTAACGTTGAATACATCGATCCAAGTATTCAAAAGAAAAAGACCTCCTTTCATCGACAAATCTTGCTTTGTTTGGACCTACAATATTTAAAAAAAAAAAAAATGAATTTCTTTGTTTTTTCATAAGCTACAATTTTGTTCTCTACACTTTTTTCGATAAGAATCGTATTTTTTTAGTTATTCGTAAAAAAGTTTTCAAACGTGAATAACTCAAAAAATATTTATTTAATAAAAAAACTTTATACTACATTTTTTTTTCTTAAAATTTGATCCTCTATCGATTCCCGGGGTTATTTTGAGCAAAGGAATATCCCCGAGAAGGTGTGGCAACCGCCCCGGGGGCGGAAGTTCACATCGGCACTATATACATTTTGTTATTTAAGCACTTTCCCATCAACTTACCAAATTTCAAGCAAATCGGTTCAGTTCCTCAAATTTCGGAGGTGAAAACCCCAAGTAACTGGCCTATAAACCCTTCCGTTTATTTTAATGCATCGTTCATTATCTCAATTTCCTTTTCGTCTTAATTCTTTCTAAACCAATAAATTATTTAATTTGTGTTTTACTTCATTTACTCTTCTACCAATAAAAAAAAAATAAAATGGATTTTGTATTTGTATAATAAAACTATATTTCGACATTTAATATGTATTTGCATACCAAATTTATTGGAATTTAAGGTTAATTTATAGTCATTGATTGAACTATATGTAATGGCTAACTAAAAAATAATTACGGGTTACTATGAGAACTCTGAATTTTAACTATTTTAATTCCACGTCTACTTGTATCACTTCGATTTTACTTTTAAATTAACAGCTTAATTTAAAATATAACGAATATTATTTAAGACGGGCAATTTACCAGGAATTATAAACAGCAGAATAATAAATATGAAACATGGTTTGCGGTTTGTGTTAAATTTAAGATGCAATTTTATGTGTTTTTTGTTGCATGCATATGACTTACATTATTAAGGAAAAATGTTGGAAAAACACTAAAACAAAAACAAATAACAACACGCAATTCAATTCTTGGATTACCAAACAAATTAAAAACACGAACGACTTATAAACAAAAAAAAAGCTCCGGAGCTTAATTAACGAAAAAATAAGTAATGATATTGTATTATGCTAAGAATCGCGGGATCAAAACCATTTGAGACCAAAATAATAAAACACGTGTTTAATTTTTAATAACATTTATAAAAATCCTAAGTTATTTTTTAAAATTAAAATAATAAAATAACAATTACTTCTATTTTATTTAACATTATTAAATAAAACAGCTGTTACATTTAATAATGTTAAATGAGTTTTTCTTTTCTACCAAACATATAAGTTTTCTAGTGTTGTCCAAACAATTCTTCTGTTTCGTGCCAAACTAATTCTTATCTGAGATATATCAAACATGTAAAAGCTGCATTAAACAGGATTATAGAAATATATGTATAAAAACTAAATGTAATATAAAAAAAAAAACAAGGCAACACAGAGCACGTAAAAAAACCTTATAGGAGAAACAAGCGATGGCAATAAACATAATTACAGGAATATTAATAAAACTTAATGAGTCGATGTAAAGTTGAGAGAAAGTGTTAGAATGAATCTTTGTTTAGACTTGCGTGATTTTTTTTTTACCTTTATCCACTTTAATACAAAAATATAAATGTATATTTTTTTAAAAAACAATAAAGAATGATTTTTTGTTATAATAAATATTATAAATCTATAATGTACTTATGCCTATATACTGAAGAAATATGTATTCTTGATTTTTAAGTACATATTCAAAATATTAAGGTAGCAGTTATTGTAATTAAGAAAGTATTATTATCAAACCATTCGAACTATGTGACCCTAAAGGCATCTGAGATCCCCCTCCTCATCTGCCGATTTAACTGCGCAAACAGTGTCAATTTGCTACTTTTGTCTGAATAACTCCCGAAAAATCGAGAGGTTTATTCCACAGTTGGAAGCCAAACAGAGAAAAAATTATACTATTAACAAAATAAACGGAAGCTTCCTCATCGCATTAAATATGCGAGTTTAGGACGACAGAAAATCATTCCTTTCTATAAATGTCTCAGAATAGACTGATACTAAGTAAATCAACTTGGCGACGTTATAAGCAGAAAATCAGATGAATTCTGTTCCCCCCTACTGCTAATCATGGAAATACTTATGAGAATGAAGATCATTAAATTAAAATTTTAGTTAATAATATGACTGCTTAATTTTAAAGAAGCTATTTCATAAGATACAGATAAAACCTCACACATCATAAAGCATTTATTTCTATAACACTAAAGCCGGCAAACAATATTCAATTCAGGTATCTTTATAATTAGCTTGATATAGACAATATCGAGGAAAAAGCTAGTGAGCTTAGCAACAAGGTTAAAGTGCTATTGGTGTTGGGCGTGTTTCCCGTTAAATGTTCAAAACAGTTCCCTAAGATCTTGACTTTCCTATCCATAATATTAACGATTTAGATATTTTTTCACTTGCATCGATATTTTTTATCAAAAGTAATTCTACACAGACAAATTAATTACTCTTAGAGGAATCAGCGTTTCGGACCACTTTCGGCGACCTTCAACCATCAAAGATGTGTATCAACCATCAAAAGACTTTACCGTCTATAGTCAAGTATATAGGAAGATTAAATGAATGGAAGGCCAAAAAAAAACGTTGAAGTTCCAAAATAATAATTTTGATATTCCAAAATAATTTGAAAACCAACGTTGAAGTTCCAAAATCATTTTAAGCCATTAAGGACGTATATTAAGCAAAGATATTATTGCATTATATATTAAAACAAATTAATAATATAGAGAAAACACGTTTTCAATATTATTATTTTTTTTTTTTTATCAGTGTAGTACTTGCATAATGTTAATAAATTATTATATGGAACACAACCTAGACGTACTTACTCAATCCAATCATTGTGGCGAGCTTGTTTGTGATAGATGATAGATGTCTTTAAACACTTACCTGTAACAGAAATAAACAGACAGTTATAATAATATAAACGATAAATAAAAATAATTGCCCATCAGTTGCCCTCATTGTCATATTAACACATACTAAATATTATTGATTATTTCTTTCATTTTAAAATAACCTAATATTTCTAAAAAAAAAAAAAAAAAAAAAAAAAAAAAAAAAAAAAAAAAAAAAAAAAAAAAAAAGCCATATTATTTTTAACTTTCAGGAATTTTATTCTGAATGTTTTTAAACAATTATTGCTGATGGGGTTTCCTAGATGTGTCCTCAAAAAAAACTCAAAGAAGAAAATAGAAAATGGCCAGGATAGGGAAGAATAATACCACTATTGACCGCAATTAATCGATGCGTATAGTATGTTCCAAATATCCATATCGAAGGCGATCGAGGGTCGGCTAGCAGTTGTCCTATTAAGCTAAAGTTTTGCACAGCTCATTTAATTATTGATTAGAACAGGATTAGAGGGAGTATTCCACATAGGAGTAAAAGTATGAAGCAATAAAAATTAATGTTTTACCAATACAAATAGTCAGCTAAGTTGTTGTGTGGCTGTGGCACACACCTTCTTTGCATCCTATTATAGTTGGGCGAATAGTCACATGCAATTTAGGTTTGTTTCAATTCTCAGATGGGTCATATTTATTTTTATAAAAAAAATTGTTTGCCCATATAGTCTAGATTGATAAGGGACTATTTATCGGCTACTATTGACAAACCATCCATTCAGATGATTTTTTTTTAATATACATATAGGGCGGATCGAAAAACAAGGAAAAGACAGAATGACCCGAGACCAAAAATGATCCCTGATGTCTGAAACAGAAAAGATTTCATTCTTCAGAATCAAGAAAGAAATATGATAAGGAACAAATGCAATATAAGTAAAACATCCACCCGAGTGTTTTGGCATTAAATATGGTGGTGATCATATTTAATAAACTGTTTTAATCTCCGTTCAATTAAAGAAATTAACAACAAATATATCAGTAAGCACAGTTTAAATAGTCTGCAATTAGTGTGACACATAACATCATATTATGACCCATTATTTTCGAATTTAATTTATTTTATCCTCTTTTTTATTTAAATCTATCAAAATTGTTTTTGTTTCTTATATATGACTAAATGCATCAATTCAAAAATATTTAAGTAGTGTAGAAGGTTGAAATTAATATGGAACGAACTATCAGCGGGATTCTTTCAACAAACTATCCAAATTTCTTAAAAATCAGATGAGTACATTTAGAGATATAGATGTAAATAGATGTATGTTTGTGCACATGTCTAGAAAATAAACCAATGAACGCAGAATTAATTATTACCTACCGTCTAAATTGAATTAAAATGGGGCGAGTAATTTTAAGATATGTGATATGTTGGCTCACAAAAATTATGAACAACAGACAGGCACGGGACTAAAAATGTTCCCTGATGTCTGAAACGGATTTCAGTTTTGGAATTTTTGAATTCAGAGGCAAAAGGAATTCATTCTTTAGCACGTTCGCAATGATTTTTTTTTGTAGGCTTCGGTAAGCTCGGAAGCAAAAGTAATAGTAAGTTGACCATTAACAGAGAAGAGTTAACATGATGTAATTGCTAATGCGGTTTTTCGACAGTAAAATTAACCAATCTTGTTTCTTCTTTAAGTTGTAACCATATTGTGATGTACAAATAAAAAGAGCAGAATTATAATAAATTAGTACCTACGGTGAACTCGTATACGTACCAGTTATGAAGTATTGTAGAAATTGTTGACTTAGTCAACGCGACGACCAGCCAAGCCAACGTAGGAACACAACACAATTTAAAAGACTTCATTCAAAATACCGTTTAATTAAAGAAACTAAAAATAAATATTTCATAACGCACAAGTTAAAAAGTATCACTCGCGTGAATTTACAGCAAAAAAATTGGAAAAAATATTCGCACTGATACAGCACTAATATCCTCATGCGTACCTGAAACAGAAAAAATAGTATATCAATAAGAGGTGGTTAGAAGAAATAATATACTAATATACCCTACATAAAAGATGATAAGCAAACCGTTATTTTATTTAAAAAAATTTGAGCAACATAAATCTTATATAGGCAATATTGTCTACTTCTGAAAACATAACTTTTAGAACAATTGTACTCTAAAAGTGCAAATATTTCCAATTTTAAAATTTTAAGAGAAAAACTGAAAAAAAGAGCATTTTTTTTCGCAGTTTTTCTCATTCCTCAGAACACATCACTTTTACGAGGTGGCAAAGTTGAAATTCGGATTCAGCGCACCCTAAAACAACAAAAAGGAACAATAAAAAAAATTATCTTCTGTATTTTTATCCAATAGGTCTCTTTTTTTATCTAATGACAGGACTATATTAAACAGAAGATTAAATTAAAATTATTTAGTTTATAAGTATAAAATTAAAATTAAATGTATCTAATAACTAATAAGATAGCAACAACCGCAACAGCTATATATTTTTTCCAAGCTACGCCAATGATTGAACACCAAGAAAATAGGCTGAATTAAGGAAAATAAAAGTAGGTTTTAAGCACTTAAGAGCATTCAAATAAATTAGGTCAACAGAAGGAAATTGTTAGGTATATAAGTTGATATCTATAGGGTAGGTGGGGGCAAAGGTCCGCACTTTCAAAGTTCCGCACGTCCGGGCTAATTTTGAGCATTTGCGCTTCCTTTTAATAATTTCCAAATTACCAGTGAATTTTGGCCAACAATCCATCTAACAATCCCCCATCTCTCATTGCTCCAAAAAGTTCACAACATTTGTAGGCACCATTTTAACAAAATTATGATTTGAGGACGTTTTCCCCATTTGGTATTAATTAATTAATAATTCAAGAGAGTGAAATAATTCATAGAAGAACATGTATATAGAGCGATAAAGAAAACATATTAGACATAATATAAAGTATAGAACTAAAAAAAACTCTGATCGAGAAACCCCTTTTAATTAATGCTTTCGCTTCATCCACGATCTGCTGGGTTATAGGGCGCAAACAATCTCTCTTTCTCTTGTACAATCTGAAAATTAAAAACTAGTTCTTGTACCAAAAGTAACTAAAATAAATTATTTTTAGATTAAATTTTTAAATGGGAAAAGAGTCCACATTAGGACGTTTGCCACATTTAGTGCGCGGATCTTTGCCCCATTTTATCAAATCATAAAAATATTGTAACCTATCGAAGGTAACTAGGTACATATATGAAGGTAAAACAATTGTCAATTTTTACACTACTTTAGCACCATTTCGGTACAACTTTATCAAAAATACGAATATAGATTTATAATAATTAATAATAATATGCCAAAATTCTATAAAAGTTAGATTGAAACATTAAAAAATAAACATACCTCATGTTTCTTGGCAAAAGTCCAAACGAAATCAAGATAACCTTAGAGGAGCAAAGCCTCAACTTAAGGAATGAGTGTTGGCAGTCCTACTTCAAAAAGTAATTTCCCTCCCATTTTTAAAATAGTGCGGACATTTACCCCCATGCGGACCTTTGCCCCACCCTACCCTATACATTTGATGCTATCCATTAGATGCAAGAATTATATTAGTTGCAAGTAAATATCTATAAATGATATACTAATTTATAGAGTAAACAACATTATAAAAAGCCTTAAAGAAGCCTAAAGGTCATGAAAATAAGCTTAATAGTGGTAAACTATTTTAGGTGTATTTGATCATAAAGACACTTAACAGTTTACGACATAATATAGGCCCTAATTATTTAAAATTCATCCAATAATATATGCATAATCACATAAAAATATGTCCATAGGAGGGAAATTGGTAACGGTTGCAAGAAAATGCCCCTGAATACAATAACGTATGTAGTAAACCCCATGAAAGTAGGGATGTTGGAAAGAAAATCGTAATTAATGCCTCTGTATATTATAGTATTGTATGTAGTAAACCCCGTGAAAGTAGGGATATTAGAAAGAAAATCGTAAAGTTGCTAGTTAATGTTAATGCAAGCATCCATTATCTATTTAGTCTATTTAAGGTAAATCTGCACTATTTGGCCCACTAACTTCTAATTGTCCGATTTACTTGCAATTTTTTTTAAACTGTTCCTTTTTACATATTAAAAACGATTCCGGTTGTACCATCTCGTTAAATTCAATAGTTTTTTCGTAAAAAAATACGTAAAAGTGAAGTGTTCAGTGCTGTTTAGAGAAACGAATTATTTTTAACGGCCGCTCCGCACCGCTTCGCGGTGCTCCGCTCATTTTCTGAAGAAAAACAACCCTGCTGCATATAGACCAGGTAGATGTCAAAATCGAAGTATAAAATTCGCTAAATTATCACTTTAACTTTAGCCAAAAAAATACGTAAAAAGTCACTTCCTAAGAAAAATACGGGAAGGTTATAGTTAGTTTAGGTTAAGATTAGTACTTTTCGCCATAACCTTCCTCATTTCCCTAAGAAAGTGACGCTTTTACGTATTTTTTTACGAAAAAACTATTGAATTTAACGAGATGGTACAACCGGAATCGTTTATAATATGTAAAAAGGAACAGTTTAAAAAAAATTGCAAGTAAATCGGACAATTAGAAGTTAGTGGGCCAAATAGTGCAGATTTACCTTATTTAATAACATAAAATGTTGGTAGAAAAAAAAAAAAAAAAAAATGAATGCATGTCATCATGTCTTTTTCATGACTCTACAATGCAGTACTAAGGTTTATTTTATTATACAGGAAATTCGTAAAAGTTACAAAAAATATCTATGTATATTAATTTATACGTTACATTAATCCGAAAGAAAAGAGGCTTAAAAGAAGGATATTCGTAAAAGTATATATTATAATATGTCAATGTAGGTATTTAATTTATTATGTTTGTAGTAATCAGCGTCAAACTACGTTTAAGAAAAGAAAAATCTGTAAAAGGTTTGGTGGTAGCAATTGAAATAGAAACTATTGATAATAAATAGTGCTGCAAAAAGAATAGCTGTTTTGGGGAAACATTAGGAAGGTAATATAGTCGGGTTCGGACGAATGACACTGCGACTTTATTCGGATCCTTCGGCACTTGTACAATGTACAATATACCTCTATTGTAATAGTTTTAACAAGAACTAACAAGTTTAGTTAATAACTTGTACTAAAATAAATAATTATGACTAAATATGATAAAAAAATACTTTAAAAGTTAACATACATTTATGAATAAAGTGTTCCGAACCGTCAAATGTACCTACAACTTGCGCAGAATACGACCAACTTTAAACCGTAGAAACAAAACAATAACTTCAAAAGCTGTACGAATAACTCCGAAAATATAACACTAAATTAAAATAATTTCTTTATTTAAATGAAATGTACCGAATTGAGTAACGTTTCAAGTTAAAATTACGAGAAAAAACTATAACTTGCAACCAATCGGAATGAAAACTGTTTAAAGACTAGATCATAACCTCAATCAAACAGTGTTACCATTTCTGCAATTAACATAAGAACAAAATAATTCGTTAAATTGCAAGGAAATGATTTATGATTTTATACATTTTTTAAAACTATGAATATAATTATAATTTTATTTCATCTTTATTATCACTTTAGCTTTAGTATTATTGATAGAGACATGGTTCGAAAGTAAACTTTAATATTAGTAAAACTATAATAACAAATACGAAATACTTACTTTCAATCCCTTTAATTGATCATTATCAATTCACTTGTAAAAACAATGAATAGTTATTATTAAAATGAACTGCGTAAACAATATTTTAAGTTTTAAACGTAACAGTACCTAAACCTAATATATATATATATTATATAAAATATAAAACACTAATCTAAATAGAAGGTTATAGCTTTCAATCTTCTTTACCAATTTCTCTTCTACATGCGTACAGTACAAACATACATTTATTAACATATTATCATCAAAGCTACTTGAAGGGGGGTGGAGTTGGTTAGAGGTTGTTGGAGGTGGTAGGTGTGTTTAATATTTTTAAAAAATTTAAATTTATTCGTTTAAAAAAATTTGAAAATTTCTTATTTGGAAGAAAGTTTGGATTGTTTTTACCTCAAACCACCTCCAACAACCTCAAACTTTTTTTAACAATTTTTTTTTTTTAAATGTAAGAATTGTATGTATTAAATTTTGAATTTTTTTGGGGGAAAAAATTTATATTTTTTTAAAAGAAAAAAATTGACTTATTTTTGGAAAAGAAAGTCGAGGTGGTTGACGATGGTTAGAAGTGGTTGGAGGTGGTTGGTGTGGTAATAATTAACTTTTATCACCTTAAACCACCTCAAACCACCACCAACCACCCCAAACCACCTCCTACCACCTCGAACTTTTTTTTAAAAAAACATTTTTTTTTTAATTTAGGTTTTTATTTGGAAGAAAATTTAGATTTTTTTCCATTTTTTTTTTTATTTTTTCTTTAAAAAAATTTGTTTTTTACATTTTTGGAAAAAAAGTCGAGGTGGTTGGAGATGGTTCGAGGAGGTTAGATGTGGTTTGAGGGTTTTTGAGGTAGTTATAGGGGGTTCGAGGTGGTTTGAGGTGGCTTGTGGTGGTTAGAGGTTGTTGGTGTGGCTCTAACCGCCTTAGAGTAAGGTAATTTAATTTTACCATAATTAGGGATTTTGTTTAATTTGGGATTTTTTGTTTTTGGAAAAAAGGTTCGAGGTGGTTAGAGGGAGTTCTCGAACTACCTGGGACTGTATAGGATTTTTTATTTTTAAGTTAATAAATACCTCAATTTACATTTTGGCACCGTCAAGGGGCAGTAGATTTTATCAGAGGGTTTGCCTACTCTACCTCAGTCTATATCAGTGTGATTATAAGTATGAACTTGAAATTTTATTAATTGATATGACTAATAGTTTATAGAGTATTCCTTTATTATTATTTGTTAAAAATGTGCCGAAAATGTTTAAGTGGGTTCAAATAGCAACATAATTTATTAACAACTGTTAGCTATGCAATTTAATTTCAATACTTTATCTCTAACTCTAAAGTAAAGACTTATAAATAGTTAAATATTGGAGTTCTTTAGAAAGGTGGAAAGTAGGAAGATATCTCTCTACCAAAAACAATTTAATTAATTGTTTACTTAATTGTACAAAGCCGCTTTTAACTACAAATGACTATGTTCAGTGCTGCTGAAAAGAGATGAAGTGTGATGGGACTGGTCTGTCCATCATAAACCCTTGCCTAAAAGAATCTTGGCGTTGTCTCAAATCGTCGGCCTTAAATTGCAACCAAGCTAATAATCGTAAACGAATAAAAATTATGTATATAAATATAAAATTTTGTATATAACATATAGATATAATATAATTATTTTAAATTGATCTCCTTTTTACTTTTTCTTTTACGTAGTGTATTCTTCTACGTGTATAGAAAAGGTTGTTAATGTTAATTCAAAATATAAGTTTTACACAACATCTAAAAAATTGTGATTAAAATTGTGATTTATTGATACACCAAAAATGGAATGTTAGTATCTTCAATAAAATTTATTATTCTATTGCTTAACATAGAATGACTGCTTATTAACAGACCGTTAAAGATAAAGATATGTATTAGCTCAAAAGATAGTATGTGTTAATATGTGAAAGTTATTTAACAAAACTCTACTAGGGTGGACATTTTTTAGGAGCAACAAGATAATACGAAACCGCGGCTGTATACTCAGAGCGTACGCAACGAACAAAGCAGTGTATGAAGAGCGAGGGAACGGTGTCACGTGGCAACACGAAGAATAACACGTTTATTACAAGATGTCCATGTGACCGGCTGTCATCACCCCACATCAACCATAAACGCCACGTTTCTAAGTTAGATGTTAACTCCAGGGACTTCACTTCTTTATTAAAGTGCCCAACTTGTTTGAATGAAACCAAGTTGACTTTGATGAAGCAGAAGGGACTTGATCCACTGCTTAGTTAACTTCACACATTGACGATGAAAAGAGTTGAACAAAAACACTGCTGCAGTATAATATATATATTACAATACCCCACCACATCTATTACTCTCCCTAACTCTTTGATAAGGCAACAGTAAGGGAAATGGCATTGTAATCAGCAGTCTTCCGCTATTTATTAATAGAAACAATAATAATGGAACTAGTCTCATGGTCCCACTTTTACTTTCTCATAAAAGGAGTATTACAAGGAAAGAAAGTATTGTGCTAGCGTAAAAATTCGATTGAGAGATTTTAATGGATTTACATGTTTTGAGGACCTGAGTCCAAAAATGTTTGTTGTTGTCTGTGAAAACGCGAAATCTAGAAAGGAACTTTACCTACAAATTTGGAAGCGCTACCTCCAAAAACTGTGGAAAAAACGAGAAAAACAATCATTATAACGGTTTCAACAATTTTAAACAAAAAAAATTCAAAAATATAGTTTATTTAAATACGGATCTAACCATAAGTCGTTTTACCAGCAATAATCTAGGTCCAGAGAAAATAGCTATTCATATTCATTACAAAGGATAAGGGGAGATTAAATAAAATCACATTGAAGAAAAAAAGGTACAAAATATAGTTAAAAGTAGATCCACCGCCGGGAATCGAACCAAGGCTCTCCAAACTTACGCCATATACACTATACCAACATACTTATTAGGGATAGGATAGAACCAAGGATCTCCGAACTTACTTCATCTACACTACACCAACATACTCATTGGGGATAGAACCAAGGATCTCCAAACTTACTCTTTTTATAAACAAGGATCTCCCAACTTACCTACACTATATAAACTAGCCAACATACCTGATAGAGATAGAATAAAGGATTCCTAAACTCTAAACTTACGTCTTATAAACTAACTAACATGATTGAATTTCTGAAAATAAAAAGTGCTAATTTCCAAAATTTGTTTTATTTCAAACAATCAAAGCAATTCCTATTTTGAAGTAAGCTGCTACAAGTTAACTTAGAATATATATTAAAAATATATATATACTCTACACTAAAGCAATAAAAGTTATATAATAACTCATGGAGACGTAATTCAGAGTTAAAATTTAAGAGGGATGACCAACTTTTAGCTTATTACAGAAAATCTGAACAAAATTATTTTAATTCAAATAAAAGAGTATAAGTTGGTCAAAAGATGATCAGGTTTATTTTTTCTTACACAGGTTTAGAGGTTTTTATATATTTTCTGAGGCCAATCCTAGGAGTAAATCAGACGTAGGGGAGACTAATATAACTTGAAATAACAACAAAGCATTATACAAAATGGAAGAATCATGAATGACAAAAGTATAACTTAAAAGTTACACATTTCAAAGGCCATATTGACGTGTAAAATGAGGAATCAAATCAATTACGAGTATTATCAGCTGGATGTGTTGAGTGTTGGTCTCCGTAGATTATTAGCCAGATGCGGTTGAAATATAATCATAGGTTTCTGGTAGTATTAGATTCAGGCGGATGTACGGAATTACACGAGGGTTAAAGATTAGCCTGTATAAACACAGTGTTTATTGCAGCGCTGTGAGTTTTTAGCCGCTCCCTACGAAGGAATTGTAAGGTACAATTGAGGGGAAGCAAAAACAGCATGTGTTGGTAGAACTAATCACAACCATCGCAGAATTAGATTATGATTATTTCTTTTCATTTAGGGGTAGAAAAGGGTGCCACAATAAGACTGCTAAATCATTGGGTGTACAGAGAAAAAAGGGTTGTGAATTTTCTCAAAAACTACCAGTCAGTAACAGTTGCTCACTCTTTCAGCCTCAACTATCATACTATTTGATATTGGACTAAAAACGGACAAATGGATCCAAGGGGTTTAGATCGTAGGCAATTCAAAAAGTCACATTTAATAAAAAAAAAAGGGGGTAGTTATCAATCGTATTCTCCCCGCACCTATCTCAAATGCAAAAATCTGTCCAGAACTCAGACAATCTTTCATCTTTCTCATATACGAGTTCACAGTTGCTTAGCCCAGTGTTTTCCATTAATTAGTTTTCGATTTTTCTTAGGTACATTTAATTATTATTGACCATTTTATCAAAATTTACCATAAAAATAACTGCTCCTCGACGGGGAAATGAACCCAGCCTCTCTCCGTCCGCGTTATTTTCTCAGAAACTAGATTTTTACCGGGAAAACGACTAATATCGTTATTCGTATTAAAAATGTACTACATTTTAGAATTTTTAAATCAAAATCGTAAGAACTGTTTTCGAGAAATAATTTTTTTTCACGTATTTTTAGAATTTTTGGGGGTAGCGCTCCCAAATTTGAAGAGCTCGTGATTTCGCCTCGGGGTATGATTTTTCTGTTCTGAATATGTATTCCAAATTTCGTCAAAATCGGCCCAGTAGTTTAGGCTCCACGCATTTTCACAAACGAAAGAGAAACATTTTTAAAAACCACTTTTTTGGACTCAGGGGACCTCAAAACGTGTAAATCCATGAAAATCTTTAAATCGAATTTTCGCGCCATTACAATACTTTCTCTGTATCAGAGAAAGTAAAAATCTGTCTATTTAACTCGTACCTACTAAAATTTCTCTTACAAAGAATAAAGAATTCATAATAAGGTTTTCCATTTATTAGTTGTTTCGAGTTTTTCGTGGTTACACTTATTTATTATATTAAACATGTTACCTAAGTCCTCCTCAAAAAATCTAACTCGCGACCTCTCAACTTTTGTAAACTTATATTATAGGCTGACAGGGATTCCGTTCGCAAAAATAGGGCGACGCGGTTTCTCATCAGATTCCTTCTCAGGGGGTCCTAGTGAGTCAGAAAGTGCAGGGTGCCGGCGCCGAAAGTGGTCGGGTTACTGGGGAGGGGGTAGAGGGGGGGGGGGGGGGGGGGGGTAAAATTGGGCACACACAGCCAATCCGCTATATCTCAACGTAGAACGATGATATTGGTGTCAAATTGTTCATTATATTATTGTCTACAAATCATTATATTACACATTTTTATCTAAAGCAAATATTTTTTCCGTAAAACTCGTTAGAAGTCTGAATTCTTAAAATAAAAGCATTAAAATTGCTTTATTGAGACAAAAATGTTATAAAATATTAAATTTTAACACTTTTTAAAAATTATAAGGTGCTCATCAAGCTTTAGTATTATTTTAAAATTAAAAAATAATTTTCTTAGTTGATTACTAAAGCCAGTACCCGGGGCATGCCAACGAGGAGGCGCAAGGGATGGCTAATGTCCCGTCCCAGGCCACCCCAACCGCCCTGCCTTTAAATGTGACGTTAACATTAGAAAATTCGCTAAAACAAACATTAACACGTTTATGTATTTTATTTTTATGATATAAATCTATATTTTATAACTATACCATTATTTATAATATTGAATTCATTTTATATAATAAATAAATAGTGAAAAAGCATATTTTATGTCCCCTCATATGCCACCCGTATTTTCATGTATTGGTACCTACTTATTATTTTTTAAAAAAAGGAACCTACATTTTTTTTTATAAGTGCAGCATAATTTTGATAAATAATGCATTTTATTATTTAATACATAATTGTATAAATTAGCTATACATAAAAATTATAGAATCTCAATCATTTTTAATATATAATTAAAAAAGAAGAAGATGTGGCAATTTGGTTTTATTGATACCAATAATACATCTATATAATACCAAGATTTAACAATTTTTAATTTTATAATCAACTCTAAAAGCTCTTTCACCTGTGACTCCGAACCATTCAAAATTTTTTGAATTTGTCTAGCCCAGCATGGGGGTAAGTAAGTAAAACCTTTTTATTTTACCTTTTTACCCAAAAACGTTTTTCTTTTATTTTTTAATTTTATAAGCAGTTTTAAGTCGTTAGTGTTATTGATTCGCATCGAATTAAAGTTTACTTTTATGTTTTTTGTGTGATAAGTATTTCTACGTTGAAATGGGGATGCAAGTGTTTTTTATAATTTTAACGTCTGAAGAAGTTTTGAATATAAAACGTAAACGCAATACTGTTTGTAAAACAGTACCGCAATATTCGTTTTGTTTTGTGCTTCTAATATTAATAATAATATACCAAGACCAAAATCTGCTACATATTGAACTATCCATAAAGCTACTAGTAAAAGACAAAAAGATGAAATAACGATAAAATTTAAAAACTTATTTAAGCCTTAAAATTTTTTCCTGAAATACAAATTGTTGATCTTGTTATGATAATGAAGAAAAAATCGTTATTTGTTTAAACATTTTTCACTAGAAAATCCGAGCTCTAGCTTAGATATAAAAAATCTAGAACCTGAGAAAGGTATATCCGATGTAAGTACATAAGAAATATTTGTATTATGCGTAACCAAAAATCGAATAATAAAGATACAACTATTTTTCTTTCGCTTGAAAAGCCTGCTGCTCAAACCTTTTTTGAAATTTGCAGAAAAAAAGATGAGGTATTTACAAGGATTAGCACTTGCTCATCACCAAACGATCTGTTCACTTGAGAAATAAGATACCATAAATATTGCATGATAAATTGTAAAAGGTTGGTTACAACATCTGATAACCAGCGTAGACGACCTTAAACTAATATCAGCCATGAAGCGTTAATAAACGCGTTTGAAAAGCTTATAATCGAAATTGAGAAAAAATGCTAAACATATTTTTTTTAAACGGCCTATTTAGCTCAAAGAATGACAGAAATTGTAGGCATAGAAGGAGCAACTGTTGGGACTAAGGTTAAATATTTAACTAATATAAAAATATGGGAACAACTCGTATTTTCATATCTTTTTTAATGGAATAAATCACCGTTAGTGTTTTTAAGTAACTTGCTCCTTCAAGATGTTGTTGAGAGGATCCGTTCTTTCGAGTCGACCAATGGAAAAATTCTACAAAAATGTGTTTTTGAAAAAATGATTTTCTAATTTTAAAATAATACTAAAGCTTGTTAAGCACCTTATAATTTTTAAAAAGTGTTAAAATTTAATATTTTATAACATTTTTGTCTCAATAAAGCAATTTTAATGCTTTTATTTTAAGAATTCTGACTTCTAACTAGTTTTACGGAAAAAAAATCACAATACTATTTTTCACTATAGGTATTGTATAATTGTATAAAATATGATAGCCTTCTCTTGAATGTTTAATGAACACCTGAGCTTGTTTCGAAACATAAGCAAAATAAAATAAATGAATACGAAGTTAAATAATAAGAAAATAATTTCAAGATAAAAAGAACTTTTTATATACGTTTTTAAATTTTCTGTTGAATCGTATGTAATGTTGATAATATAATTGTTATTGTTATATAATATATAATGTTAGTGAAAAAAAAATAGTTCCGAATATATTTACTTCACATAAATGACAACCATCCAGAGGCTGATCTTAAACCCCAAATCTAAAGCATGCCATCGATATATTTGAAATAATATAATCGATATTTCCTGTTTTGCTGTCATTCAATGTTTATCTATCACAAATTTGAGACCCGTCAAAATGAAGATTGCGTAAATATTGGATATGGCAAAACAAATAAAATAACTTGCGGATTTTTTCCGAACTAACTTTCCGCACAGCAAAATTTGCTGAAAACTAATTAAATTCTGCTGAAAGATGGCTAAAAGTATTAAAATAATGTATTGTCATCGTGTTCTGAGCTATGCTTAAAGTTTCAAATGTCTAGCTATTTGGGAAGTTAGTTAGAAATCGATTGCCAGATTTGTACCGGACAAACAAACAAGAATGCAAGCTAATAAAAACGTAGTAAAATCACAGGGAAGTACTTGCATCCAAGTACTTTTTAGGGTTTTATAAGATATTATAGGCATATACGTTATTATATGCTGAAATAACATTTTATTTCCTCATCCCGCCTATATGAAAGTAAAAAAAATATAAAAAAAATTTAAATTTGACCCCCCCCCCCCCCCAAAAAAAAAAAAAAATACAGTGTAGAGTTAAGAGAGTATAGAGAAGGGTTCCCTGGTTCGATCAACTGGGGGGTCAATGTTTTTTATCGGTAATAACCAGGGACGTTTATGACTTTTATTTTTCCATTTCATGACCTTTATTCTATGACTTTTATTCTCCTGTTTTATGACCTCTATTTTAGAAAATCGGTTGTTTTATGACATTTTAGACAAAAGTATGATGTTTATTTCACTGTGAAAATTTAGTCTTTATATGAAGCGTTTCGTTATTTTGGAGGGTAAACAGTTCAAAGAAAGATTCCAATACTTCATAAATTCAGAATTATATTTACAATAAATAATAATAATTAGCAGAATGCTTCAACATTGTAAATACACCGCCAATTAGAGTGGCTCATAGCTTCCTAGCATATACTTTAATGATTTTAGGCTTTTAAAATCCATTATTGTCTAATTTATTTAATTTCCCATCAATAAAGCCTGGTCTCGAGGTCCATACGTTAGATGTGCTACTGAAGAGGTAGGTCAAAGAGAGAGGTGGGGGAACCAAGCCACCTCCTATTCCCCTTGTCTATCTCCTTCCTCGGGCTCTCTCCATAATAAAAACTATTAATAGTTTTAGCAATCTTTAACTCTTCATAGCGGTGTTGCTGTCAGTTTTATTAAAAAATTGTATTTAAAAAATGTTTTTGTCTTATTAAATAGATGAAGTTAGATTTTTTTCCCGACCTAAAATTCCGCGAGCGTTGATAAGCGCATTAGTTAAGTCCGAAAGTGGTCAGAGAATTAAGAGACCAGGCCTTTCACTAAGCTGGTGTAAGGGTTTTTTGTTTGAACTGCGCTTTTATCTGGAATCGGACCACGAATGTTCAATTTAAAAATTTGCTTCAACAAAAAAAAAACCTTTTTGCTAAACATTTGGCAAAAAAAGGCCATTCTATGACGTTTATGCGTAAAAAGGCTATTTTATGACAAAATCATATGACTATGACGTTTATGACTTTTTCCCGTCTCTGGTAATTACGAAAAGTTAAATTATTTTTTTAAAAAAGGTATTAGCATGAATTATTTCAAAATTTTAGGACTAGCCATTATAGGGTGGTTGGGGGGGGGGGGGGGGAATTTGGGTGCTAAAAGCAGCATAAGGGTTTCGAGGATGATCTACAAAAACCCAAAAAATAAGATAAAACTCTAAAATTACAAAATTAATTTTAAATAAAAATAATTTATTAAAATAATAAAGATTTCCACCTGCCCTTTTCTTGGGTAGTTGAGAACCTCTGATATAGTCAGACCATATTTTTAAAGGCTTTTCCTATTCTACTTATACTTTATTTCGATTTTTACACTAATTTTGTGTCATTCTAAGTAAAGACCAATTATAGTCATTTTTACTTGGATCGCAGTTCTGAAAAGGTGAACACCATTAAAATAACTATATTTATTAAATATATACTTTGGACTATATGGTCATGAATATAGTGGACTAATTTTATGTATTCATGCTAAACTATTATTTGGAATTTGGAATATACATAATACAAAATATATGAGTTCTTCAATGGATGATACCATCTAAGAAGCTAACGCCTATACCTATAGGACGCCTATTAAACACCAATTTTTTAAATCCCATACTATTCCATTTGACTTATTTATTATTAGATTTAAAATACTTATTTATTATTTAACATATTTAAAAAGTGTTAAACAGGCAATTGTTCACATTTCGTTTTCGATTTTAAACTAAATCGGATTTATCCTTGCCAATATCTCAAAAACTAGATTTTTCCCAGGAACACTATTTATATGGTTACTTGTGACTTAAAAGGCAGCACACAAAAATTTAGAACTAAAATTAATTTCTTTTTTTCATCTCAGGGTATGATTTTGTTGAACAAATGTACAAATTTCATCAAAATCGGCCCAGGAGTTCCATGCATATGCACAGACTACAAACATACATTGTTTAAAAATCACTTTTTCAGACTCAGGGGTCTAAAAATAATTTTATCTACAATTGATACGAAATATAAAAATTTTATCTCTGTTTAGATGCGGAGAAAGTGATTCTTTCCGTAGTTGTATTCATTGCACATGCGTGTTTCATAATTCATCACCTTATCGCAGGATTAGCGTGTTTGTTTACATTTAACAAAACAAATTTGCGGTTTGTTTGATTAATGTAACTGTTATTTTCAGTATTTAATATTAAAATTCAAAAATTGTAGATAAAGTACGGCGCGCAACTCGTGCGAAAACGGCATTTTGCTTTGCTTATGTCGTTTTAATACCCTCACTGTCGCTCGGGTGCAAACTCCACACTCGCATGCCAAATGCTACTTTCCGCACTAGACGCATAATGTACTATTTTTGCATATTCACAATACTTTTTCTATATAAACATACTATACTACGAACATGAGATATTTAAATAAAATTAGAAAGTGAATATGCAGTTGAAAATAATCTTAAGCTTAGTTTACACGGTGATAATATTCTCATGACAGTCCCTCGATAGTACTATCATGAAAGTGTATAGTCAACACGCATTTTAAGACATGTGTTGACAATGTAGGGTTAGTGAATATAAATCATGGCCACACAGAGCTAACAGTAGCGGTTGCTCCAATTAGTGAAATCATTAAAATAAACTAAGAAAAGGGCAAGGAAATATTAAGATACGGGTGTAACACTTTTTAGGTATATAGATAACAAACTATTATGTATACATTATGAGCGAGATATTGAACTGTTGCCCCCTAAATCTGTTTTTACATACTAGGCGTGAGTCCTTGTGACTGCTGCAAGAGTACACTATTGCCACAATAGTACTCTCAACTATGTAGTCATGATAGTAACTATGAAAAAGGGGATTTAATGTGTAGGCTTTCACAGTTGATGACATCATAGAGTTTTAGGTCTACTGTGAACTCTTGTTCACGTTGTTATTATTATCAGAAGGCCCCAAATTGAACCGTTTTCACAAAAAAATGGGGTAGGCGCCAGAGCTGTGAGCAGCCCAGGGCACCATGGGCCTGATTATCAGAGCAAGATGTATAACCCTTGAAATGTCTCCAGCATAGGAGGCCAAATGTCAGAACACACATCTACTACATTATGGTCACAATTGGAAAACCTAGATTTCCATCAAATTCATTGTAGTTTGCATCCTTAATTGGACTTGTCGTACAGTATTTACATTAATATTGACTGTGAAGAAGACTACATGTGATAACTCATCAGCTGAATTTCTTTCATTCGCGATGCTCATTATTCTGTCGAACAGTACTTACAATAACAGCAGCTGCGAGGAAGACCACACGTAATTAGTCATCAGTTGAAATGAATTCCTATGTACCTCTTCTCTAACTGCGTAAAACTCCTAAGACAAAAAAATTTGAAAAAACATTGATTTAGACATTGTCGCACAATAATAATTTTGAAAAAAACTCTATAACCAGTAATGTAAGTATATAAAATTAGAGAATCAAAGTATAATGCTTTTATACTCAGAAAAACACTAAATTTCTTATTAATTAAGTTATTGGGGAAAACTTATATCAAAAATATAATAATATAGGATAGGATAATGAATAAAAAGTAACTCTATAAAAAATATTTGTGTTCCAAAACTACTTTCTTCAAAGACAATTACAGACTTTAAGTTTGAGAGAAAAAGATAGAAAGAATAAAAAAATAAATTTTTCTCAATTATTAGGTAAATAAAATCTGGTTTTTGTATTA
This sequence comes from Gerris lacustris, assembly GCA_951217055.1. NCBI lineage: Eukaryota > Metazoa > Arthropoda > Insecta > Hemiptera > Gerridae > Gerris > Gerris lacustris. The sequence goes on from OX578281.1 coordinate 37,464,595, forward strand.
ATTAACGAAAGTATTAAAAAAATATCTTATAGAGAGTACTTTTTTTTAAGTAAAGTAAAAAACCAATGATGAGTTTTAAAAAATTGCGATTATACATTATATTACAAAAATACAATTTTCAAAAAAATATAAATATAACACTACTACATTTAACAATTTGATTTTATTTTAAATAAAATTTAATTTTCTTCTTTTAAATTCAAATATTTACTTTATATGGACTTCGTTCATTTTGGAAAAGAAAAACAAATTTCAAACGATATTTTAAAATAATTTCTTATGTTTAGAACATTTTTCTTTTTTATAATTTGATCAAAAATGTTTAATTACATGAAAATCTATATATAAATGTACAATTCATTATTTTTTTAAATGTATATGCAATTTTTATTATAAAAAAATTGGCAAAAAAAAGAACTTTGTTAATGATAGAGTAAAACAAAATAATAATAGTAAAATACAGTCCTTTATTGTAAATAAAATTTGAACATCGAAATTTAAAAAATTGTTCAAATTTACAATAATTTCACATATTTTTAAGCTATTTACAAAAATTTACAATTTAGTGTAGGAAAAAAATCAAACATATTTAAATGGTTAAATTTGTAAAAACAATTATTTAGGTCGCAGTTACATTAAAAAAAAAAAACTGTAGTTATAAATAGCGGAAAAAAACGAGTTCAAGACATAAACCTAATATTTAGAATCAATTGTTAATGACTTAACAAGAGATGCTTTTGTAACAGGCATTTTAAGAAATTAATTTGTAAAAAAAAAAGAATATATATTTTATTTATTTTTCAAGAATAAAATGTTTATGATGTCTTTTACATTATAACATTTTTTTATTATAACTAGAAGAAGGAAATCTATCTTTGAGAATCAATCCTGAACATTATCTGGAACAATTAAGATGGTAATTTATAGTTGATTCCAATACAACATCTAAAATCTGGCTACATCTAAAATCTAGTTTCATTTAAAACCTGGCTGTCAAAATATTTGTGACTCTCTTACCCGTTTTTTTCAATTATCTCATAAGATAGGTGTAAAATTAAAAAAAAAAAAATCTTTCTGCAAAAAGCTTGTACATGAAACTTAAAAAGAAAATAATGCAAATACTCTATTAAGTTTTTTTTTTTAATAAAATGAACATTCAGAATAACAACAAAAAATATTTAAACAACTTTAGGACAAATAAACATCAGCATTTCCTCCTTTAAAATATATATGTATATATATATATATATATATATATATATATATATATATATATATATATATATATATATATATATATATATATATATATTTTAAAGTGAATTTATTAAAAAACTACCAATAGAAATTCTGCTAATAAAACAAAAACTTAAGAAATATATATTTTTTTAAAATTTGTGTGTATAGAAATAAAAAAACAAAACAACAAATAGTTTACTGGAACCATTACTTTTCCAAAAAATAAAAATTAGAACAGAAAATAATATGTAAAATCAAACAAAGAAAAGAATGAAGAAAATTTAGATTATCAAATAAGGTATAAACATAATAATAATATCTACTTCCCTTTTGTAACACAGTCAAAATGTAATAGTATTTTAATAAAAACAAAAACAACAAAAAACAATAATACATAATGTTCACAGGGCATATTAAAGTGTTCAACAAATAAGTTGGACAAAGTGACAGGTTTAATATCAAATTCTCTATTTTTTAAAGAGAAAGTTTAAATTAATTATAAAAATATAGTTATAAAATAATAATAGTAAAATTGAAAAGTATAAGAATAAAGAATACAGTAACATTTGTCAAAGTGAACATTGTGCAAGTTGACCTGCAACTAAGGAACGAATTTTAAACATTCCTTTCAATTATCACTTAACGTAAATGTTGATGTATTTTTAATTGTTTGGTATTTAAGGCAGTCACATAGAGTTTGGATTTCTGTTTATAAAATTACAGTTGTTATAAATTATCTAAAGCTTTATTCAACTAGCTAAAGTAACCTTTACTTGAACGAGAAGAATTTACTTGAGTCCTGTGAAGCAAGAGACATCACACATCGCACAACATCTATAAAAATGACACCAGAAGAGTTAAATGGGGAGAAATGTAGTGGAACAGGGTCAAATATAATTGGTAGCAATTACAAAAGTGTAATAATTTGTTTAAAAAATGGGTTGGATTCTGGGTTGGTTGGGTCATGACTACTAAGCGAGAATGGCATACTGCACTGGGGTACGGTTGTAGTGCAAGTACAATGACTAATCTACTATATTCTAGGGAATTGTAATTGACTATTGTTTCTAGTGCTATGAGTTAAAAGTAAGGTGTCATTAGCAATGTGTGGTGTACCACCTACTTCACTGTATTTTTACCCTCAGAACCACCAGCCTATCTAGATTCCTACTGTCCATCCATTTTAGCGGTAAGGAGTCAGAGCACAACACTAGAGTTCTAATAATGTCATTGTTTTTCTTTCATAGTTATTCACAGTTGGTTATGGCTGTTTATGGACTGTGTAAACTGGTTAGCCATTATCCTTCAGAAGTCGCATAAAAATTAGTCGAAGTTCCCCCAAAACCTAGAAATCATATTAATTAAGAGTAGAAAAAATATGACCTTGTGATACCTTTTTAATTTGTGGAGGTCTTACATTGACAATCCCATGGTAAAGTACAAATACAGTTATTAAAAGCTTATCGAAAGAGGTAAGTAAAAAACTATTTACATGTTTTTAATATGTCTGTATCTTTCCAAACACTTACGGGAAAATCCGAAAAAAATTAGGGTGGGGAGCCAATGAGAGGCCAGGATTTAGAATTCTAGAAGATCGGGCCAACTAGGCAAACAAAAATTTCACTGGACACCTGGATCCACCCTTCCCACAGGCCTAGTGGTTTTATATTTATTCCTCATTTAGGTTGGCCACTCTGAGTGTTAAAAGTCACAACTCGTAACGCACATACTGTAGGTTGATTCTTTATAGCTTCTTTCAAATAATCTTTGAATGTTCTTGAAAAACAAATATTTAAGTTTTTTGACCCACCAGATAAATTCTATAAAAACTGTATTGGTAACTTTACCATAAGAGTGGTGATTTTAAAATAATCAAATAATAAATAAATAAAACAAAAATAATAATTATAAATTCATAGCACTTATCCAAATAACTAACAAAAAATAAATCAAATTTTTTAACATATATACCTGTAATTTAAGGCAACATGTACAAAAGTATTAACTCTATAGAATATAAATTTATAAAAAACATTTTTCTAAAATTAAAGAAGTGAAGAAGCGCTTTAATAAATTCTTTTATATCTATCACATTTACACCAAGAAAAAAAAACCTCTCGACTTTCGTCAACAATCAAGTTTTAACAAGAAAACAATTGCATAAAAAACCATTATCTCATTGAAGCATTAATTAAAACAATAGTAATTAGTGATAGTAACAAGCAGGAAGCAATTAAAATTTTAAACTTTTATAAAAAATAATTACAATACGATCAACAAATTTTAATAACAATAACAATGTAAATCAAAGTGATTTTATTTACATAGTTTGTATTATTAAATTGAATTATTGAAAAGTTACTCGGTTTAACTTTGTTGGACATTTTAATATTTAAACGAAGCTAATAAAAAATGGATCAAAATTGAATAATTTATAGACAAAAAAGCAGTAACTCTAATATTGCACCTATTGTTTGTATATAGGTGTCCACATTTGAAGTTACTCACATAACAGCCTAAAAATATCGTCTTTAAAATATTGACACAATTAAAAATTAGACCCAAGGAAAAAACATTAAATTTTGTTTTGAAATATTGTTCTATACAGGCAATTCATAACTTTCACAACTTTGTCTATTCACAAGAATTTATTTCTGACTTAATTTTAACATTCACAAATCTATCCTGCTCATTTCCGGATCGCTATATTAAAATAATATTTTCACTTGTAGGACCTAAGAAGATGAGTAGATGTATTCACGAGATTGAGGTGGTAAACTTGAATTCATAATATATTTGATAAAAAAAAAAGCTTTCTTTTCATGAATGTTGTGAGTAATCAACTATCCTCATGTTTTCTAGAAAGAAAAAAAACTACATTTTATTAAACAATTAAGTTTTGTTCTTTTCATCTATTTGTTCTCCGTCAAGTAACTTTTAATATTTTTTGTTAAGTATCTAGTCAAGTTCTGTTACATAAATCAACCATGCATATGCTCATTCAGAGCCTAAACGGCGAAGAAAATTATAGAAAATTAAGCAAGAATATAAAGATCTTAGATAAAGAAAGAGGAGGCATGCCAGGGGACACGCAATTTTAATTTTAATTGTTTAAGTATTATTCGCTTGAAATATTAAAATATTTTTTGAAACTAATGGTGTTATTGTATGTACATTACTTTACCTCGTAAACATAACCCCTTTTTAGTGTAATCGTACTATCACAAAAGTTAAGGACTGATAGTACTTATTTGGGCGTACCTTGTATTGTACTTTTAATGCAATAAAAACATTTAACATTATCATTAAATAGTCTCAAAGATTTAATTATTATGAAAAATAATCTCATTAAAACATATTGTATAATTTTATAATATGGAAAAGTAGTTCCAGCCAGGAGCCCTGCTTTCATTTGACTCCTTAAATGTTCCACCACCAGGAGTCAAAGGGAAAAAACCAATTGTGTAAACCAAAGTAAAGAAATAATTAATTAAAACTAAAGTTAACAGTTTATTGTAAGTATCTAAAAGGAAATAGTGGGGAAGGAAATAGTGAATATATTTTCTCCTCGTAGGAAATTTATTAGAAATACATATAATGAACATCTTTTTCTAGAGCACAATATTTATCCAACAAAGTTAACACAAACCCAACGACATTATGTCATGTTAAGTATTCTTTAAAAAAAAAAAAAAAAAAACAGACATAATGCATCTAAATAAGTAAACTCTTACCCTTATCTCTACTTAATTTGTGATCAAATTCGTCCAAAAAAATTAAAAAGCATAACAAGACATACTTTATTTGGTTAAAAAACTAACTTAAGCACTTAACCGACATATTCACTCTGGAAAAAATACTTCTAACCAAGTTGCTCAAATAATAATAATATTAGTCATTTCAATGTTCAAATGAAAGTTAATAAAAAACAAATAAAGCAAGATAGACGATTGAATGATAGGATTGGGCTATTCATGCATGTTATTAATTTTAATTGTATAGTTGAGCAGTGAAATCACTTAGATTAAGAGTAAAGAAAGATGTATTTCCACTAAAATTAAGTGTAATGTATAAAGCCAGCTTTCAACCTCTAATCCTCAGAGCCGAGAAAAAATATGTGTGAGAGACTCAGATGTGTCAGATTTAAAGCTCTGGTCTCAACTCTTGTATTATTTCTCTTTCATATTTCTTCTACTCATTACACCCGCACTGAGGACGACCATTAGTAGTTGAAAGCTGGCTTTGTTCAATAAAGTTACTTTTCGAGGAGTGGTGTCTTCCCTTATTTCTAATCATTTAATATATTGTCAAGAAAGAGAGAAAAATTAGAAAAGTCTAGGTCATGTCTCCGAATTGGACCTCAACATTCAAATTCTTTAATATTTTATTACGTTTTTATTAGCTTGCTTTCTTGTTTGTTTGTTTGTTTGTGTGTCCAGTACAAATCTTGCAATCGACTTTTAACATCCTGAGTAGCATGAGTAGACATTTGAAATTTTTAGAATAGCTCAGAACACGATGACAATGCATTATTTTAATACTTTTAGCCATCTTTCAGCAGAATCAAATTCGTTTTCAGCAAATGTTGCTGTATGGAAAGTTAGTTCGGAAAAAATCCGCATGTTATTTTATTTGTTTTGACATGTCCCATATTTACTATCTTCATTTTGACGGGTTTTAAATTTATGATTTATGAAAGAAAATTTAAAAACGTAGTATATAAAAAGTTATTTTTATCTTGTAATTATTCAAATTTAGCTTGAATTTCAAATCAGGATTTTGTTGTAGGTGCTGGGATTTGGTCTCATTCGACACAGAATTTGATTCTCTGCAAGATTCAATTAATCGTAAGAAGTGTGATTTCTCAGAATTTTTAAAATGAACATAAAAAACTGACGGTTTTTTGGTAATGTCTTTTGTGAATGTCTCAAAAGAAACTATTCTTATAAACCTTTTTTATTTAGGGTCAAATTTCCAATAAAATCCTTTACTAGTATGGTTTTGTTCGGAGACACCCTGTAGACAATTTTTTTCAGAAATATTAATCATAGGTTAATTAATTAAATATTAATTGAATTAGAGGACATTTGATCATTTAAAATCATAAGTTTCCAGCCCAATCATATCTTATTGTGCTACAAATATAACATTAATTTAATAATACGCAAATTTAAACTTATTTTACAGTGGTGAGAACCTCTGTAAATTAAATAATTTTTAAGATGTCTAAGATCTTAAAAACAACAAAATAATACAGAAAACATAAATAAAAAATTTAATTTATTTTAAAAAAAGTTAAAAAAAATTCTTAGCACAACTCTAAAATTCAAGGCAACCAATTATAAAACACAGGTATAGTTTGTTAAACAAAAGAATGAACTTGATGGATGATCCTAGAATAGAAGGTGAACCAATTACTGCTCATAATTCTCACTAAGATAATCTGTTATTGGTCTGTTCAGTTGACTTATATTGAATGGTCAAACAATAACTTATTATTATAAAAGTGATATACTTCTGTAGATCAACCATTGGCATCTTATATTTCAGACATATTGCAATGATTCTGGACCAGTAATGGACATTTATCATTCTCAAAGTGGTAAAATATCTCTACCTTTTACTGCAGTAGACCTTTGATGTTTAATGCTAAACATACAGTTATTGGCTATGGACTAGTAACACTACAGAAACTATTTTATATGACCAATGAGACGTCATTATTTCAAACTGGTAAACTGTGATTAGTCAATTTTTAGTTATATAATTAAGAGATAGATTAATAGATATTGGTAGAGATATGAAAGACTTAAAAAGTCAACTAATAACAAACCATAATTCTCAAAGTGGTAATCACAGATGGTTAAACTTCTAATATGGAGTAATCTGTCAAGTGAACTTTTTCAATTTCACAATGAAAAATAAAATTACAAATAAACTGCTAATATACTGAATTTATACAAAAATTGACTCATTTAATGAGCAAAAAAATTGTTTAGCATCTACTTTATTTTTAAATTTCCATACTTCAACATATAATTAATTTTCTAAACTTTTATTTTTAAATAGGCCTAATTTCAAAGATATTACACTTTTTCGTTTAGTTTTAGAATAAAATTTGTATGTGTTTAAAAAATATGATATATAGAAAATATAAATTAATAATATACTTGTTTTTATATATGTAATATTAATATATACATAAATAAAGTTATTTAAATAATTTTTTAATCTTTTATGACATTTTCTTTTTATTTTATTTAATGTGTAAGGACAGTTTTTAAAAGGCAATAGACAAGTAGACTGCTTTACTAAGCGAAAAATCCATAAACTCAAATAGAAATATTTATTTAGATGTTATCTGCTACAATACATTAAAAACAAGAAAAAATTAGATCTCTTTAGCCAAATTATAGCTCTTATTAGAGTTGATTTTTGTTCAAATTCTGCTAAAATCCGGCAATATGATAAAAATTATGATTATCATTTTTATTTATATTTTTTTAATTAAATATAGATATTTCCATTTTTTTAATTGTTTTATCATAAACAAGTATGACAATAATTAAATTAAGATAATATAAAAATTAAATTAGTAGTATTCATTTTTAAAATGTAGAAAAAAATAATTTTCAAAGATAAATCTATGCTCCCTTTGAATAAATGGCTGTCAGAGATAAATAGAGTTTTCCTAAACAAACCAGGCATATTCTTTATTTTCCTTTGACAGTTCCTACCTCAATAAATAGTGCCAAAAATAATTCAAATCTTCTATTTCTTAAGGCCCCCATACACGATCAAATATTTTGCGCAAACCTGATGTCGGGAAAATTTAGGCCATACACGTCAAATATGATGTTTGAGCAAACACCATAGACGTCAAATATAATGTTTGCCCAAACATCAAACAGCCCCATACACGGTCAAACATTTGGCACAAACCTGATGACGGGCAAATTTAGGCCATAAACGTTAAATATGATGTTTGCACAAACATCAAACAGCCCCATACATGTTCAAAATGTTCGCGCAAACATTTTGACCATGTATGGGGGCCTTTGCAAACACTCATCAGAGAACAGAGAAATGTCAATTTTTTTTATTGAAAGTGTTAATTTTTCATAATAAAACCTGCTTTTAATGATTTAATAATTATTATTTATACATTTATTTATTAAAATGCGTTATTACAGGAATAGTTTAACTAATAATGTAAGAGCAGAGATAAAAGAGTAAAAAAAAAAAAATATATCAATCATGAACGTTGAGTAAAACATTAAATTAAAGCCTAGGGGGAAAAAATTATGTTACAACTTTTCGCTTAGATATGCAGTACAAAATATGTTTGTATATATTTTAACTACAAGACAAACTTAATTTTACGAGTTAAAAATTTAAGTAAAAAATAGAAGTCTACAAGATTGCAATAAATCAATTCTATATAAAATAGGACATTTAAATTACTTGAGAAAAGAAAAAAGTACCTAAATTTCATCATATTAAATTTTTTGAAGTTGGTACCTAATTAAAATATATAGTCTTTGGACAGTCAATTAATGATACCAACCTTTTCGAGCGTACAATAATTTTATTAAAATAAATACAAATATATTTCTAAATAAAAAAAAAATATATGGCCAAATAGAAATTAGAACCTCAGTAGTTTAGTACATAAAGTCACAATTTTATTTTTATTATTCAAGTCACAATTTTTGGAAAATTAAAATTCTTAAATTTTAAATGAACTTTCCTTTTTGAAATTTTGTAGTTTTTTTTTTTTTTGTAAATATTGTTTTATTAAAGGCAGTAAATGAGGTTTTTAACTCTCTTTATCATAATGGAGATCATAGAATTTCATCAAAACTTTCTTAAGATTATGAATTTATAAACTCTGAGGTACTAATTTGTAATTTCAATTAATAAATTAATCTCTATATGAATATAAACAATCAGTTTTTTTTTCTTTTATAAAATAATAGCTTATCTAAAATTGTAAAAAGTAAAAAAAAAAAAATAATCTAAAATTTCACATAAAAAATATAATAAGTTCTAGTAATTGATTTTTTTTTTTATAAAACTAAATTTGACCTTTAAATATTATCTACAAGATTTAAATATCATAAACAAATGTATCTACATTGTTGCAACTGGCATGGGAAAAATTAAGTCATAAATAAAATAAAAGTAAAATACAGATTAGTTATTTATTAAAAACTATTCAAGATTGGTTACCGGTTTTGATTTATTGATAGCAACATATAATAAATAATTAAAATCTAGCATTGATGTTGAAAGTTAATAGATTGAGTCTGGGCCTATAGGTAAATATTTAATTGTACTAAAAAATTAAAATAGCATTTATTTTTATTTTTACAATTTAATTTCTCAAAATAAATGAAAACAGAGGGCAGCCAGTTCCAGTTCCTTAGCTGTTTTTTTTTACACATAACTTGCTCATTACAAGGTAGAAGGATCAGCCACTAAACACATATATTTGATGTTATTTGAGTGTAACATGTATCACCACTCTAAGATTTAAACTACATATGTCTACAATGTCTTTTCGGTGAAATCTATGATTCTCCACCTGAATAGTAGCAGGCGGAGAATCATAGGTTGCACCGATCTCACAGAAGCAATAATTAATACGTCTTCTGTAACATCTATTTAGGAATGCTAGGAAATTAACCAATTTATCCTTTTAAAGATTGGTTCAATAACCAAAGTTTTAGTTGTAGTTAAAAAAATGTTTTCAGCACACAATCAAATGAGGATTATGAAGTCAATTTGGCTGCTTATACTAGCAAAGCTATACAAACATACCCAAATCTCTTTGTAAAAAATTGTTTACAACCAGAAACCAGCTTCTCATATTAAAGCTAAAATTAATCTCAATCACATTTTTCAACATATAATTTTAATTAAAGGAGAGGAAGGATATTTATTTACATTATTATCAACAACAGTACCCTTTAGTGTATACTTACTAATTATACTTCAATATGATGTACAAGTCAACAAGGCACATCACCATTCACCAAGCTACTATCTTGAATAATAAGAATGTATTTAATAAATAACTTATTTAGTCTGTTCCAACTCAAATTAACTGACTATACAATTTATATTTATTAATTTAAAATATTGATGTCTGATAAAGAGAGTTCCAAAAGCTTTTGAGCTCAGGAAGAGCAACAGACAGGGATACTTTTTATATAATAATATTTGTAGTGGAGGAAGGTTTTAGAAGCATTTACTTAAAACTCCATCACATCTCATTAATTTTAGTTTGTTGTCTCAGTTTTATTTGTTGTTAAAACTAAATTAAGTCTAGTTAAGAGCAATATTAATTTACTTATTTGATCCATAACTAATTGAATTTCTCAGTGTGTAGTGTTAGGGTTTTCCAAAACTGAAAGCTGTGTTGGTAGAGCATTATTCATAGAGGAGCTATACCTGCTCTACCTTTAGGACATTAGAATTTTAGAAATTTATTTTTTTCTTAAAAAAAAAATATATATTACCTAACAGGCCAATGGAAATCCATATATTGTTTATAAAAGGATAGATTATCAGGCAGACAAAGTAGAATAAAAACTAATTTAGAAAATGGACATATCAGAACCTGATAATATGCAGCTCTCTAGGTAAAAACCGATCCTAATAAAAAAAAGCAGAAAAGTAAATTCCAAGCCATATTGGAAAATATTTTTTTAAGAATTAAACAATGGGTAACAAACAAATAAAATAATAATTCTAATCAAAAATATATTTCAGTTAATGTTGAGAGGGAACATAATAAAATAAAAACAATGTAAATAAATAAGATATAATAATATACAAAGAAATACATCTGATTAAAAAATGTTTAAATTATAAATAGCCTTAAATATTTAATGACAAATAAATAATAATTCGAGTTGTGTATGAAGAAAAATTTATTAAGACACAGAGTAATAAGGAGAGGATGCGAATATGTGAAGGTGAGATGAAGGATGAGGTGAAATAAACAAGACATGGTTGATATTGAGAAGATCGCTAGATACGAGTCTGAGAAGGACTAGATAGGTCACAAGCTTAGTGGCTTGAAGTAGTTACGACAATAATATGAGTTTGCCGACAGTGGCTGGTCACATCGTAAGTACAGCTTCGACTCTCTCTCCATTGCCTTCTTGTATGCTGTCATGTACTCACGATCAAATGCACCTAAAGAATAACAGAGAAAACAGTTAAGTTACATAGTTACAGTGTATTACATTAGTTGAGACACTAAAGTTCAATAAAATTAAACTCCAGAAAATAAAACTAAAAAAAATAAATTTATATATTGTTTAACTCAAATAAACTTTTAAGTTTAAAAAATTATACAGATACTAATGAATATATATACTATGAATATATATATATATATATATATATATATATATATATATATATATATATATATATATATATATATATATATAAATATATATATAAAAATTAAGGATCAACAACAACAGTTCTGTACCTCTGATCCTACAAATCCATACCACAATTATCTGCCCGTTTAATGCAGAACATACAATTTTTTTTCTTTTTGGTTTTTTAATTGGTGTTAACATCGTAATTTACCTCTGAAAAACCGATTTAGATCTAAAATTGAGAAGACTAAGCAGTTACTTGAATCGTTATGTGATGTAAGTATGTTTTGGTACGTACTGCTAATAAAAAAAAAAAAAAAAAAAAAAAAAAAAAAAAAAAAAAAAAAAAATGCCAGTTTACTATGTAGTAGTAATAGTTGTCCTAGTACTAGTCGGGTAGGAGGAACCATTAATTAGGTCTTTTTAAGGCCCTTTTTACAAGCCTCTTGGTAGAGAGTTCTAGCCACTTTACCCATAATAACTCTGTACAATGTACCGATGAAGCGAGTATGGTGTTATCGTTAGTCGGTCATGTATATTAGAGGACCAAGAGTTCACTATCTAACTACAATAGTAATTTATTAATTTCCTCATGTCACTAATGAACTATAAGTTAGTTGTTTCTACTGAGATTTCATGAAGCTGAACCTTTATGGATAAAACTTAAAGTTATTGTCAAAAAAAAAAAAACACAAGTTGGTTATATTTTCTAAACTGATCTGATTATAAATGATCATATTACATGGTAGTACAAAACATTAGCTATATGGTCCAAATTAGATATTAGATATTATAGTAATTTGTCAATAAACAAAATTTAAACTCAAAAACTATGAGACAAACAAGTAACCCTAGTGATATGTTTCAATAATCATCTTACTCTATAATAATGCCTTACTCCCCCTATACTTTATCATTAGGTATGTTAAAATTAGATCATTTTGATTAGTAGTAGTTTGAACCATTTTAAATATTTTTATTGTATATATATATTTTTTTTAAAATATTTTTTTGGGGACTTGTGGTTAAAAAAAAAAAAATTAAATTAAAAAAAAACAACATAACACTTTTTACTTTCTCATATATTATGTATCTTTAGAGAGAAATGTTTGTGTAAAAATTAGATGTTGATGGAATTACACATGTTTATGGAATCTTGATTCCAAAAAAGTAAAAAAAAAAATTATAAAAGAAAGTCATTAAAATTCAATCATTGTTATTTAATACGTAGAACCTCTATTAACCGAAATACTGTTTAACAAGAACAATCACAAACTGGTAAAATAAAAAGAGAAAAAAGAGTAAAGGATAAAATGACGCCCATATGTTTATTATATAATAATACTTTTTACAAACAGAGTTGCGCTATACAAACAGAGAGAAAGAAAGATGATTTTTTAAAAAAATAGTAGCCCTACTATAAATAATAGCTGTTAAAATGTGTATACATAAGTGTATGTACATACATATGTCTGTAAAATGTTTGTTCCTTAATAAAAAAAAATGTATATAATAAATCTTATGACACCTTTAGCTCTAAAAATGACCCATTATTTACTAACCGAAATTTTGGTTATCCAAAATCACTCCCGCCCCTTTTATTTCGGTTAACAGAGGTTCTATTGTAATCCAATTCTACTAACGCACAATTCTTTATTAGTCATTGACTTACCTCAATTATTGGTAGATATTTATCCAGTTTATAATAACAAAAACCAATATTGACCTTCAAATTTTCTTGAATTCTGGATACTTATCTATGCTTGTTTGAATTAATTTTTCATCTTACATAACTTACATGGTTAATGAATAATTAACAGTATTATCATTCAAAATCAGTGTTTTGAACTTCCAATCAGTTAAAAGAATGCCTAATAAAATCTCAAAAACAGATGTTGCTTTTATTACAAATTAAGAGTTAGCTTTCAGTAAAAGATTAATTTTAACTTTACTCTATAACAAATTATACAATAAATAAATTTACTTGGACTTCAAATCCATTTTCATTGTCTCACTCCCTAGATCTTTGTCACCTATTAATTACAGCTTACTTATAGGTAAAACTTACAATCCTTTATTTTTCCAGTAGTAAACCAGATTATTATTTTGAAAATATTAGACAAGGTTATTGATAACACTTCTTTTACACACAGAATATTATGCAGAGAGAAAATATTATAAACTTATGAAATATTGATGGATTTACACATTTTGAGGTAAAAATATGAATCCAAAAGTGCAGAAGCCTTGAGCCTAAAATTACAAATGTCAATTAATTTGTTATTTATAGGGACGTACCCTGACTACAAACCAATAAAGAAATTTTACCTCTAAACTTGGGCTTACCAAAAACACAAAAATAAGAAACATCATATTTTTTCTAAACACTTTCAATTATTATTTGTAATAAAGATTTAAATTTAAAAAAAAAAAAATCAGTGATTTTGTTTCACAGAAAAAATTGTCATAATATCACAAATGAGCCTTTCAATTCCTTAATAAACTCAAGTAATCAAGAAAAAATCTAGCTTCCAAGATAATGTCACCTAACTACAATCACAATAAAAATAAGTACATAAGAAAGTTTGTCTTGAATTTCCACGGAATAATTATTCTTTTTAAAAAATGCAAAATAATTCTGATGGTTATATCAAGTAGTCTACAATTTCAAGTAAACACGTATATAAAACAAAGGTATAATGTGTGTTTCTAAGTCTTGTTATCATTACCTAAGTCAATATTTTCCCTGCCAAGAGCTGAGATGGCTAGGAAGAGAATATCCCTATAGAGTGAATGTCCTCGTCCCTTGCCTTTCTGTCTCTCCTTAGCAAGAAACTTGACTGGCTTGGCTAGATCACTCAGCTGTAGGCACGATATCACCTTCTCCATTAAACTATAAACATATATACAAACATTAAAACATGAAAGCAGAGTTATAAAGTAGTGGTTAATAATGTAACTGGTTGATAATAAGCATCTGAGGCTACAAGAAAGAAGAAAATAAGGAAGAATAATATCACTCCTTTGCAGAGAAAAAAAAATCTCACAACTACTTAATTATTAATAAAATTTTCCTTCTAAAGATGTTATCTTGGTTTAATTGTGATGACTAACTGGAGTGAATTTATTGCTAAAGGATCTCATGATCCCTGCAATAGGTTCAAAACCTAAAGATTCTTAAAATCCTTGAATCAGTTCCTCTTCCAGAAGATCTAGACATACAAATAAGAGGAGTTGAAACTGGCCTGAAATTGGTTTGCCACAGAAAATGTAGAAATATTTTTAGTAACTAAGATGTCTATATGTTGATCTTTGTAAGTAATTTAGAGCTTTATCTTTTTACATATCAAATTATCCGAGTGCACGGTAGTGGGCAAGGCCAAGCTCCAGCAAGCATGCAGTGTATCTTTACTTGAGCCAATTCACTTGGTTTTTCTTGCTTTCATATCTCTGCTTCCTATTAAGATGGGCTTTTGAAATTTGAAACATAGATTAAGCTTAAGTAGCTTAGGACCCTGTAAAAAATTGACCCTTTTCAAAAGGCGGCCGCACCATTAAAGTTTTCATAAATTAACAGTAAATTGTATCGAAAAACTGATTGCACACAGTTACTGATTTTGAAAGATCTACAAGTTCCATGAAGATTATCACTGCAAAATTGTCTTGTAACAACTAAATGTACATCCCTTATAAATTTTCAAGAATAGTAAAATGTCACCTGAAACTTCTTTGCTAATAAAAGTATGCTATGATAGAAAAAATTGTTTGAGAGAGAAACACACAAGCAAATTCTTTTAAAATTAAAAAATTAACACAAATTTATTTAAAATTCAGAAGAGAGAAGAATAATCCACATGAGTAAATCTAGATAACTGAAAGTAAACTTTATAGAAAGAAGTAAAAAAATCTTACAAAATATTGGTTGAAACAACTAACCTAATTTGAAATAATAAGACATTAGCCCATTTTTATTTTTTACAATATCCATAAAAACAACAGATTCTACATTGTAGGGTCTTTGACAGCCCAAGAGAATTTTCATAATTTATACAAACTTCATTAATACTAAATAAAAATAAAAAAAATAA
This sequence comes from Gerris lacustris, assembly GCA_951217055.1. NCBI lineage: Eukaryota > Metazoa > Arthropoda > Insecta > Hemiptera > Gerridae > Gerris > Gerris lacustris. The sequence goes on from OX578281.1 coordinate 37,480,325, forward strand.
AATAACTATTTGATAATGAGTACCTGCGAGAGATGACATTGTGATCGGTGACAAGAGCATTAACCAGAGAACTCTGCACCTGATCTTCCTGGTTCCACAGCATGAACATGGGCTGACCAGCCTGAACAACATACACAATACAACTTGGTATTTGATTAAATACATTCAAATTATTCAAAGTCTAGGGTTGCCCACAAGAAAAAGACAGGTTTTAAATAGCCACAACATTGTTAATTTTAAAGTAATAGTATATTATGTTACTAGGCTGTGAAGTGAGTTTTTTCTTTACCGTGGCAATTATATTTAGCCAAGGTATATTTTTTCCGAGGTGCAAACAATGAAAAAACATTAAATATTAATCAATATAATTTTATAACAAATATTAGTAGATACTTAAGATTTTGAGAAAAATAAATCTTAACCCTTACGCCAGAACACCTGTCTCACAGACGGGTATTGTTTACAAAAAATAGTGCCAGGAGCACTGCATGGCATGCTAGGCGGCCTATTATTGACATGTGCCTCAGTGAGTTCCTAGACTGCTGGAGGAAGGCGTTCTCAGAGCTCTAGGGTCCCTACTTTCAGGGTCAGTACATTTTTGCTAGAACTCACCATGTCTGCCAGACGGGTGTTCCCATGCCAACTTTTATACCCGTCTGTGAGACAGGTCTTCCAGCTAATGCATTAATTTATACCCCTCGTCTCTCAGGGGGGTGTTCCGGTTATCGCGCAATTCGGTAAATAGCTGGCAAACGGGGTTTCCTATAAGTAATTTGTTTCTTTATTATTTCTTAAATATGGTACATTTTATCAACAAAAATGTTTTCTTTATAGGAATAATGGCTCAGAGAATTCCCCCAAACGTGTCAAGTTGCACAAGAAAATTAATGAGCTTAGCGATTCCTCAAATAGAAGACTCAGATTCTGATTCTGATTCTGACGATTCTTCTTCCGACCCCTCATTTGACCCAGTTTGTCAGCCCTGCGATCATAGTAGTAATTCTGAAATAGAGGCTATTGATTCAGAAGAAGAAAGAATCTATTCCATGCCCAATATCAAACTCCAACATCCAGACCAATCGCTGTAGTAGAACTACAGTATATGGGGCCCCTACTAGATATCGCAAATCGATACGATCGATTGTTATAATGACGCCATATTTCAATATATTGATAAATTTTACACGTTTTAACAAAAAAAGTGTTTGTTTTGTGTTTAATTCAATTTTTTGGTAAATATAATAACATAGTTAATAACTGTGTTATAAATGTGTCATATTAATAAAGATAATAACATATTATGTATTAACTAAAATTAATGTTCAAATAAGAAACTTGGGAATAATAACCAATAAGTGATAAGCAAACTCAATCTATAACAACAAAATATAAAACTCACGTTTATAACACACACAACTTCTGAATGAATAATGCACGCAATATAAAATATGTTTTTATATTTTTACTAACAAATTACTAAAAGTATTAAAGATATCTTCTATTGCTTACAAGAAAAGAAGTAACTAGGATAAATCAAGAAAAGTAGCTAGTCTAATCTAGAATGACTTCAATAATAAAAATAATATGGATGTTCAATGTTTGCATGACGCTGCAGTATAGCCAGTGACTCTACTATTTTTTTAATTAAAGATCTACTAATCATTGAACTTATTTAACAGAATTAACAAATATAAACAAATTATTTTATAATTAAAACATGTATTTATTAAATATTACTTAAACAATAATATATGATGTTATAAGATAGAGATAATAGTATAAACTGTCATTGCCAACATTATAAAAGTAAAAATTTAGGCAGTAAAATTTTTACTTTTATAATGTTGGCAATGACAGTTTATACTATTATCTCTATCTTATAACATCATATTATATTATAATTTATTAATAAGTAATATTTAATAAATAAACGTTTTAATTATAAAATAATTTGTTTATATTTGTTAATTCTGTAAATAAGTTCAATGATTAGTAGATCTTTAATTAAAAAAAATACGTGTGGTGTCGCATGACACCCGGTAGGAACGAAGTTCCTTACATTTTTCATTAAATATAAATTATAAAATCACACTGCTAAGTACATATGCATTGCTAACTACTTATACATGGCGGAATTAGAAAAGAGACAAAATTAAAAGTAACTAACTGTTTGTACCTAGCAGAGTTAAGGTAAAATTAAAAGAAAATCATTATTTGTATAATTAAAGCAAGCGCCTTACTATAAATATATATTGAATATAAGAAAAAAGTTGATCATGATGAGTTTATAGTGAAAGAGTATGTTTTTTAAAGGAGTTTGGATTGAAATAGGACTGTTTTCTACCTACCCAGCCAATTAATTTAAAATATTATAAAATATATCTCTTCCCCACTCTACAGCTTCTGCTTGTATCAGGGTGAAATTTTACATGATTATATTTTATTTATTAACAAAACAAAGTGACATTTTTGACATATATAACAAAAATAATCAAAACAAGTCAAGTAACAGGCTTCCTTAATATGAAGCTTACGTTTACCCGAGCATTGCGTGTGAACGCTTGGGCGGATAACTTTTTTCGACGAACACATCCTGGGCATTGGTAAAATGAACATGTGCACCAAATTTCATCTAACTCGGTGATCTTTTACTCAAGTCATCGTCAACTGTAGATTTCTTGACGGATTTGGTATGACGGTGATTTTGTGACAGTTATTTTGTGACGGCGATTTTGGTCGTTTTTTTCGGATTCACTCCCGGGCTCCAGAACGTGCCATAAGGAACTTCGTTCCAAAAATAGTAGTCACTGGCTATACTGCAGTGTCATGTAAACATTAAACATCCATATTATTTTTATTATTGAAGTCATTCTAGATTAGACTAGCTACTTTTCTTGATTTATCCTTGTTACTTCTTTTATTTTAAGCAATAGAAGATATCTTTAATACTTTTAGTAATTTGTTAGTAAAAATATAAATAAATATTTTATATTGCGTGCATTATTCATTCAGAAGTTATGTGTGGTATAAACGCGTGTTTTGTATTTTGTTGTTATAGATTGAGTTTGCTTATCACTTATTGGTTATTATTCCCGTTTCTTATTTGAACATTAATTTTAGTTAATACATATGTTATTATCTTTATTAATATGACAAATAGTTATTAACTATGTTATATTAATAAAAATAAAATTTTAGCAGCTTCATTTTTATGCCGCAAGTAGATAAAATATTGTATGCAACAAGGCAGCAAAGGAAACATTTCTGCCTCGTTTATTCATTCATTGCCTGCCTTGGCTTCGCCTCGGCAGTCAAATAGGTAAATTACCTGCCTCGGCTTCGCCTCGGCAGTAATATTATAAATAGAAAAAGTTATCTGACAGGAGACTTTGGCAAGTAGAATAGAAGCAGGAAACAGTGCTTACTGAGTAAACTGAAGTAAATAACTAAGTCTCTTCACACTAGCATTGTTCAAGAAAAAACATATCAAACATACGTGTTCATCATAAGCTTGGATGGAGAAACAGCTCAATCCAGCTATTTTCTGACGCCATCCCTCTGGCGATGATGATGACTGCTTATGCTTGAAAGAAGGCTAAAAAGCTAATGTGCAGCCTTGAGTAACTTCACTGCTAAATTCAGAAGATTACTGAGCGAACTTGAAACCGATCAACCATATCAAATTTAGAATCAAGGAACATATCTTATGGAGATGAAACCTAGACCCTCATTGCAGAGAAAACTTGGATACAAATATATAAAGCTCGGGATAATAATGCTGTGTGACCTGTGTCATAGGATATAGAAAAAAAGAAGCAAATGAGAGTTTAAAGATGTTTTCTAATGGAAAGATATTGTGAAATTTATGGAGACACAAATGTTAGAAGAATTAATAAGTCTTACATGTATAAAGAAGGCATTACCTCTTCGTTGAGCTGGTTGTTATGCCACATTGTAGATACAAGTACATTTGAGGAGTCGGCATTAGCCCACGAGGGATGAGGATCAGGTGAAGAACAGGAAGCGCCCAGAGCTAGTCCACCTAGGTGAGACTCCATACCTATCCTTGAGAACACCCACATCTAACAAAACACAATATTCATTACATCAACATCTCACAACTGTGCTCACATAAAAAAACAAATGTATGTCAAATATTCACTAACATGATATCAGAAGATACTTCCCCTTTGGTTTATGGGCCTACCTGTAACGTCCTTATAAGAGATATATATTAAGTTCTGGGTCTTCTGGTGGTGACCGCGTCATGTTCGAAGAGTATTCCGACGTTTCACCTCCTTGCTGGAGGCATCTTCAGGGTTGTACATGTTGTCCTAAGAGACTAGTCCTGGACTAGTGTGGACTAGTCCCAGTCCACGTTGTCCCACACTCAGAACAACATGTACAACCCCGAAGATGCCTCCAGCATAGGAGGCGAAACGTTCGGAATACTCTCCGAACATGACGCGGTCACCACCAGAAGACCTAGAACTTAATGATGACTTTAACCGCGCCAAGATATTGATGAAAATAAATCTGATTTTGTTGAAAATCAAAAACAAAATGTTTCTGAGATCTAGGACCGAGATTATTTGAGAAAGTTAGTCTGAGTTGTCTCAGCCAATTAAAATTACTTTTTTAAAAAAGTCAATATTTCCTTTAATTGCCTGATTATATTTCATTGCCTCCAATTATTTTTGGAATTAATTATACTTTGCAATATTTTTGCTGTCCAGTTTAGTTGCCTCTATAACAGTACTACTTAATACACCAAACAAAGATGAGTATAATTCATTTTTGGATTATGCTTAATCTATATTGCATCATCTGTTAATTCATAATATCTTGAAGCTTAACATCAAATTAATATTCTTTGGTAATAAGTAATTTATTAAAATTAAAAAAAAAGAAATTGAAAAATACACAAAATTGCACTTTATATCTAATAATTGAGTAGGGTTATTTTAGGTAAAATCAGGATAATAATTCTAAAACTATAATAGACCTGAACTTTACCATATTCCAGTAGATGATAGGATGCTCATCTACAAATTTGGGCTGAGTAAGGCAGACATCTCCCTCAGCACTGAGTATGGATTCAAACTCCTTCCTCAGAACCAGAGGATTCAGATAAGGCACTGTGATTGGGTCGTGGGTCTTAGACTCTGCACTACCACTGCTTCCGTTTGCATCTAACGACCCATTAACCAATTTACTCGAACTATCTGCCTCACCTATAGAACTACGACTAGCTCCTGCACAAATTATAAAACAATAAAAAGTATTAAACTTAATGTAACTAAATCTGTTAATAATATTAATTGGAATGTTAATTAATTATAAATGTATTAAATAATATTAAAAGATAAGTATAAGATTAAGAATATATAAAATATTTTTAGTTTTATATGATTTTATTTCATTGTTATATACAAATTTATCGGCTTTCACATGTGTACCATCTGTTAACCCCTCCCCTACCGCCACACCCACTCTGCTTACTCCTCCCCACCTCTATGCCATTATAACCTTCCAATTCATGGAAATTAATAAAAATGTACAAGTGTAAAATAAAACTTTTTAATTGACTTTCGTTATGAATACAACAACTCTCTCTGCAAACAACAGATTTGAAGAATTTACAAACTTTGAGAGCGCCATTAGAATTTTCGGGTGAAAATAAAAATTTGGGGGGGGGGGGATTTTCAAATATTCCAAGTAATCTCAGGCAGTTTTGGGGGGATTTGCATCATAGGCCTTGAGGGATGAGCAATCCTGCTAAGAGGTCCAACCAAGCAATCTTATTCCTAAAGAATTCAATCTCTATCACCTTTAGAAAGACTTATCAGAGCTCTATCCTACTCATCTATTTTATCAGAATAGTTTCCTTAATATCTCTAAAAGGAATGATTCAATTAATCTGAAAGTTGTCTCATTTGATTCAGCCAGTGGTGTAGAAAGGGGTCAGCTGTCCCAGGGCGAGCAGCATCATTAGGACGCCAAAATGATTTGGTGGCCTTTTTTCCTTGTCGGAATTGTGTCGATCAGGGTTGGTTCGATTCACAACATCTATGAAGGGACAAGAAAACTGACTTTGTCACTGGGGGCTATAAATCCAAGCTACGCCTCTGGATTCAGCTAGATGAAATACTTATAAATGGACATTTCACAACTAATTTTATTCAAGATTTTATTACATCCTAAAAAACATTTTTCCACCCCTAAACTTTTTGTGGGATGTTTCAGGTTTCAATTTAAACGTCAGATGAAGTCATAAACTAAATTTCAAGAATGGACAATTTTTTTTCTTTTTCCAATCCCATATTTTACCCCTACTAAAAGTAATGAAATAAAAAAAAAAAAATAACTGAATGACTTCAATAAAGCAATTGAAGCCTCTATATCTTTTTGCTAACACCATTTAGCTAAATTTGAGGCTAATAGAAGGTATAAGTTATAAAAGACCTATGGATATGGAGGAGAGTTTCCTCTCCCTGATGGACTCCTGGCTGGATGCAGGCATTGGAGTACATCTATAGTCTATCACAGTAACGCACAGCAATGGTACCGTGCCTTTATCACAGAATTGACACCTGAAACACAACAGCATTGATCAGCAAGGAGAGAAAATACTAGAAGCAAACAATTTCAGATAAAGAAATTAAAAATGAAATAAAACTGAGAGCCTACATTCTTGTGCTACATAAATAGAATATTTAGATCAGCTATCAATGAATTTTTGTGTAAAGTAAGTTGGAACATACCTTTTAATTTTAATAATTGCTGGGGAAGTATAAATTTATTATTTTCACCATGTACTTTCAATGACAATAATATTACCTTTACTAGATCGGAATTTGTATACATTTTTGAATCATTTTTCCATTATAATTACGCCCTAAGTACACTTAATGTTATCAGTTAAACCCCCTACACACTGGCCGACACGACTGTTGGCCCGACCGTTCATGTCGGGGCCTTGCCTACACACACCCCAATCATACAGCCCCGACAGAATTCATGCCCGACAGCGCTACACACGGGCCAACGGTCGTAGCCCGACCTTCGGGCGGTCGTGTCGGCCAGTGAGTAGGGGGTTTAATGACTTTAATGCTAATTCCAATACATACCTCCAAGCATTGATGGTTTAATCGCAGTTCATATTTTAAATGTTACAAAATTTTTAATTATTTATTTTTCTAATATGTTTGTTAATTTTATCTCAAAAATTGTTTACTGTCTTTTAAATTTACTTCAAATTGATAATTTAATTGTTAATTCTTACTATAATACATGACAAATTTATTAATTATGCTCTCCTAAAGAGACACACTAAAATATTTAATCAACCATCAATCAACACCATTTGTAAGTATATTGATTAATTTATGTTATTGTCAATTTTAGCAGTAAATTAAGAAAAAGAAAAAGAAAAAAAAGGAATCCTTAATTGTAACAATCACATCGTTACGATTTATCGTAGCGTGTAATCCTGCGTGATGCAATAATCGCCGGTTTCTGTACAATTAAGTTAAAATTATTAAGTGTAATAGTTGCACATTCTTTTTCTACACTTCAATACCTTTAAATTAATGTATAACATGTCATGGTGACTAAAAACTTTTTTAGTCCCCCGCCATATTGGCCACCATCTTGAAAATATGAAGTGTGAAATTTTAATAGTTGCAGATTCTTTTTTCTACACTTTAAGACCTTTAAATTGATGTATAACATGACATGGTGACTAAAAACATTTTTTTTAGTCGCCCCCTATTGGCCACCATATTAAAAATATTAGGTGTGAAATTTTCATAGTTGCATATTCTTTTCCTACATTTCAAGTCCTTTAATTTGATGTATAACATGTCATGGTGACTAAAAACATTTTTTTCAGTCACCCGCAATATTGGCCACCATCTCGAAAACATTAAGTGTGAAAAATCGAAAAAGTGTCCAGTTGTCACAAATGCCGAGACGCACCTATGTGTCGAATTTCATGTTCCTAGTTGTAGTAGTTTATGAATTGAAACAAGCAACGGACAGACAGACAGAGCCGTTATATAAGGTTTCTTTTTGTACTTTGTACAGAAACCTAAAATAAACTAATTAATTTAATGGTATGCATTCATATCATATAAGACTGCTTGGTGTTAGGAGTCAGAGAAACAGAACTAACATGAGAGAAGAATGAAGAAGGCTGTCGGGGAAGTCCCACCTTGTGTTGTAGAAAGTAAAGTTAGAATATTGGACTGAAAAAAAAATTCAATTTTGTCTAACATTCATTCATAGAGTTAGTGAGTAACCTTGTATCACCCATCGTTAAAATAGGTATGTCTTGGCCCCTTTTGGTATGAACTCCATAATAACACTTTAAACACTCTGAGTAGTACTCTAACTAAACTATAAGACAAAACAAAAATAAACTAATTTAATTTATATTATTTAAAAATTTCATTCAGGGCCTTCACTCTAGTTATTCAAATATACTGAAGGTCCTCACAAAGAAACATTATATATTATCTAATGTACATTAAAAACAATATATATTATTTAAAAGATTTTTGAAAGTAGTAAAGATATTATATGTTTTATTTTTTAAAATTGAGAAAAAGTGACATTGTTATGCAAATTACAGATTAATAAAAGAAAACACTCTTATTATGGGATTAATATTTAGAGTTGAAAAAATTATTACTTAGTATTAAGATTGGAGTCCTCAGGGACCCATCCAGCCATGATCTCCTCGTCGTAGAGTATTGAGGCACAGTTATGACACCGTGAGCAAGTAGTTAGTATAACTTGAAGAGCTATTGGAGCTGATGTGTCTCTCTGACTCTTAGGAAACAGTATGTTCAGCTGCGAGCTCCATGTTAAGCTATCACCTAAAGATAAAAAAACATACTATCAGTTTCACTCAATATTAAATGAAAAGCACAAATATCATAATATATAAATGTTCAAAATGAAAATGGTAAACATAAAATCAGTTGAACAAATTTTAAAATTACAGTATTTTGTCATAAGGTCAGATCCCTCCCAAAATAATTTATTTATTTATTTTTTAAAAGGAATTATCTTAATAATTCTAATAATATAATTCTTCAAATAACTTGTTTATTTTAATATTAACTCAAAATGTTTGACTATACATATATTCCTGTAAATTTCATTTAAAATGTTATAATTTTTCTTGATGGTGAACCCTTTTTAAATTGCTTTTTATATAGAAAACTATATATAAATATATATTTTCTTTGGGTCTTGGTTAGTAAATGGTTACTAACCAAGACCCAAAGAAAATATACTATATATTTAATATATTAAATTTTACTATATATTTAAATATATATTTTCTTTGGGTCTTGGTTAGTGAATGGTTACTAACCAAGACCCAAAGAAAATATACTATATTTATATATAGTTTTCTATACAAAAAGCAATTTAAAAAGGGTTCACCATCAAGAAAAATGATAAAATTTTAAATGAAATTTACAGAAAGAATAACTTTTCACAATGTATTAGTTTAAAAACCACTTATTTCTTACAATTACATAAGATACATTTTTTTTTTTTTTTTTTTAAAGCTTCTTCACATAAGCAGGTACCCATTTATATCGCAATGTTTGGTGACAACAAAGTGGGGGCCCTTTCCAGAGTCAGGAATCAAATCCAGATCTTCTGCATGAAAAGACAATGAGCAACTGGGGTCTTTTTGTAGTAGTAGCTCTTTGGCCTAGTAGCACAATTGTGCTACAAGACCTGAAACCTAGGCCTATATACTAACATCTCTGGTGAGATGGAATCCCAGAGAGGAGAGAAATGTTTCACACTGATCACATCGAGTAGATGAGTTTAGTGCCCGGATCCCAATCCTGTAATAACTTAATAATGTGCTGATTCGAACGTAAAAGAAACAGCAAAAATTGAACACAACATGTTTTCAAATTCCAGCAAATCAGTACAAACGCATATTTTGTAATATGAATGTTAAATATATATATATATATATATATATATATATATATATATATATATATATATATATATATATATATATATATATATATATATATATTTTTTTTTTTTTTTTTTTTTTTTTTTAATGCTCCCTTTGAAGGCAAGTAATTAAATTTACTTTATAATGTTTCTTTACAATTTTGAAACTGCTAAAAAAAACAGCAGATATGCAGTGTTTTAAAGTAAAAGACAAATCAATTGCTTTCTAGAAAACATAAATTTTGTAAGTAAAGTTTAAAAAATAATAATAAAGGATCTTCTTGTATGGAGACACAATGTATATAGTATAATAATTTACATATATTTAAAAAAAAAATGCGCAGGGTACGCCCAAGGGCAAGAAATATTAGAGTATTAAAATATGTAATAAAAAAAATTAATAAACAAATCTACAAAAAATACTAGTGAAACTATACCCGTAAAATGTAAAAATAAAACTACATGCAATCAATACCTCTTACATCTAACTAAAATAACTTTAGAAACCATGCCCATGCAATTCTACCTAAAACCATTCAAAGTCAACCCAAATTTGGATACCCAATTAAAATAAATATAAATATCCAAGATGAACCCTGAGCTTTTTAACTTGAGACAATAATAATAATAATGATAATAATAATAAAATAAAGACAACCAAATAATCAAATATTGTTATAAGTTCCAAAAAACCTAATAAATATGTTTAAGTAGGAAGTAGTAAATAAATTCAAATTCCCATAATAGCTGTTATCAGTGTTGTTAATTAATTTTATACAAGAAAAAAAAATCAATGTTTTAATTATCAAACATTAATTAAAAAAAAGTTTCATTTTTAAATCAATGATTAAATTTATCAAACAAAAATAAAAGAAAATATGGAAGATAAGCCTGGAAACAATAAAAATAAATAATTATATTATTTACAGTTTAAAAGTGATAATTATATACAAAGTAAAAGATTACAATACAAATTACAAAAACATTCAAACATTTTAAACAGATTAAAGGCAGTTTCTACAGCTATACACACACAAACAACAACAGTTCCAGATAAAAAAAATAATATTATAGATTATAATAACAAACAGAATAATCAAATAGTTCAAAATAGTATAGATATTTTATAAACAGCATAAGTAATAAATTTATATAAAATAGATTAAAATTAATATTTTTATAACAATTAAATAACATTTTATAAAACTCGTCTGGATGATTTCTAGTTTGAGGGGATAAAGAAAAATAATTTATTAATCTTGGCAGAGCTTTCTAAAATTCTGTGGCCCATCTAACCATGAAGGAACATGATTGACTTTATTTGTAGTGATGGGTCACATATGGTCAGCTCATTAACTCCCAACAGCCAAATAATCTGGTTAACAAGACACACCACCTCTAAGATGTTGTTTGAACACCAGGCTGAAAAGAACCCAGGCTACAAGTGAAAGAAGCAAATGTGATTCGCTACTCTAAAGTGGGTATGCATTATTAAAATAAAATTAAGATTATTTTTAACAAAAAAATAAATCTATAAGAAATAGATTTTTAGTATAGATATAGATTGATTTTAAGAAGAGGAATATTAGAAGTTAAATCTTGAAAATTTATTTTTGACTTCTTGGAAATAAATAAATCCCATATTTTAGGATTGTAAATTATAAAATCTACCCACATTTCAAGCTGTGATTTCTAGTTTATCAGATCGTTACGTAATAAATTAACTATAATAATGATTTCCACTTAAATTATTCTCAATCACTCACAGTGAACCACAAAAGAAATTGGTCTGTTTGTTGTAAATATATATATATATATATATATATATATATATATATATATATATATATATATATATATATATATATATATATATATACCACAATTGCTGTTTTAATAAACTACTACAGATGAGTTGGATCAATTTTGCTATTAATATTTATTTACTATGAGTAAGCTCAACAAAATCTCTGTAAAATCCACTAACCGAGAAATTACCCACAGTGAATAAAACTCTAAGAGCAAAACTGATTATTGCAAAAACAAGCCACAATTGCTCAGTTTTAATAAACCACTTCAGAAAAGTTTGACCAATTTTGCTCTCTGAGTTCATTTAACAAACTTCTGTAGAACCCACTTACCAAAAATTACTTATAGTGAATAAAACTCAAAGAGCAAAATTGAAGAGTTTATTGTCCAAAAAAACACAATAACTACTTCAATACTATTATACCTAGATAATAATAACTGATGATAACCAATTAAGTGGTAGTCAGTTTGTACTAAATATTAGCTATTCCGGATTTTTTTTATAATAAAACTAGAAAAAGTCAATCTACCAATAAACAAATCTAATAAATCATATTATTATAACCACAATCTTTTAAGAATAATTTAATTTAGACATGAATAGTAGTAGCAATTTGAAAAATTATAAGATTGATTGGTTGTTTCAAGAGAAATGCATTTGAATTATTTTAACATTTTACATTTTAATTTATATGTTTAATAGGCTTAGAAGACCAGGGGGTCAGAAAAAATTGCAAGAGTGTTTGAAGTAATAAATCATAAATTAATACATAAGGACTGTATCAATACATTTGGACAACAAAGATTTTTCAATTTCTCTCAAACATTCCATTCTTTTAAAAGTAATTTCTTTCCCAAATATTTTTTAATAATAATTATGATACAAGGATCCAATACTCTTGATGTAGAATTTAAGTATTCTTCAGTTTGCTCAGTATTTCCAAGATATAATAAAATATAGAGAATTACAATTTTAGTTCAACAAAATCAAATATAACACCAGTTGTTAACAATGATGTACCATTGTAATACACTACAGTATAAGGTTAATAAAGTTCTAGGGTTTTAGATGATGACTGATCACAAGAAAAATTAATGGGTAGATCCAATCTTCAAGTCATCTACAACCATCATTAATGTGAAAAGGTGAGACATATTCCCATCTTCAATGAGAGTGATGTCTTGGCTTTTTTTTCACAATTTGGGAAATAAAATTGACATTCCCCTAATAAGGCTCCTAAAGACGCAAGCAAGAAGTCTTAATCTAAACTCATCAAGATGTAGTCACATTTGGGTCTATAACATGATGTTTCCAACTGTGTAAGCTTATGGAGCTACATCATTAGGTAAGATAGCATCTATAAGTCTACAACACAAGACAATACTAAAAAAAGAAAGAAAAAACAAGAAAAAAGACAACACATGATAACTGACTAGACCTTGTTGATAAGACAGACCCTCTCCTGCAGTCTTTAGATCATATGAAGGGCCGGGAAAATAATAATAATAACGTAACACAACGTTTAATGCGTTAAACTGCGTTTTATGTTTAATTGTGCTAATTATTTTTTGTGATTAAATACAAAGATTTTTAAAACTTAATTTTTACTTTGTTTATACAAGCATAATATTATAATGTTTTTTTGTATTTTTTTTTTTTACTTTCTCATATAAAGAGGAAGTATTGTGATGGCGCGAAAATTCGAATTTTGATGGATTTACACGTTTTGAGGTCCCCTGAGTCCAAAAAAGTGGTTTTTAAAAAATGTCTGTCTGTCGTCTGTGCAGACGCCTGGAGCCTAAACTACTGGGCCGATTTTGACGAAATTTTGCATACATGTTCAGAAAAATCATACCCCGAGGCGAAATCGAGAAATGAATTTAAGCTCTAATTTTGGGGGCGCTACTCCCCAAAAACTCTGAAAAAAAAATTATTTCTCGAAAACGGTTCCGACGATTTTGATTAAAAAATTCTAAAATGTAGTCAATTTGAATACGAATCCAACGATATAAGCAGTTTTCCCAGGAAAAATCTAGTTCCTGAGAAATTAGCTTAAAACGCGGGCGGAGTGAGCCCGGGTTCGATTCCCCCGCCCAGGAGAAGTTATTTTTATGATACATTTTGATGAAATGTTCAATAATATTTAAATGTACATTTGAAAACTAATAAATGGAAACACTGGGCTAAGTAATTATAAACTCGTATATGAGAAAGTTTGTCTAAGTTGTCTTGGACCGATTTATTTTTTACTTATTTTTTTTATATTTTACCACTCTTAATTTTTACTTTCTTTATACAAGCATAATATTATAATGTTTTGTTTTTTTTTGTTTTTTTTTATTTCTTATTACATCAACTAATAGAGAAGCTTTTAAAAAGCGTATTATTGTATCTTTTGAGTACCTTTTCAAATACTACGTTTTCTAGAATATCATTAAATTGTGACTATCATCGTTTTTCACCCCTACATTATATTTTATGATAGTTGGTTTTATGGTAGTTAGTGACAATCTTTATTTTTTCCTTCACTGATAATTTTAGAGTAATAACATAAATAAAATTTAATTTTTCGAAGCTTTAAAAATTAGTATTAGTGTATCTTATGAGTTCAAAAACTTTTATTTTTGTTTTCTGGAAAATAATCTTACAGTGACTATCATTGTTATTCGCCCTGGCCCTTCATATCTTACCAGATGTTGATTATATAATGAAATAAAATGTATATTGAAATAATTCAAAAATAAAGATCAACTAAACATTATAGGTAAGGTTACATTTCTTGTAGAATTGTGCTCACTTTTTTTGGGTCTGAAACAGGCATTCTTATAGGATACTTTTAACTAAATATAATGTACATCGTCTCAGTTTGGATGAAAGCCTAGTGTGAAAGTACTGTGAGGAAGAGGGAAAAACCCCATCTCACTTCAGCAACTACAAACTCAATTTAGGACGAAAATCTTTGGCCAAACCATTTTTCTCACTAAAGAACTATAGATGTTGATTCCTCTAAGCAAGGTTTTCACTTTCAGTAGATCTATCAGCCTGCTAAGTGAATTGATTAACATAAGCATTTTTTGCAGCAGCTATGGACTATGGTGGTACATATGAGGTCTGCTTTGGACATTCTTAAACTCCCCAAAGAGAGATAGAGAAAGCAAAAAAATGTAGAAGATTTTATAAAGAAAATATTTAAGTTGTATCTTTTTCTATTAAATCTAATCATTTCTGAATAGTATTAAAACTAAAATGTGGGTTTAAAGAATAAATCTATAATTTTTGTGAAAGAAAAAAAATCCTAAATAAGTGCTATAATTAACTAAACTAAAAAAACTAAATCTAAACTACAATTTAATTTTTTAAATGAAAATAATTTCAAAACTAGAATTAAATAATAAAAGTGTGTTTAAATATTATTATTTCGGTATGAATACGACAATTGTTCTAAACTTATTCTTTAGGAGGCTCTATTTAAGTGACAAAACAATACAAGTGTCAATGATAAATATTAAAATACATCTTATGATTAGGAGTTTAGTAAATTTATATATTGTGGGGAGGTAAGTTGGGAGGAAGTAAAATTCTTAGTTTCAGTTTTAAAACATTTTACAGTAATAAAGCTGCTAAGGAATCATCAGTGAGCAATGAAATTACTTTTGTAGCTAATTGCTTCATCAGTTAACGCAAAAGTAACAATATAAGGTATTCATTTTGATTCAATTTAAAATATTTTGCAACTCATACAATTGCATTTAAGGTCTAAAGCACAGTATTAAAATACACTTCATGGGAAATGAAAAAACTCCTCACACTCCTTCAATAAATTAACTCACTCCAATCAACTAATAAGATATTTGTTACTGATTCTATTGCTAGTAGTGGTTGGTTAAAAAAACACTGATGAATCTAATCATAATGGTAGAGAGCTTTTAGCCACTATATTTAGTCAAAGAAATGAATAAAATATACTAAATAATAGAGTGGTATATTTTAAAAGGTTTATGACTGAAGTTTATTTTTTTAACAAATAGATCCTCCACCAAATAGACCCTCCACTAAGGGCAGTTAAGCTTAGTTAACAGGAAACTTGTCAATATGTTAATGAACTATTAAGAAATAGCTTAACTAGGTATTACTAGCAACATATTTTGTACATTTTAATTCAATTATATGGGCAAACCAATAATGTTGGTTTGCCCAAAAAAAAAAAATTAAAATTAAAAAGGATTTAACTGGATATAAATTAATTATTTAAAAAACAAAAAAAAAAATACCAAAAGGAAAGAAAGGAAGGATAAAATAATACAACATAAAAACAAAAATAAAATACTAAACAAAGAATGAAAAACCTCTACCTCAGAATTCAAAAACTCTGTAGCTCTCTGTCCCATTAGACAAAGGAACTAAATTAGAAAACATAGTGAGGCTGAAGGATTCCAGAGGAAGGATGAAGGAAGAAGGAACGGAGGGATGCCAAGTGAAAGAGGCACAACAGGGTATTACCAGCAGCGAGGTTTGTAGCGCTTCCCTTTCTACTTGAGTCTGGGTCGAAGCAGCTGCTACCATACACATCAGCTTGACTTAAGGAGTGCTCGTTTGAGATCCTACGTCTACCACTCATACTCTCCTCAAAGTAGTCAAAATCATCCTCCATATTGTAATAAGCATCTCGCTCTAGAGTACTCCTTCTAGAAAAATTAAGCACAACAGGTTTTGCTTTACAGTATAATTAATCTTTCCTTTGGTTCATTACAAAGGAAAATACATTAAAACAAATTGACTCTTTTGATAAAATGTAAGCAAAACATTTAATAACATAGTAGTCAAATTTGGTAGCACAGCAGCCCATAAGGGGCCAAGGTTCACTAGGTGCTTCTTTGCTACTATTATAGTGATGGGTGCCACAGAGTCAGTGAATTATCTCCCATCAGACTACAGTATTTAGCAAATAAAAAAAACCAAAGTGTTGAGTTATTAGAACTAACTGGCTTCCAGCTTTAATTGGAGTACTATTGGCCGATATAGCTTCTTTAATCTCATCAAATTTTTTCCCAATAGTTGTTGCAGCTGATTTTAAGCTACTTAGACCACCCATCAGAAGTTCATTTGATTTCTTCGATGTCAGACTACTCGGGCTAGAACACAAATAAAAAAAAAAAAAAAAATTAATTCATAATGTCAAACTTACAAAGCATGTGAATAATTCTATATATATGTTAAATTAATTTAGTTATTAAAACTATTATTCAAAATAATTTTTTTTTTTTTATTAATAGATTTATTAAATTTGAAAATTCTTATAAAGGGCTAGGATAACAAGAGAGAGGGAAATGGAAATATAAAGCTCATTCTATATCAACTTGGGAGGATTGGAAAAAATAAAAATAAATTCTATATTGTGAAAAGCAAGCAATAACTTAATAAAAAGACATGTATAAAATAGTATTAACATTACATTACTGCACAAATAAGTCACATCCAAATAGTGGGCATGCTTAAAAAATTAATAATAAAATATGTTTAAAATGTTAAAATAAAATACACTCTTGGGAAATTGAAAACTAAATAGAATAATATTTGTAAAGTAACCATAATTTCAAGTAACAGTTTTTTTATGTATTAGCTACAGGGTAATAAATTGACTTAGTCTACTAGTTCAGTGCCTATCTCACAGTTTCCTGGAACTCAAAAAAGTCTACTTAAAGCATTAAGAAATTTCTTGAAAGTTAGAAAGTAGCTTAGATAGGTTCAGTATTACCCTGACTTAAGCGACCCCGAATCTGGAGTTATACGATTTTTGAATCTTCTCCTTCCTGACTTTTTTAAAAAAATCTTTCCCTTCCGAAATGGTGGAATCAGCGCCAAAACCTGGTCAAATTAGTCATGTGAATAAAGAAGTTGTCCATCTTGCCAGACAATTAAATTTAAAAGTGGTTGATGATGATGTACGAATTCAAGAACTGTCATCACGCTTGAACAAAACATCAAAGAATTAATTCTGTCACCCCAGTTCAATCAGAAGATTAAATGACAGTTCCAAACTTAACAGAAGGTTTCAGGTCAATTGAAAAAGGGCTTCAAATTTTTGGAAATCACAGACTCTAACCAAAAGCGAGTTTCTGCTACAAAACAGGGAATAAAAAAATACATGCTATGATGAACTTTGCATATAAAGAAAAAATCCCGTCAGGCAACTGTGTTAAATTTTATGAAGCCTTCTATATCAAAATAACTTCGGATTACGTTTTTGAAATACATAAAAAATATAATTTCTTGTATTATGTAAAATTTTATTAGATACCCATTTTACTTCTAAATTATTACTTTATTTAGCCCCTGGTCCCAATTAAACAAATTTATATGTATTTATGAGCAAAATTTCACCCTGACTTCGACTTAAATGGTTATCGTTTGGTCCCACATATAGCGAAAGTTCGGGGTATTACTGTACTTAAGTAGAGCTAAAATTCACTCCCCGTCCTAGTTGGGAGAATGAGTAATTATTCTGGAACCTAATATTTCCAAGAAGGAACTCTAGGTAAGTTCAAAATTATAAAAGGGAACAGCATATTCCTTAATAGTCGCAGGGAAGTTTTTCTCAGAGAATAACAGCTCTGAGGTTGATATGACCAAACCAGCGATTATTTCCTGCCATCATAGACTATTGCTGTGGCTTCTCATGAGAAAGGAGCCCTGCTAGAACTTCAAAGACTAATTTGGTTGCCTTGATCCCTACTCTTAAGATGCTCAAATGCTCAATCAATAATAGTTTTTTATGTGGGTCGATCAAGGGTAGTAAATAAGTATTTCAACTAAGGTGAAATCGTTCTTAAACTTGGCTATATTTCGCCCCACTCCGGGACATATTCATGCCTAAAAACATCGAAAAAACTTAATTACAAATTAATGTTCTTTAAATAACTATTTTACTTGATTTAAAATACAATAAATTATTACAAAAATAAAGGTAAGGACTTATTTCTTACCTTATCTTAAGAAGTATGGATCATTATGTTAAAACAATTGAAAAAAATTTATTTAATATTGACCACATAGTGGCTTCGTCAACACCTTATCATCGTCAACACTTTTTAATGTTATAATAATTAAAAATTAACAAAAAAGAACGAACACAAATTAAAAATTAACAAATTAACATGTTTAAAATATTTGACTAGAGGTAACCTAAGGTAAACCTTCTGTCTTATCAATTTACGGAAGAAAAATATAACATAAAAAACAGGGAAGAAATAAATATAATTTTAATTATTTATTATTTCATATAATCTTAAATTTGGGTTTTTTGGTTTAGAAAAATTAATAAAAATTTTATTTTAATTATTATGAGGGATTTACTGTTATTATAACTTTGATATGAAATAGTACTTGGGAAATGATAAGAGCATCGAATTTGGCGGGATATTTGAATTGTAAAACTACTTGTAATTTAAAACGGCTGGATAATGCTTGTTTAAATCTTTAGTGTCGGTTTTGTAATTGACAGAATTTTCTGTCATGGCTATGAATGCAGCTTCTAGGTATTTTCTTTTAGATTCATTTTTTTCCACACATAGTATTTTTACATTATGTTTGTCAATTTGGTGGTTTTCATTTGTAGTATGATTGGCAATCGCAGTTTTCCCATTTTTAGCTTGTATGTCATATATATGCTGTTTTATACGACTTTCTAACTGTTGCATCGTTTCCCCGATGTATACTTTGTTACAATCTTTACAATTTATTTTGTATACTACATTAGTTTTCTTAAAAGTATCGATTTTATCTTTAAGGTTGTTGTGGAAGTTGTCTTTTATTTTGTTAACTGGTTTTAAACCGAATTTTATGTAGTCGCAATCAAAATCATTAAAAGTTTTTTGTAAGTTTTCAGTTAAGCCTTTTATGTATGTTAGGGATTTATAATATTTTATGTTACTTGATTTTTCAGTAGTTAAGGTTTTATTTAAATACATTTTTTTTTAATTGTTTTAACATAATGATCCATACTTTTTAAGATAAGGTAAGAAATAAGTCCTTACCTTTATTTTTGTAATAATTTATTGTATTTTAAATAATGTAAAATAGTTATTTAAAGAACATTAATTTGTAATTAAGTTTTTTCGATGTTTTTAGGCATGAATATGCCCCGGAGTGGGGCGAAATATAGCCAAGTTTAAGAACGATTTCACCTTAGTTGAAATACTTATTTACTACCCTTGATCGACCCACATAAAAAACGAAGATTAGAAGAAGGGACAAACCTAATTACTTTTCAATCAATAATGTTTTTAAACGTGTATTAAAGAACCTCCAGAAGTTGTAAGCCTTGGTCACCAGGCAAAATAATGTATTTGAAGTACACAATTAGCATTGATTTCACTGATGGACAATAAATTCAACCCTTATGTGAAGGTTCTTTGTTTAGAAATGCTCTCGAACTAGTAGTGAGAGTAGACAGTTCTCTCATTATCAGGTTTACCAAATGTTGTGGGACCTTCTCTGTCCGCCCTTAGAAGGAATTAAAGACTGGTCATATCCAGGCACTAAATGGATGTTACTGTGCACACATAAGCTTGAATTTCTATTTGTCTTGGCTGGAATTGCACCTGCTATTTATCAGCCATCTCATTAATTATAATATCACAGGGGGAAAATCCTTGAAAGAGTAAATCAAATTTTAAACTTCTAGTAATACACAATATTTAACAGAGTTATATATACTTATTTCCTATTCCTTCCTTTTATAGTAGGAAGATAAGATAGTTATAGGTTTGGATTTTCTTTAATAGTTTTATTAAGGTGTAATTTATTATGATATGAAACAAAATTATAAAAATGAATGGTTTTAAAACTTTGGTGGGGAAAAACTCATACTTTTGCTTAATTCAGACCTTTAGCCTATTATTTTCTTTATATATTTGAACATTAATTATATCTTTATACTGCACAGGGCTGCCTTTCAATGAGAAACAAATCATCAAGACCAAGTAATGATTGATAAAGAGTACAGTAACATGTGAGATAGAGTACAGTATACATTTATCTTTAACACTTACCTTTTAGGAGAGGTAGGAACTATAACTTTTAAAATAGTCCATGAGTAAATGATAAAATACAATTTATGATAATAAATAAAAGTAAATGATGATGTGGTGGGGTACACTACCTGAAGTTATTAAGGGCATTTTCTATATGAGAAGTGATTTTGATTTCAGTGATTTCTGCTGCCTTCTCAGCAGCTTTTCTCAAACTAAATCTGCCTGGTGAGTAACGGCTATACAAATACACACACATCATAAAGCAATAACATAGGAATCAAGCACATACAACTACTTAAGCTAAATTCTGCTATATTTTAATATCTAATAAACAAAGGACTATTGCATTGAAATAATAAGTGAAATTATGTCAAACAAATGTGAAGAGTAGTTAAGGAGACTGGATCATCTAATATTCTGGAAATATAGTTTTTAGAGATGGTGATTTCTTAACCCTAGATCAATGGTACTCACTAATGATATCTTTGTTAGTATTAATTATCTACTATCTCTGCTACTACTAGAGTAGAAGTAGTAATACTAATTATCTACTATCTCTGGTGCTACTAGAGTGGAGTTAAGAATTTGGGGCGACTAAGACCAGGCCTTACTATACTGCCAGAACTGTCTAGATACTTCTTATGATCTGAACTTAAAAAGATAAATATAAATCTCGGCGCGGGAGTGTATTTTTCACTGTCTGTTTCCCGTAGTAAATAATAATTATAATTTGATTTAAATTTAAACTTTCCGTAGTATGAAAACTACCAAAAACTTAAAATTGAATTAAAAAGATAATTAAAATAAAATCCTCCAGGAATAGTTGGATCATCTAGCATTAGTATATTCTAGGGTTAATCAGAGGTTTAGTGAAAGTGAAATATTTACATTAAACTGAATTAACTAGAACACTTTTCTCGAATTTAAAGTTTTAATACCTAAGATATAGAGAAAAACCTGTAGATCTAAAGAGATGTATTCAGAGAATTGGGGTAATAAACTTGAATTCAGGGAACATTTAAAAAACCCAAAGGATCCTTTTTTTTATGAGTATTGTGAATAATCAAACGTCCTCATATTTATGTTTTCTAGGAAGAATTCATTTCATCAAACATTTTAGTTTTGTATTTAACTATATAATTTTTAGTGTTTGGACTTTGACTGCAGAGACACCATCACAACACCCCATCCGGAAGATAATTAATTATTATTTCAATACAATGGAATCACAACAAGGAACACACACTTAATAACAAAATCATTTTCTTAATTAAAAAAATCATAATAACTTTTTTAATTGATTCAGTCAAGATTTTGCAACTTCCTTACTACTTTCTTTAAAAAGTAGTAAGTTTGTTAATTTACAAATATTTAAAGAACCAACTTGATAAATTTGAAAGTTAACAAATAAACATTAAAATAAAAAGTTTTATCATGTGTGTCTTACTTGATGTTTTAGTGAGTTTTTAAAAAAAAATAAATTAAATAAAACTGAACGCAAAAAGTAATAATAATAGCAATATTTTAACTAGATTAAGTGCAATATTTATTGTAAAAAAAAACACTGATTATTACGTTTTGTATTTATTAAAAATAAGAAAATAAAAAATCATGCAACATTGAAAGACTAGGGTGAATTTCTTATCATGCTGATAAAAAATATGATTAACCAATTTAGTATATAAACAAAAAAATGTGTCTCAAAAATAGCTGAAAAGTTATAATTAAAAAACAAATCAAACAACGAAAGCTTTAATGTAATAATATCTTCTTGTCACTAATATATATATATATATATATATATTTTTTTTTTTTTCATATTTAGATTTATTTACTCATTTCACAAGAAAATGAATCAAACATATAATTATAAAAATAAATTATTGATCATGATTATTCAACAAAAAACCTTGTTTTTTTTTGGCCGAAATCAAAATATTTATTATTATTTTTTATTTATTTTATCACTATATTACTATAACTTAAAAAAGAAGCAATGAGAACTTTAAGAATTTGCCAATTTCAGAAATCAATTAGAAATTTTAACCAGACTCTGAATATTTATTATTATTTTTTATTTATTTTATCACTATATTACTATAACTTAAAAAAGAAGCAATGAGAACTTTAAGAATTTGCCAATTTCAGAAATCAATTAGAAATTTTAACCAGACTCTGAAATTTGTTACTGCATATTTAATAATTGTTTTATATTATTAGAGAATGCATTCATTTATTTAAAAAAGAGATGTGGATTGCGACTAAACTAAAATACTTCTACGAAGAAAAAAAATCAAAATAAATAAGTATAGCTTTTTTTAATAAAAAATAAGAAGGAAATTTGAGGCAACACGTTGGAATGAAAGGAGAAATAAACTTAATCAGTATGGTTTTTAATAACTTGGAATGAATCTAGCTTAAACGAACGTGTGTTTATTTAAGCTGCGGCATAAAAGTTTTAAGAAATTATAGTGTAGTTTTTCTTTCTTCTTAAAATTAAAAAATCTTGGAACATTTAACAAAATAAAATCTTTAAAAAATACTGCTAAGAAGTTGTTAAAAAAAGTTTATAGTTACGTAAAGGGTAGCTTGAAAGAGGATCCTAGTGCCCCAAGTGTTGAAACCTGGTCACAATCAGTAGAGGGCATGGTTGAAGAGCGATGCATTGAGGGAGGTGGTTTATCTGCTATGGGGTTGGCAGCACTGCTATCATCATCTGAGTCTCCAGTGAAGGTAGCAGAACGAGGTATGGATGCCCAATCAGGTCCTGCGCGTCTCTCAAACAAAGCAGGGGCGCCACTCTCATCTAATTCTATTTGAGAACCGAGACGACTACCTGAGTTCTCAACTGCAGGTCTCTCAACCTCCTAGAATAATAATTTTAAAAAAATAATCTAAAATAAAAGAGGTAAAAATAATATTACATGAATACCACAACAATCTTATGATGAACTCAACTAAAACAATTTAATTATAGCAACTTTTGTTTATCAAACCAGTGTGAATTAACAATTATTACCGACATGTCTCACTCAACTTAAAAAAGTACTAATTTATTTATTTAATTGATACTATGATTATAACCTGTCATTTATATAACCTTTCATTCAAATCAAATCAGAGGTAATATAGTGTTGACATTTTCTCCACTTGATGGAAAAACATTGAATCACGGATATGTTTTATCTCCTGATAGAATATCCTATTTTATAAAAAAATAAAGCTTAGATATTGGACAACTGCTACATTATAATGTCCTAATCAGTGTAGAGAACATATGTTATGACTCCCAGTAGAAGAAAGAGGAATTTTCACCTAGGGGAAGCATTACATTGGTTGAGAAAGAAGCAATAAGTAGGTTACCAGTAAGTTATCAGCAAATTTGAGCAGACACATACTTTTTACTAGTGTTTGAAAGAAAGAATAAAATGTTGTTATTATGTACCTGACATAAACTTCAACTCACATGTCCAAAATTGTAACACCGTTTAATTTTATTTGAACATAAGTACAGTTGAGTCTAGCTAATCTGGACCCTGCTAGTCCGGACATCCGTATAATCCGGACGGGCCAAAAACTATGTACAATTTTGAACCAGAGCCTGTTCAGATTTATGAATTGTTAAGATTATCGGGGTTTCTGCTTTTATTGTCTATTAACATTAATAAAATTGTTCCCAGTATAGTTTACAGGTGTACATTGTATATTCCAACGTTCCGACATGAGGAATACCCGGTATTTCTGTTAAAAATAAACAGATTTAGAATAATTATCAATAAGTAAGAACATCGATAAATTTGTTTCAGTTCCATAGAAATGTAGGGCGGAATATATAAAGGTAGTATCCAGGAAATACAATTATATATGACTGAGATGGGGAGAGATTTTAAGAAACACATAGCGGCGCGGCGGTTCAACGGAGTTCCGTGAAATTTTGCCAAGCCGCCAGAGTACAATGTCTTAACTTTTTGTGAAATAATTAGTCTTTGCTCGAATTTCATTTCGGAACACAGCTTGTTGCCATGGAAGTCCCTTCTATACCTCCACCTGCGTAATAGATTGCCATTTTAATTTAATTTATTTGATATTCAGATTGGTGACAGAACAGACCTTAAATAGTGGTTTTTTGAGACTAATAGAAGTAATTTTTATGATAAAAACATCGATTTTAATAGTTTTACCCAACTAAAACTTGTTTTACAGACATTTTAAAACTGATTCCGTTTAATCCGGACTTTCGGTAATCCGGACTGGGTCTGGTCCCGTCAAACCCGGATTAGCGAGACTCTACTGTATTTTATTTTACTCCAATGGTAAACCAATTAACTACTTAATATTGCAATAGCAATAAAACATGTTTAAATTTATCACCAGATTGATTCTACAGTTTGATCCATTCAGTACAATACAATTAACATATCTTAAATATAAGAAAAGTTCGTAGTCACAGCATAATTATGTAGTTTTTAGAGTTCCCTATATTAATAGAAATTTCTATAAAGTATGTAGAGACCCTAATAGTATTAAAAAATTAAATTTTTCCTAGTTAAAATATATTTGGAAGAAGTTGGCTGTACCTGCATCAAAGCTACTTGATCTGCAGCAAGTGCTCCAAGAGGATCATTCTCAGTGACAGGAGTCCTGGAAGGACTACGTACAGGGGATCCTTTGCAGAGAAGTTCCTCACTAGCCACCCTGTTCTTAGCCTCCATCCTGGCTTTGTTTCTTGAAATGTTAATTGGAAGAGTGTGAGTACGAGGAGTATCATTAAGTATCCTTTCCATATCTACATCTCCCTCCACACCAAAACTACCTGCAACAGAAACAATAAACCAAATAACCTTAGATAAATACTGAGGGCAAAGATTAAGATTTTTTGAAGTATTTCAGGATAAGGAATTCATCACATAGAATTAAAAATTATTCTTAGGTTTGTTCCAACAGCCAATTCGAGGACGGTTCTAGAACCAGTTCAGGATTTTTTAATGCGCATGCGTCTATGAGGACTGGTTCAGAACTGATTCAAAAAGAGGAGCCTGTTGGAACGATTTTAGAACTCTTTCAGAACTGCAACCTTCATGTTACCTCTCTTTATCTTGTTTTTATTTTCCTCTTCGTATCTCTCCACTTGTTTTGTTTATGTTCACTCAGAAATGGATTACTTACGTGAACATATTCTATTGTTAAACTCAACAAAGTTTATAAGAATGCACATTAGGGCAAATCTTTTTAAAGTTACAAATTTATCACACTGTCATTTCTGAATGATTATATTTTGCTCTCACTTTTGGGATTCGTCAGGCTCGTAACAATCCTGTCTTTTAGTTTCAGTTGCCTATTAAAAATTTGTTTGTATAAATTGTAATTTTTTTAAACATTAACTGTTAAATCATATAAAAAGTACCGGTGTGGAAATCCCACACATGACTTCCATGAAATGTTGTGGAGTCAATACGCGATCAAGAGAGAACTCAGTATTTACACCCATTTTCATGGAAGTAAAAACATTAAAAGTATAGGTACAATCTACCAAATAGGACACATAATATATACCCCAAACGAAATAGAAATCAAATAATGTCTACTGAAGTTATAGTCGACAGACTGATTTCATGCTTTTACAGCTCCGAAACGCCGTGAGCTACGATGTTCGGGTTTGTCGCCATCAGTTTTTCCGACAAAAGTTGTAAAAAAAAATGCCGCAAACCACATCTAAATACGATATCTTGAAGCGATATGTTATTGAAGGTTTAGTTACATACGAACGTATACACATACGTACGCACAGACGTATATTAAACGGATTTTAATGATATCCCCGGGTTCGTAAGACCCCTCCTTCACAGAGATCTCGGAATCAAGTTTCGGATGATAAAATGGGAATTTTATCTTGGCTTATTAAAAATAAACCCTCATATAAGAAAAAGAAAAGGTCAACCACACATTAAGAAATATTTACAAATAAAGGGTTCAAAACTACAAAAAAGAAAATTATAAGAACAATTTATCTGGTTTATTTTTCTTGTCTGTAAATCATCGGCGGATGTACAGACAAAAAGATCGGAGGTAATTCTTATAAAGGACTCACAGTCGCTATGAGAAATTTTAATTATCAAGAGGAATAAATATATATAAATTATATTTTATTATTCCAATATACTATCATGATAAAAAATAATACGTAAAGAAGAAAGAAGTAGTATAAATATTAACTGTAGAGAGAGAAACAAAACACGCTAGGAAACAGAGATATCAAGAAAAGAAACAAGAACAAGAAACGAAAACAAAATGTTAGGTTATAGTTGAACAGTAGTAGTAGTGTAACCTACACGCCTCCGTATATTAGTATTAGTAGTTCTGGTCGAGTTCCTGCTTCAGTCCGGGAACTGTTTTCACGGTTCTAGGACTGTCCCAGAACCGTTCGTCTTTCTGTTGGAACACGGGACTAAAAGTTCCAGAACCGTCCGAGAAGCGTGTAGGAACGGTCTTTCGATACTGCGCATGCTCCCGGCAGTTCTAGAACCGTCCGAGGCTCTGTTGGAACAAACCTCTTATTTTTTTTTTTTTTTTTATTACCAGTATTATAAGGTATCAGGATTTACTTTTTCAGAAATACAGATACTCCTTTAAAATGTACTTCATGGTACCAACTGCAGTAGTTTACACAAGGGCTATTAAATAGTCCCCACAAAACTGAATTAGTAAATCATTGTAAAAGTTTGCAGGCTTCCGTGGATAGAATTAAAATGATGTCCTAGGTCTTCCAGTGGTGACCGCATCTCAAAGGGGTCCTTCTTGACGTTTTGCTCCTTATACTAGAAGCATCTTCAGAGGTGTCCAAGGTGTCAGTTAGATTTGACAGTGTGAACTTGAAGTTTGGTTGAGTTATCGGTGGTTTTATACCTTCTTGGCCTTAGGTCATATTTGTTGATGGTTGTGTTAGATGTTGTGAAGATGATAAAAAACATGAAAACCCCTAATCAACACCCTAACCACAGGTCAGGACCAGGATAATCCTAATGTCCACATGGCCCTACCATACTGAATGCCCATCTGCCCATGCACCATCATGAATGCAACATCTGTCATAACCTCCAACAGATATGACCAAAGGCCAAGAAGGTATAAAACCACTGCCACCTCAACCAAATCTCCATTTAACACTGTTAACACTAACTGATACCATGCAAACCCTGAAGATGTTTCAAGTATGAATAGTAAATCATTGGTGCAATTAAAATTACAGTTCAACATAGTTTTAAAAGTAAAATTTGAAGTTATAAAAATTCAAAATTTAAAATAATTTGTAATACAAATTTCGTAAAGGGCCCCATTTTAGATTCAATTCCACCATATACATATTTTATTATTGCTTTTTCTTCACATCTGCTTCAAAATTATTAAAACAAGATTTTATAGAAACATTAATGTAATATACCTGTGCTTCCAAGGTTCTCAGTGGAGGATTCACAGCTTTCTTCATCCTTGATTTTATGTAAAAGATTGAGACTGCCTCTCCTGTGGAATTTGGGATTGCCAAACCTGCTTGTAAACCCTGTGATGGGTTTCTTGTTGGCTTTCACCTCCTCAGGTGTTGTGGAGTTTAATTTTATAGAATTCAATTTTGCCAATATACCAGCATCACTAGCAAAACTTTCAGACCTAGACAGTAAACAAATATATGAGCCAAGAATGGAAATAGTGGAAATAGGCTAAGACTCACGGATCGGTATATACAGGTCAAGGTCACACTAATAGCTCAGTCGGTAGAGCGTCGGACAGTAGAGTTACTCCCCGGAGTTGGAGGTTCGATCCCAGCCCGCTACAGTTTATCTTTTTATCTTTATTTTATCTATTTTTTATTCAAAAATATATATATATAAATATAATCTGTTTAAGTGTATGCCATCACATTAGACATAGTAAATACCTACATCAATACAATATGGCAGAATCGATTACTTTAAAAGATTTAATGAACGTTCTAAAGGAAGTTCAGAGAGATGTTAAGAAAAACCACGAAGAGCTGACAGAAGTAAAGCAAGGAGTTGAATCACTAACAAACCAGCTATCAGATATACAGGGCAGAGTCACAAGCCTGGAAAAGCAGCAATCTGAAACCCTAGCCAAAGTCACATCAAACTCTAAAAAAACACTTGAATTCTCTAGGGAGCTTCGAAATAAAAATATTATAATATTTAATATTGAGGAAGCCCCCTCTGAAACCCGATTAGCACTAGAAGAGAAGGTTCAAACCTTACTGTTAGAAAAATTACAGATAGAACTGCGACTAGATGATTTAGATTGGGTCCGCAGACTGGGTAAAAAACATAAAAATAGTCGACCAATACTGGTATCTTTGACTACAATGAGGAAAAAACTCGACATTTTAGCATCATCAAAGTTACTATTAGGAACTAATATAGGAATATCACAGGATTACCCACAGGAGATTAGGGATATTCGTAAACAGCTGTGGAAGTATAAGAAAGAAGCTCAGGCCAGTGGACAATACGCCCGTATTAAATTCGATAAATTACAAATAAACGATGATTTATACACACTAGAAGAGTTGGACGATGGAAATTTTCAATCGACATCTTCTCATTTGCCATCTACTCAAAAATTAAACTCAGAACCTAGACAAACTGCTAAGGAAAAAAATACTTTAACGGTAAGAACTGACATCTCTAAAAAAAGAAAACTTAACAGTACTCAATCTCACTCTCTTGAGTCTTTTTTAGGGATTCAGAGACCCCGATCCCTCTCAAAATAACAAAAAATATGGAAAAAAGAAAAAACCAGGAAGACAAAATGTTTAGGATTGCTAGCTGGAATGTAGAAGGTTTTAAAAATTTATCGCATCTGGATAATAAAGAAATTAATCTTTTCTGCAAACAAGATATTATATGCTTAGTGGAAACTTTTTTAGCAACCGATCATTTCAACAAGCCAGTTTTTCTGAAGGACTACCAGATTTTCAGTTCAAAGGCAGTTAAAACTAAATCAAGAGGGAGAGCTAGTGGAGGACTAGCCATACTTATAAAGAAAAGCATAAATGCAGAGTTGATTGACTCGACAAATTTATGTATTGTTGTGAAGATTAGAGGACCAGTAGAAACTTGTATTGTTGGTTTGGTTTACTGGAACCAGTCCGTTGCTTCCCAACATTGTATTGAAGAACTGAGAGACATGCTCGAAAAAATTAATAACGGAAGCAAAGATAATAATGTGATACTCTTGGGCGACTGGAATTCAAGAATAGGACAAATGAACCAACTAGATGACGAGATATTTGAAAGTACAAACTTAAATGGATCTAGAATATCAATGGATATCAAAACAGATAGTAGAGGAAAGTTATTAGTAAATTTCATGGAGGAGCTGGGTCTAAGTGTAGTAAATGGGAGGTCTACAAGTGATAAACCAGGTCAATATACTTGTGTCACTTACAATGGTAAAAGTGTCGTAGATTTAGTTTGGATTAGTCTCAGTATGGCACATTGGTTTACTGACATGGTAGTTATTCCAATCTCAGGAGTTTCAAATCACATGGCCTGTTTTACAGAATTAGCTTTTCCAGCCCACAACAACGAGCTCACGTCAGATGCAATACAAACTCTAGACACATCATCAATATACTCTTTAAAATGGCAACCAGAACTCTTAAAGGACTTTCAAAATTATCTATCAACCACTCTCTCTACTAAACACCGATGCGATGCTGAAACCGACATTAACAACACAAGTACCTTTATTGTGTCAAGTGTATTATCAGCAGCAGTAAAAGCTCAAGTGCTTCAAGAAAAATGTAAGTATAAAGGGAAAAATCCTGCTTTTAGAAAAAATCATTGGTTCGACAAGGAATGCTCCCGGGCCAAGAAGAATATCCGAAAATGGGTAAACTTATGTAAGAAATCTGGCTTTAAAGATTCTGATGTTGCTCAATACAACGAGAGCAAGAAAGTTTACAAGAGAATTATCAGAGCAACCAAAGCGCGTTATTATCAACAAATAACACAAAAAATAGGCCAAGTAAAAAACAGCGCTGAATTTTGGTCCGTGGTAAAACAAGCCAGTCCAGGTAAATTTGAGCGGTCATCGTTGTCATTCACCAGAATAGTTGATTTTTATAAATCAGAATATGGAATAAGAAAACTAGATACTACTTTATATACATCGCCTAACAGTTATGAACCCTCAATGGACAGTGAGTTTTCCTCTGAGGAACTATTTAATGCTATTAAACAAGCTAATACGGGTAAAGCACCAGGCTTTGACGAGATGCGTTATGAACTGCTGAAAGTGCTACCACTGGAATGGAGAGATAAATTACAGGATTTTTACAATTTTGCACTGAATTATGAAACTATTCCAACAGATTGGTCAAAAATCAAAGTCATGCTTTTATACAAAAAAGGAGACAAAACAGATCCATCCAACTATAGAGGAATCTCCCTTATAAGTGTCATTGCTAAAATTTTTACTTCCTTGATAAGTACAAGGCTTAATGAATGGGCGGAGAAGAACAATATTCTTCCTGAAGAACAGTCTGGTTTCAGAAAGAACAGAGGCTGCCAAGACAATGTATTCATCCTCTACGCTTTAATAAGCTTACAGCTAAATAAAAAGAACCAACGCTTATTCGCAACATTTGTAGATTTCCGTCGTGCTTTCGATAAAATAACCCACAATCTGCTATGGCAAAAATTATCTTATTTAGGTATAAGTGCCAAAATTATAAGAGTGATTAGAGCGTTCTATCAAACAGCCAGCTTTATTTTCAAAAGCGGGAACGAGTTAAAAGAAATCCCCCTTTCAACAGGAGTCATGCAAGGTGACTCATTAAGCCCACTGCTTTTCTGCCTCTTCATAAGTGACATAGTAAAGTTTTTCAGAGATAAGTCTGCACAAGGAGTAAGCGTAGGACAACTCAAAGAATTATTAATGCTACTATATGCTGATGACACCACTTTACTGGCACCATCATGGAGAGAAACCCAAAGAATGCTAAACATACTTTACGATTACTGCTGTCAAAATGAACTCGAAGTCAACGTTGAGAAAACCAAAACAGTTGTGTTTCGTAGAAGCCCCAAATTAGGTCACGTGAAAAGCCTTTTTTACAATAGCCTCATTATTGACAAAACCGACCAAATAACTTATTTGGGTGTAAATTTCTATGCTTCTGGCAAATTCAAGCAAACAGTAGACCAGTTCATCAGTAAAGCCAGTATAGCTTCATTTAAAGTCAGAGAAATCCTTAGAAATACTAAATCAGATAGTTTAGAAACTAAAATCAAACTATACAACTCGATGGTTAATGCCACCCTGCTCTATTGCTCCGAAACCTGGGCATTGCGATATGTCAACAGCTTGGAATGTGTTCAAACTAGATTCTATAAGAATATATTTTACTGGCCCAGGTGTACTCCTGACCACTATGTCCGAACAGAAGTAGGAGTTGACTCGGTGATTGTCCAAGTAATTAAGCGAGCCCTTAGATGGTGGATAAAAATCTTAAAAATGGACCAGTCAAGGCTTCCTAAAATCCTTCTCAACTCTCTTACAAAACTGGACATAAAGAATAATAAACCGGAAATACAGTATAATTGGTTCTCACAGTTTAAATTACTACTCTCCAGAGCTAATGCTCTCTACATAACCACACTGAATCAAACAGAAGAAATTGAAAAAGAATTTGAAAACACCGTAGAAAAATTAATAAACTATCACAAAAGTAAAGATATCGAATCCATTTTGTCATCAAAATACAATATTAGGTATAAATATATCAGTTCTCTTGGACTTGGCGAAGAATATCTCCAGTTCAAGTTACCTATTCATCAGCTCAGACTTGTCAGTCAAATTCGAATAGCGAACGAGAAAGTATGTCAACTATACTATAATAAAAAATCGCAAAAAATAGATTCAGAGAATATGTGTCCCTTGTGTAATATGGGTCACCAAGACAACTTAATTCACTTCTTTTTGGAATGCCCCATTTATAAAGAAGCCAGAAAAAAATGGATCAACAGTCATATTCACTCCGATCTCAACAAAGAAAATCAACTTCAAGACCTATTAATTATTGAGGATATCAACAAATTTAAATCCTTATACTGGTTCATCGTTGCAGCGTTAAAAACACGCATCTTTATCATGGAACAATAATTAACGTATTATTTATCTACGAATTTCAAGTATTTTCATTTATTTATTTCCTATTGTATTTTCGTTTTTGTTTTTTTCTTTTCTTTTTTTTTTAAACAGGAAATGACTTTAATTATTTATAATTCATTCTCATTATTAAATCTTGAAAATTTAATTGTTATGAGAACTTTTTTGGTTTATAATCTAGTAATTTATGTTTAATTATCTTGTAAAGTTTTAGGTTAAATTTAAGAAGTTGAAAATAAGACGTTGTGAACTCCATTGTACAAACATTTTTTGTTTATAAACAATAAACGTATATTATTATTATATGAGCCAAGAGAAGTAATTTTCTTTTAACAAAATGAAATATAAACTCACTTTCTATTTGATAAATTATTATACACTCTATCCATTAATTATCTTCTCAGTGAAATAAAGCAGAAGAGAGGAGTTACTAAGGTGGTTATTACCTGGTAAGAATTCTGAAGCAGTGTTCAGTGTTGGGGTTAGGACTGGTAGGTGTGTGCCTGAGATGAGATTGAGTGAATTCCGTACACGAGCCACTACGATTCCTCTTCTTATTAACTATATTATCATCATCATCTAGAGCTCCACCACTGCCGGTCATCAGAACTCCAGCACTGCTCTCAACTGTATAATTAAAAAAAACAATGATTAGTTTTAATTTAACTACAAACAAGGAATTATTGCTTCACATTTATAGACAATAAGTTCCAATTACCCATTCAATTAAAATTTAAAGATTGAATCTGTATATCCAAAGAATCCATTTATTTGAATGATAAACTTGAAATTTAAGTCTTTTTTAGAACAGTAATGCGTAAATTCTTCATAACTGAACAAATCCTCCCCTACCTACACTTACAAGGGAAATATGTTTTCATCCACCTCCCTAATTTTCTCAAAGCTGTTTAAAGAAAGGACTAGATCATTATAACTAGAGTCAAATCAGTAAAATAATAAAAACAAATGCCTCTCCACAAAATGATTTCCAAGAGATTGCATGTCGAGGCTCATCTACATCATTGGGCATGATCGTTAATGATTAATTGAGTTTATTAATTATTTGCTCCCAATATATGAGCAACCTTAATATCAGGTTATTTACATTTTAAGTCGCCAGTAAGAAAACAACACCGCTTCTTTTATTTTTATAAATCTTAATTTCCATTCCAAGATAATATTCTCATACTCTAAATAGAAATGTTAGTGAACAATTGATAATTGGAGCATATTTGATAAAAAATAAAAACTGCAACAATAAAAGATGACCCAAGCACGGATGATGAATCTCCTCCCCTAGTCTACTGATCCCTATAAACTGTGCATCACAACCAAAAGTTATTTTTAGATATTACACAATTAATGGATAATTTTACCGTTTGATAAATTATTGATTTTTCATAAAACTAATAATCATTATTTAACAGAATAAAACAAGCAAAGAAAGGCAAGGATAAATATTTAACGTACAAGGCTGCTGAATGAAGTTAGAAGCAGGAGTAAGAAGTGGCAACCCTGAGGGACGAACAATGCTGCCAACCCTCGATCTGAACTTATCAAAGGCAGCAAAGCCAACTATTGTATTGTCTACATTGCGGCACTCTAGAAAATCAATACACATCAAGACCAACATTAAACTGAGACTTCAACATTACAACAACCTCTGTTAATTTAATACAATATTTTA
Organism: Gerris lacustris; assembly: GCA_951217055.1. Taxonomy (NCBI): domain Eukaryota; kingdom Metazoa; phylum Arthropoda; class Insecta; order Hemiptera; family Gerridae; genus Gerris; species Gerris lacustris. Next base: position 37,515,030 of record OX578281.1, read on the forward strand.
TATTATAAAATCTACATTATTAACAAACATTAAACAAAGAAATACAATTGTATAATATTAGACAAATATTAATACACTTTATTATTTTATTTTTTAGTAGATTATTTACAACAGTTTCAGATATTAAAACAAATATTTATTCCACAAAATGTTAAGAGCAAATAAACATCAAAGAGAAACTAACAACAACAAAAAGTTATAGAAGGGGGAAAATAATTAATATATAAACCATTTAATTAATTATACATTGGTGTCTACAGTGTAAAATAAACTAATACAACTAGATTATTTGATAATTCTTTAACTATCAGTAGATTAAAGACACAGTAGAAAATATTTCATTGAGTTAACAGATGATTAAAAATAATGGACCAAATAAATAAATTTTGGATTTAATAGACTATGTAAATGAGCAAAATCACTTCAATTTCAAAATTGTCTTTTTTTAAGCAAGATTTTATTGTAAATACTCCATTTAGAAAAAATGTATAATTTTATCAGTTTATCACCAACTCATTATACACTTATAATTAAAATTTATTTTAAAAAAGGAGGAAAATAAAATAATAAATATATTTGAAAGGGATACAATAATAATATAAGTCATGTAAACCACTACCAGAGAGAGGGTGTTTACATGACTAGAAACACTAAGTTATACGAAAGATGCCTCCAATTGTTAGCTGACGTATTAAAATAAAAAAAGTTTAATTCTAAAGTCAATAACTGCCACCAGAAAAATATATTAATATTACAAACAATTCTAAAGAAAAGAAAGAGCTAAGAAGGCTGGACTCTAAATAGTATTTAAGTCTGAATATTAAGAATAAAATATATTTTAAATAAAAAGTATCTAATAATTAAAATGTATCATAGGTCGTAGTAATCAAGTTTATTTATTTATTTATTAATTTTTCAGTGCTCTCAACAGCCAAACACACGCCACAAGTGAGAGGCACAAAACAAAAATACATGAGTAATATACCTAACGAAATAAAATATCTTCAATTAAGTTCAATAATAAAATTCAATTAAAAAATCTCAAATATAACATAAATAATTAGAGCCGATAATAGAGTCTAATAACAGGTAAGGGACTTGACTAAAGGGACCCACACACTTACAGTTTAACAGCAGGCCTTTATCGTAAATGATTATCGTAAGGCCAAAATATCCACCACACATTACCCATCCACTGGATTTTTTTGATTTTTAACTGAAGGCCATGAACTGCTCCACTGTCAGTCCCAGCTAGACTTTCAGAATGCATAGAAGTAAACGTTGTGCGTTGTACGTATTATGGGTTAATTATTGTGAACCAGTAATGAAATAAAAAAATTAGACAAAGAAGTGCGGCTCCAAGAAACACTAGTTCACACACATCTTAGTTGCGTGAATTGAGGCATTCCCATAAAGAAGATTTATTAAACCATTTGCGAATGAACTAAGACAATTTGAACAAAATTTTGAGATTGATTTCACCCTTCATAAGTAAAACAAACACCAAAATGTGTCAGTCAATAAGTGCAGAAGAAAGGCTTACTGCAACACTCAAGATTTTTTTTTTTTTTTTTTTTTTTTTCGTCCATTATTTTCCGTAGACATAGATATAGACGATACATGTCTATGAAAGCTGCAATAAAATTAGGTTTATGGTCCACCATGGTGTCGTCAATCTAAAAATTTTCAACAAAGCAATAATATTTTGGCCTGCAGTCCGACGGAAGGAAATAAACAAAATAAAGACGATTCACTCCACACGCCTGTAGGCCGACTAATAGTGTAGGGCGCCATTGACCTTGAGGCACAGGCCGGACAGTCCACGGACTGTCGTCTCTCCTTCCATCCGATCCTCGCCTCTACCCTCAACACACCTACAGTCCACCTCTGACTGCATTCCATGATCTTAAGGAACACTGACGAGTGTGTGGCCAAGCTCCGTGGACTGACAGGTCATTATCTTCAGTTAAACTGTTAGTGTGTGGGCCGCTTAAGACTCAGCTCTACTTGGTCCTATAATAGCTACCTAAAAGGCATCAAGAGCTGTTCATTTGATAGCTTGTTCGTGATTTTAGACAGCCAACTAAATATTCAAAGATTATTGTTGAATAGAAATTTGCACTTCAATTTAGAGGTGAGGGAAAAATTTATACTCCAAAGATTTGATATCACAGCTTAAAATCTTGCATAACTTTATAACAAATAGATAAATATCTAGAGTATACACCATAATCATCACCATAGAGCAAAGGCAGATCATTAATTTTTTATCTTGATCGATATAACAAAAAAATAAATGATGATGACTGATGACTCACTTTTCTGATTTAACCCAAATAAGTCAGCATTTAGACTTGTGTCCTACTTCAAAAAAATAATATAATATCCTAGTGTTGCAGAATGATATCCTACAATAGAAATCCTCATTTATCACCTAATTTTTAAAAGTATAACTTTATTTACTTTGTACTTTGAGCAACAATAAACTTATTATTTATAATTTATACCTATTCCTTGTCACTTGATTTTAATTCTTGCTTTATTTTCTTATTTTGAAATCTTGTTACTTCTGTAATTGTAGAACAAATGACTTCACTGTTTGGAGACTACGGAAAAGAAATAAGCCAATCATATTTAGGTTAAAATCATGTTAGAGATAAAATAATTCCATCAATAAAGAGGGGAAGTGATTATGTTTACCTTTTCAACAATTGACAAAGTAACACTCCCCTGATACTTTTTAAAGCTTAAGAAAAAGGATTTTAAAAAATAGTACAAGATCCTTTGACTCGGAAAACCTCTATGCTCTAATTCCTGTAATTTAATAAATATATTTTTAAAAATAGTTTCATGAGATGGGTAAACATGTTTATTGAAAATGTTCCATAAAACAAGAGTAATTTTAAGTAAACTATTAAATTCTGTGAACTAAATGAAGAGAAAATTAATTTTTAAATTTAACTAAAGAGGTTGAAACCAGGATGTAATAAATTTGGTCATTGTGGTTTATTGACAATTTTTAATCCATACGTGAAAAAATTATTGAATTTTATCCAACTATTGGTAGATTTGTTAGAAAAACCAAACCTAATCGCTGAAGTTGAGATCAATCAATTGATTTGAAAGGTTTAAACACTTCAAAAAGACAAACCTGTAAAAATCAAGATATCAGATAAAATATTGGGTTAATTAAAAAAAAGAAACAAAGTATGTTAATACAAAAAAATAAAAGAAAAGACATTGTAAATAACAACACAAGACAATACAAGATATCAATAACAAGGAATATATTGACACCTGTAACCATCACAATCACCAAAGCAATCGTTAGTAGAAATAAATAACTAGAGTTAAAAAATATCTGACAAAACACCAACAAACATTTCCCAGGAAAGCCAATAAAAATCGAAAGAAAACAAAGCCGCCCCAACAAAGTTTATTTTTCTATCAAGGGGTGGACGTTTTCTTGCGGGGAAAACATTAAATTTGTACAACCTACCACCAATTTGAAAAGGGGGCCTACCGTTATCAGTTTCATCCTGATTACTCCAATCTTCATCACCAACTTTGTCATCTTTCTTAACATCTTCTAAACGAGATAAAAAATATACATCATATATATATATATATTTAAATATATAGGTATATAATAATAAATACATGGGTTTATCTTATCATAAAAACAAAAAAAATATACATCTAACACAGAGGCATCAAACAAGTACAAAATAAATAAAAGAAACCTCAAGAAACAAATATAGAGGAAAGAGAGAGTAAGAAAATTAAATGATAAACATCGAGATTATTTTTTTTTAAAAATTAACAAATTAACTAAACAATGCAATTAAAAATTACAAACAATTATAAGATGCAAATAATAAAATAGCAAATTATACATAATAAAAAAAAAAAAAACATTGATATAACAACTATATTGCTTTTGTATTTTTTTTTTATAATTTACACTTTGAATTTTCTTATTAACTGTCAAACAATTTATAAATATTAAAGTGTAAATTCAATAAGAAGGAATAATAATAATACTAATAATGGCCATGATGATGATGATGATGATAGCAATAATAATAATAATAATAATAATTGCATAAAACAACTATTTTCTCAGTTGTAATACATGGACTTGATATAAATATATGCTTTATACCACTGATAACAGCTGTTGGGAGATTAAAAATCAAATAAAAATTATGTTATAGAATAAATAAAATTATTTTATCATCCCCTGTTTAGTTTAGTATTCCTCCTTGTTCATATTATTAATTTTTATTGTCTAAATTAACTTCCATCATTAAATTTTAAAATTATTCATGGAATAATTTTTCAAAGATAAATTTCTTTGACTTTTATTTATTTTCTAATATCATTTATCAATATATTTGTTTAAGATTAATGAGAAAAGTATAAGGAATATATTATATGGCCTAATAAGAGGTAAGAACAATGGAAAATATATATGTGTGTGTGTGTGATAAAAATAAATTTGGATTTTCTCTCCTCAAAGACACTTTCAACCTAATTAAATAGGCCATCATTTAAATTAGTCCATTAGTAGTGAAGTAGTGACTATAAGAACAAATGTGTAAATGTTATAAATGATTAGATTGAGTACATGAGAAAGATTTGAATACTGCTTCACAGTTTTATGCCCTTGGTATAGTTTAAAATACCAGTTTTTAGAATCACAAGAGGCAAATAAACAATTTCCATGTTTTCCAAAAGCACTTAAATTATATTTATAATAACTTATTTAGGAATAAATAAATTTATATTTGCAGCTATTGAATAAAACAGGAATAACCCCAAGATCCAAAACTCATTTTTAAAAAAAAAATGAATTTAAGAAGAAACCTTCTGAACCCATATAATATGATAACACTCAATCTAAAAAAAAACATTAATGTTTCGATAATATAAAAGAAATTGTAAAAAAAATAACATCGATTCAATCACAAATATAAATTAATATTGATAAAAACATAAAAATAAACATTACCTTTGGGAAAAAAACAACCTTGAATATAAGAGAAAAAAAAATTGGAAAATGTACGAGTTGAAGGAGGTAGGATACCTACCTTGAGATTTAGTTTCAGAACTTTCCATGGAGGCATGGGATAGAGTCTCGGGAAGTCCATCTAAAAGAGAATCCTCATTTACAGACTGTTTTCTCCTGCCAGCTGTCATTCCAGCTTTCCTGAAGAGAGCCGCACCCAGAATTACATTCCTGAAATAAATTATTTTTTTAGGTACTGAAAATAAATATTTCCCTCAAATAATTCATTGATATAAGAATTAATGGCAGAGATTTCATGATATTAATTAATATCTAGAATACTCAATAAGTTTAATGGAAGTCAGGCTGTATTTTTAGATAAAAGTATATGACGAGAAAAAACTGAAATGGAGATAATTGTCTCGAGTGAGCTTTGATGGGCTTTATTAATACTTAATGGTTTTTACAAAAAATTAATCAGCGATAATTCACTATTCAATATGCAGAGTTAGTTGTTGCTGCAAAAGAAAGTAGCTCCAATTTTATGAACTTTTAGAAAACTGTAAAAAAAAGATAATAAGCTCTATCTGTTGAATAACTAAAAAAAAACTAGTACTCCAAGCTTTCTGTTTCTTGCTTTCCCTCATAAAAAACAATATAATGGTTCAACTTACTTGTAATAATTATTTACATAGCGAGGGATTAAAGTAAGTCACTGTACCCTGAGTGTGAAGTTGGTTCCTGAGGTGAATGTTAACTCCCAAGGCGGAGCCAAGGGAGTTAATTATCATTTGGATACAATTGATTTTTACTACCGAGGTACATACAAGATTTTATCTACAGATGGAAGAAAAAAAATAATTTAAGTAGATTTTAATTTTAAATTATTGTATTAAACAAAAAGTAAATATGTTAATATTTATTTTAACAGAAAAAATTTTAAAAAATAGTTAAATCTAATGTGTATTAATAATTCACTAAATAAGTTTAATCAGGTTAAAATTGTATTATAGATAGTAATTATTTGAAATTCAATACTAAAATTAAATGGGAGGATCAGCTGGGAGCTGAGTCATATATCACACAGTATTGCCAACTGATTTGGATACAATTGATTTTTACTACCGAGGTACATACAAGATTTTATCTACAGATGGAAGAAAAAAAAAATTTAAGTAGATTTTAATTTTAAATTATTGTATTAAACAAAAAGTAAATATGTTAATATTTATTTTAACAGAAAATTTTTTAAAAAATAGTTAAATATAATGTGTATTAATAATTCACTAAATAAGTTTAATCAGGTTAAACTTGAATTATAGATAGTAATTATTTGAAATTCAATACTAAAATTAAATGGGAGGATCAGCTGGGAGCTGAGTCATATATCACACAGTATTGCCAACTGATGGATATAGTACGTATGCATTAGTTTATCTACATTTAGAAATGTTTCACCTTCAACCTGTTTGTTTGTTGTATTGATGAATCCCCATGACAACTGCTGTAGAAGTTATATTGTGAAGATCACATTATGAATTTAAACATTAAACAAAAGTTAATAAATTAAATAGTGTATTTTTAATCCCTGTTCAACCTGACTGGGTGCAATGAGTAACTTTCTTACCAGTAAACTAGGGAGAAAAGATCACTCTTTCTCCCTTCTGGAGATAAATACATATTTGTGTTGAAAAGACCTGGGATCCTTATTTTATATTTTATTATTACTTTATGGACATTTAATCTTAATATACTGAAAAATAATAGTTTGTGCACAATATAGTAGCTTTTAAACTCTAGTTCTAAAGTTGAAGTTGTTTACTTTTTTAAGTGAACAAGGGTGAGTAAAAGGTAGACCATTAGAGTTAAACATATACCGCATCTTTAGTTGAATCCATATATTTTACTGGTCCAAGGGGTTTTTATGCCTTTGAGCCTTAACTTTTACTCAGTTTCGTTTCACTAAACGTTAGCAATAAGTACCTGAGTTTGTTCCAGAGGAGTTGGCTGGAGTTGTTCATGCCTGAAGGCCATGTAGCTTCCAGCACGGCTCTGTTGTAGAAGCCGTAGGTGATAGCATTAGGCTGTAACCCTGATCTCTTCATTAAGAACAGTAGTTTGACTGCAACTACAGGCTGACTGTAGGCTCCACACAGCTGCATCATAACCCGATAGCAAACCTGGACAAACACACAAATATAAAACTTTAAAGGTGGGTCAAAAATAACAGAACAGTTCACAATAACATGTTATTGGAGAATAACTGTTGGTCTGATAACATGTTATTGAAAAAGACCTCCTGTTATCGACTAACAGTTCACATTTTATAACAATAATAGATCATCTGTTATTGTTATTTTACAACAGAACGGAAACAATAACATTTCAAGATGCAATGAACTGTTATTCTTATATGATAATACTTCGCAACTGTTATTGTTATCGTTTCATTAATGTTATACTGATTCTTTCTGTTCTCTGCCCTGTTTCTGTTATCAAAGCTTAAATAATTTTATTATAAACGGCAAAGATTTTGCTGTTGTAGGGTAGAGCTCGGCTCTAACTTGCATGGATCACTTGTTCTGTTCCGATTCCCAATGTCCTCCACTCCTTACATTATGGCTTAGGGCCATTTATTACCTATATATATCTGCGTTGAGTTAGTGTTAACTCTAACTCCTCTTTGCCTTACCTATCCAGAGTGTCTCACCTCTCTTTGAGGCGGCCCGCCTTTCCGGGGATCTAAGGTACACTCTATCTCCAGTTCTAGTTAACCGATTTTCCTCTAATAACTTTCATTATAATTATATTATACCTCTCTACACAACGTCGCATTACTGCAACTATTTTTGGCATATCATCAATTATTATTAATAAATACAATTACAAAAATGGTAATGCCATCTTATTTAGACTCTATTACTTATACAGATAGCAGAATTAACAGAATTTCTTGGACCAAAAAAGGCTTATTTATTATTTACTTACTCATTTAAATCTGATTTCTTTAGAAGTTAAGCTTGATAAGAGATAAAACATTTCTGATGGAAAGGCAGACATGAAATATTTGTTTAGCAAAAAGGCTTAAAGTTGAGATTTTCCAAGGTCTTTAAGAATTTTGTTTTAAGAGTGGCCAGGCTCCACTTTGACTTGAAGTGCTGGGGGAAATTATCTAACTTACATAACTTGTTAAGGGACCCTGCGATCTGAGGTAAGGGAACCTCCCCAACAATTACATAAATAAAGGTATCTGAATTAAAAAATAAAAACAGTGAGAGAAGATGTCATATAAATTAAAAATATGTCCAGTTAGAGAATGTTGAATAAATATGAAAGTTATAAAAGATTTTACCTCATCTATGTGGGTTAGATTGGTTTTATGTACACGACACAAAACATCATAAGAATAGCGCAGGGTGGCAGCTGCTTTAGTCTCAGACACCATGACATAGCTCGGCAGATGTATAAACCAAATACTGAAACAATAATTACAAATACATGCAATCTTAAAACTATTGATATATTTTGCTTAGTATTTATATTCCTTATTAATATGTATATCTCTTATTATATTTATATTACTCACAAATATATTAATAATATAATATGATTATTAAAATGGCGAGGACAAAACACCTGCTAGAGCCTCACAAATAGGCCCTTAATTGGACCCATTTTACTAACCCCTTTGTAGAGAGTTCCCACTTCACACATCACGCCTCTTTACATTGTATCGCCGACGCAAGTATGGTATGATCATTAATGAGCCATGCAAATAAGAACATCACAACATAGGATACTGTGTAAGTACCCTTGACCTTGTTTTGCCTTTGATTCATTAATGGCGGAGAAGACGGGACAAGGTACTTAGGGCCCACAGTCACACTGGCTTATGAATTATATTAAAGAATGCACAAGAATCTTATCGGATACACTAAGGTTATGTATATTCTTATACTGTTAACATACCTATAGCAAGTAGCCACAAGGCAGCGAGCCCATAATTTAGGGTTGAGATAATATTTCCTTGCTAGTCTTGCAGCCACCTTAATCTCATGCTTGGTTCTCCTTGCCATGGGACTGCCTGGCAGTAATCCACTACTGCTGAGCCTCTGAGCAGCTATATGGCTGCTCAGCCCTTTCCTACCAGGAGAGTCTCCATCAGTATGCCGCCTATCTCTTGCATAGAACAACTCCTCCTCAAGGTTGAAACCCTAAAAACAAGCAAGTTATATAGACGAAACTCATAAAAATTTAAAAACAAGATTTCCTTATCATTTTTTTTCTTCAAATATTTCAAATAGTTAAAAAAAATGAATAATAATGTAATTATATGAAAATCTCTTGTAGTTTTATAACAGTAATAGGAAACCTTGTATGTTTTCTTGGTGTGCAGTGGGTGTGGTTCAGGAGGCATGATAAACATGGTTCTCTCATTCCTATGAGATTCATCCACTTCCAGTAGACGCACCAGCTCCTCCTCATACTCAACCTAAAGCAAAAATTAGTAAATAATAATTTAAATCATTTAATATAACATTCGTCCCCATATTTTATTAGCTTTATAAATAAATTTTAAAAAATTAAATAAATTATTAGCATTTGACTTTTAAATATAAAGATTTGCTCTATGGAGATTAACATCCAATGGAAAGTAATATAAATAAAAGGTGTTTAATATAAAGAAAAATAAAAATAAATTAAGAATATTCTTAATTTTTCTTCGAGAAACTTAAATATGCCTCAAAACTCTAGGTTTAGAGCATTGTGGCGAAAATGCAGAGGTTTGTGGTTTAATGGTGACAGGGTGCATTTTAATTTGTCTTTATCAATGCTCCCTAATCATAATTGAAATCAGGTGTTCAGATAGTTGGATATCTAATGCAGAGCTACTCCACAATTGCCACCTATGAACAACAAAAAGTGAGAACAACAACAAAAAAGTTTGATTCAAGGTGGCCCAAAAAATGAAGTTTCCTGTCAAAAAGAAGTTAAATACCTCCACCCTTACAAGAACTAAGTTTGCTTTCAAATAAAATTTAATGTTTCTGTAAGGAATGCTGTTACCACTTACTTTTTCTGTGCATTCGTCAAAAAATGCTAAACTGGTGTCCATATCAGAGACAAAAGAACGTTCTTCTATAAATCTGATGAACATCTGAGTTTTGGTAAGCATGTGATAAAACTTGTAGTGAGTCTTGTCTCTAGACCTAAGGAAACCTGTAACATTAAAAACAGCAATTTAGTTTATTTATAATTTATGTACAAAAGTCTACATGGGTATGTTTGTTTGTGTATGTCCTTTATAATAGGCTCTCTCATTTTTGTGATATCTGAACCAAATTTGTCATCTCTCTGATAATGATGTCCATGAATCAGATGGATAAGATATTTTTAATACATACTGTTTAAGTATTTTTAGTGTTTACTAATTAGTTTTTAAAGTAATTATTATTATTATTTATTTTTATTTTTATTTTTTTTCTAATTGTAAAAATTCCTACTTTTTGATTTTTAAAAATGAAACAAAAAAGGTCTGAAAATGCTCAAAAAAGAGGAATGAAATACAATCATTTAAAAAAATGAAATGAAATACTTTATTTTATTTCTATTGACACACTTTTTTATGATTCTTTCTATTGTCACAAAAAGGAAGAGATTGACAATTTAATTTAAAATGGTGGCTACATACGTGTTTAAAAGCCAAGTCCCCTTACTCTATTCATCACTTTATCTAGAAAATCCTCTATCATTGAGATGATAGGAACATCATTGAGAGCTCACTTACTCACTAAAACTTTAATAATATAAGGATGATATTAAAGAAATTTGAGATTGTATGTAGAGTTGAGGTTTACCAGATAAATCAAATAATGAGTTGGTGTCAGTGGTTCCAACTGTTGGTGCCTTTGTGATGGGAAGGAGGTATCCTCTATATCCTTTCAATACTGAGGCCATGAACCTCAGGAATGCCTCCTCTATCTCCAGCTCTAGTCCTTGCTGTAACAAACATACACCAATTCACTTATTCCTTCTTCCAAGTTGGTAGATGAATTAAAAATAGTTTCAATTTAGTAATTATTTTGTACAAAAAGGCTAAGGTTGTTAATCTTTTTTATCAAATTTTAATAGACTGTCTTTTTTAAGTGTATTTTATTTAATCTTTTTACTTTTCCTTACCTAGGAAAAGTATAAACCAAGATTTCAACAGAATTATCCGTTTTTGGGGTTTTTAAAACCATTTGAGTGGATTGTAGCTGGATGTATCTGTCTGTCTGTGTCATGCATAACTCCCACAGTTTTTAAGCTAGAAGTTGAAACTAGGTACAAAAATCAGTCCTTTAATGTAGTTGTGCCACCCAGAAAATCATAAATTTGTGACGCCATTAACCCATTTTTCTGAGTCAACAAAAATTTCAAAAATTCGTAAAATAATTTGACTGTGCTGAAATTTGCACCAATTATACCACTTTATAAGTCAAACATTTCCACTGAACTTAGTTTTTATATCTACCACCATTTTGAAAATATTGACTATTGAAACTTTAGCGCGAAATAATTTTAGAACTATTTTGCCGATTCAGCTAAAATTCAAACCAATTATAACTAGCTAGAAGATAAATAATTCCTTTATATTTGAACTTAATATCCGCTGGCATTTTGGAATTTGTTGGTAAGGAAAAGTTTGAGGCACACTGCGTACAATTTTTTTAGTGTTCCAAATATTGATGAGGAATATATATCTATAATATCAAAATATTGATGAGGAATATACATGTATAATATGGCATACCTCTTTATGTTTGAGTTGGAAATCCTTTTCTATGCTATACTCAGTTGTTGATTGACTAGTGGACTGGCTGTGTTCCATTAACTGTAGAGCAAGCTGATGACATTTCTTCAATAGGTGTTCCAGAGTCAGTTTCAGCAAGCGACCAGCCTTCTTTGGCAGAACTTTGATGGCTAAATGACGCTTTTCATCACATCTAGAAAAAAAACAACATAGAAATAAATACAGCTTCATTTGTAGAATGTATGAATGAGGAAACCCCAGAAAGAAAAGAACACTAAAGAAGACCTGAAGGAAGGAGAAACAGAGGTAGAACAAGGAAGAGATGGCTAGATGATTTAGAGGAGGACCTATGTCCCATGAAAGTCCGATGTAGGCAGAGTAAGGCTCAGGACAGAGTAGAATGGGCAGAATTCATTAAGGAGGCCAAGGGCCATGGAATAAGTAGTAATTATAGTCCTTTGTGTTCTTTTGTTACATATTATTATAATATTTAATTAAACTTAATTAAATAATAATAATATTTATTTCCACCAAAAGACATAAAATACATATATATATATATAAAAAAAAAAAAAAAAAAAAATACATGGTGAGGGCCTTCAGAAGGTGTTATTACCTAGAGAGCGGACCCTGTCTCTACATATCTAATATGATTAATTCTAGGATTTTTTATGTAATATTTTAATAATAGTTTTTGTATTACTCTTACTTGTTCTAAGTATGTCGAGGCACTTCCCCAAGCTAATACACAATAGTTTAGGATGGACTCTGTAAGTGCGTGGTAAAGCAATTATAGTACCATTTTATTCGCAAACTCTCGGATTCGAATGAATGTGTACAAGGTTCTTCTTATTCTTGTTGTAATTCAAGCAATGTGTTCTTTCCAGTTCAGGTGATTGTCAACAATGACACCTAAATATTTTATTTTGTTGACTTAGTCAATTTAATTACAATTACAGGAGCCAGCGTCTCTGTCCGTGTCGGTGAGTTGGTAAAAATACTCAGTGATATTAAGTTATAAAATTAACAGTTAGTTTCGTTAAATATTATAATAATATGTAATATACATTCTAATCTAACTTACTGCTACAGCTGGTAGTACTAGAGGTGCACTTATAAATACAAGTAGATATAGGAACCCAAAGAAAAGGATAAAAAGGCTTTAATGCAAAAACATTAAATTAGATCACAAGTGGCCCTGTTAATTAATGAATCATTATTAATGTCTTAGTATTCAATTCAGGTTCATACTAACTAAGCTACATTTCAAATCCAGCTCCATACTGGTTCATAGATGGTGTTAGGATTAGTTATGCTAATTATTCCAGCTTCTTATTTTGTCTGCTTGTTTCCACCTCTAGCATTTCATCCCCTACTTTAGAAGACTTGCCTTCTGTTACAACCATCAGTCACATGGTTGACCTGCTACCAACTAGAAACTTTGCTTTAAGGTATTTTTTTTTTTCCTCTTAAATCTAAATAAAGTTAACTTACATCACAACTTCGTAACAAAAATGCAGATTTTCATGGCAGATATATCAATATCTCCTCACTTCAAGTGAAAGCTAAAACTAAATATTAAATTGATTTGGTCTTAGATTCTTTCAAACAAAATTTTAAGTAAGAAGAATTTAAGCCCATCATAAATAGTAAATGCATCACCAAATTTTCAAATTCTAATGTATAAAGAACAGATAAGTTTAACACTTGATATAACTAGAGTTATCTCTGTTATACTAAGTAAGTAAGAAGACCTTCTTCATAAATAATTTCAAATGTAAGTAATAATAATAATTAAAAGCTAATCAGTAATGAAAAAACTTTAACAGCTTACTTTTCAAATAAAGTAAGCTACAAGAAAAAAAGAAACATTAAATTAAACAGGGGGAACAATATTAACATCATATTATCTTTTGTTTTATAAACCAGCTAAATAATCTAAAAAGAAACCATTGATTAAACATACACAGTGATGCTATGAGTGTCAAGGTCTATGCAGTTGACATCAAGAGGAGGGTCATAGAGATCAAAGAACCTTGAGTCTACTCCTATAAGGAAGGGAAGTGGAGCGTTCAGAACTTCAGCCAAACTTAGGGGACAGAGAGGTATGTAGGGGCACTGCCACTTGAAAGGAAACACCATCTAAACAAATATACACAATACAATAGTAAGTAATTAATTATGACTAGAGAGGTTAAATACTTCTTGCATACGAGTCCGCAAGACAGTGAGACATTTTCATGTTTTCGCTCAGCGTAAACTACCGACATAAAAGGAAATAAAATCGGTAATTTATTCAAGTAATTGATAAAAGTAGATGGAAGATAATTTTTATTCTTATCTCCACACCGGCACTGCCGCGGCTTGATTACAAACGACTGAATTCAAAGGAGCCGGCCCGCCTTCTATACGAATTGTTAATATGCCTTCATACTAGGTAGGCCGAGAGGGCTGAGAGTTGATGACAACCTCCTGTACTTTTCTAACTCCCTGTCACACGTATAAATCTTTTAGACTTTCTTCGGCCCTATGATGTGCGGTGGAGGGAGGCCCAACAGCAGGAGACTGGATTACACACTAGGGTGGGTCGAAAAAACACTTTTTTCGAGATCGTAACCACCGTCCCCCTAAAAACTTGCCATTTCATGAGAAAACCCCGAGGAAAAAATGTGAGTCAAATCGGCCCCCCCCCTCGGTCGATTGCCGGTCGATTGCCAGTCGATTGCCTCAATTTAATTAAAATTATCCGTGTCATACTCAGGCTGTTGAGCGCAGTGTAAAGCTGGGTACATAAGCTTCCAATGACATTCATAAAGGAGAGGATGGTCAGTTCTTTATTCTCTAGACATTAAAAAATAGGGGACAAATGCCTAAATTCGAGAATAAAAAAGATTTTTCGTTTAGAATATAAAAAATTTAATCAGACATATTATTTTAATTTCGTAAATTATAAGTTTGTATATAATGTCGTTAAAATTTAAGTATTAATTTGTATAATAATATAAGTAAAATATTAGTATCATATATATTGCTATAGTAGTTTAAAAAAAATAGTTTGTATTTAGTTGTATATAATGATAAAATTCTCAAATTTAATGAGCACTAATTGAAAGTTCAACATTTATCTTTTCAATCAAAATTGGGGGGGGGGGGGGGGTTATAAGGTGGGGCTCGAATTGCAACTACCTCCTCGAGGTAACCTCTGGTAATTATTTTTTATTTGTAGCATTATAAGTCAAAAATAAGCTAGGAATTGCAACCGAAAAGAGAAAAATTGATTAATTTGATGTTTTGGGTTTTTTTAGCTTAATTATTATATATGTCATTTGTTATGTTACAGCCTATTATTTATTTTTAGCACATAAAGGCATTTTCTTATACAATAAAAATTGTAGATTATAGAAATATGCTTTAAACATAGATTAAAAATGACTAACATAGTAAAAAAGCAAAAAAACTTAGTTTAAATTGTGTTTTTTCAAAAATTTCAAAACTTGGACCCCCCAGCGGGAGACCTAGGGGGGGGGCCGATTTGACTCAAATTTTTTCCTCGGGGTTTTCTCATGAAATGGCAAGTTTTTAGGGGGACGGTGGTTACGATCTCGAAAAAAGTGTTTTTTCGACCCACCCTATTACACACCTCCTTACCTTTTTAACTCCCTGGTATACTTTTCTGAGTTTTTAAGCTAAAAGTAACGTAACGTTTTTGACTTATGTTCCATAGCCTAAACATGAAAATGTCAAAAAGAAACACAGCAATATTGTCACCACAATTTTTTTTAATAATTACTAGATACTTTTCGACTTACAATGTCATCTTCAGTATGCATGTTAACTTAGTAAGAGTGAATTCTATACTAAGTTAACTATTTTACAAATTTTAAGGTAAACTAACAGTGCAAGGGGGGTTACACTAGGGTGGTGTGGGTAGAGGATTACGGAAGGAAAAAGGTAAGGGGTATGTAGTTGAGATCCAAGTTGGAACCCAATAAAGGTGTATTCAGGTAAACATTGGTTTTCAACTTCTTAAAACTAAACAATAAATCCTTATATTACTATAACAAAAATTTCTTACAACTAATAGACATTATTTTAAAAAGATATTTTTTATGGGTTTAACAAGAGCAGAGTTATTTAGATTGGATTTTTCATTAAAATATTCTACATTTGTATCTTGGAAAGCTCTTTGAATTTCTAAGTTTTCTAGGAGGTCCAATTTCCTATTTTTTTGGCACGAGTTTAAAAGTTCATAATTATTAATATCAAAAGTATGATTGGTTTCTAGAACATGGTTGGCAAAACTAGATACGTTTACATGATTTTTATGTCTATCATTCGATATTTTCTGCCAAGATTTATAGGGCTCTGTAATGCGTGTACTTATTTTTCTGAAGATAACATTGTAAGTCGAAACGCGTCTAGTAATTATTAAAAAAAAAAATTGTGGCGACAATATTGTTGTGTTTCTTTTTTAACCTCTCTAGTCATAATTATGAAGTGGTACCACAAAATCTCAGTCAAAACAACCAACTAATAGTAAGTAAAACAATATTTTTTCTAGAAATAGTTAAAATTCACATGCGTTAAAATCATGCATGGATAACAACATCAAGTAGGTGTGTAAAGTGGCTGATCTCTCAGTCCTCTAATAACACAATAATGTGTTGATTGGTGTGTAAAAGAAACAGTAAAAATAAAATGCACATCATAGAAATATTAATTAATCCGCTCTTATATTATGTAAAAAAAAAGGAAAGATTTGCCACGTCAGAAATAACAAGAGGGATATTCATGTTGGCATGTCAATTGGACAAACATAAGCAAACAAAAGTTACTGACCATATTTGCCCCTTTTGGATAACAAGTAACCGAGACTGGATAAGAGGGCTTCTATTGTACTTCAATTCCACTAAAATACACAATAGCTCTTGTATTGTTAAAATATTTAGTTTAAATTAAATTATAATTATTATTAACTACGGGAAATAGACAGAGAAAAATACACTCCAGCGCCGGGATGTATTTTTCTCTGTCTGTTTCCCGTAGTTAATAATAATTATAATTTGATTTAAATTAAAAATTAAACTTTCCGTAGTATGAAAACTACCAAAAACTTAAAAATTGAATTTAAAATATTTAGTTGATTACCATAGAGATAGCCTCAGCGACAGCAGTGAGTACATCCGGCCTCAAGGAATGAACCAAAATCTTCTGTTCAGTAAGAGCACAGAGTAACAACAGCAAACAGTTTTCTGGACCTAAGTTCATAAGCAGCTGACGGAAACTAGCACCGCTATTAACAGCATCACATAAAACATTATATTAGCAACATTTATGTACGTCTAGATTTAAACTACTACTCGAATCCAATGAGCAAATCATACAAATTAAAATATAAAATCAGAAGAAGGAAAATTAATGCAGCTAATAAAATGTATATAAATATTCTTAAAATTGCAACCAGTAAAGAATTTAAAAAGCTAATGAAATTATAGGGGTCCCTGGTTGCTATAATCTTTGCTTTTAATAATGGAGAGTACGGATATGTTTCCAGACTCAGGTAAAGTGTCCCACGTTTCACCCCAGCATCGCGATATAAATAATTAGCTACTTAAATGAAGTGGCGTCTATCTGGTTATACTACAATAATACGTTTAATCAGCCGATGAGCGACACACTCTCATCATAACTGGACCCACTATTATTATAATTATTATAATGAAATTATAACAAATAATTAATAAGTTTAACAATTAATAAAATGTTACCTCCTAGGTAGAGGGAGTTGTTCAGGTTGAGTCAATATCAGTCTATCATTAGGAGATAATTGAATTAATATCCTAGGCCTCTGCGGTGAGGGAAATGGCACATCTTCTACTAAGTATGATACAAACCTGAAATACAACGAACAAATTAATCTATTAATTCAAAACATTTCAAGCATGGAGAAGAAATAATATTAAAATTGGAAGCATTAAACTATAAACTAATCTACGTATTATTATCTAAAACCCTTGAAATTTAACAAAAAAAACAAAAAAAGCAAAAAAAAAACAAAAAAACGAGTGGTAGCGGGATTAGAGTGTGTTATGAGAGGAGAAAAGTCAAATTAATATGTGAGAAGAATTGTCGTAGGGGAAAGTTTTATGCATAGAGATTATGAATGAAGTATAACGGTGTATTTCATATTAATGTATTAAATCAATTTCTACCTTAATTAAATACTAGGCATCGCGTGTCTCTATCATTGAAGCGAGAGTATAGTAATAAAAATATATATTGAATATTGAAAAAATAGATAATCATGAATCATGATGAGTTGATAGATAAAGGGTATGATAGTAGTACAGCGGCTAGTAGTATGGGAAACACCCTGCATTCTTACTATTCCTCTAACCACATATCTCCTTTTCAATTATTATAAAATGTATGACTTCACTACGCAAAAACTTTTGCTTATATCAAGTTGAAATTTTACATGCTTGTTTCAATTGTACTTAAGACGATGTATATGAAGTTTTATTAAAATCGTTGCGTTAGAACATAAGATATCCATAAAAACGTTGTTATCTCTACTTTAAACGTTTATGTCCTCTTTAATAGTTTTAACGATCTTTTGTTTGTCGCTGTTGGTCTTCCTACAAAATGTTATTTGAAAAAAATGTTCGTCCCATCGAATAGATAAAGTTAAAATTTTTTCCCGTCCTAAAATTCCAATTCTAATTTTGAAGTGCACGTTCACACGAACGCTTGGGTAGACAACGTTGACCAACGAACTCGTCCTGAGCATTGGTAAAATGAACATGTGTACCAAATTTCATCAAAATCTGTCAATTTTTACTCAAGTTATCGTCGTACATTTCAGACACGGACCATATTTTGAAGAATGTAGGAAGCTCGCTACGCTCGTTTCAATTAATTTATTGCTAAGGCCAAATCGGGATCTATATAAAACGGATTTAAATAAAATAAAATTATTTTATAACTGCACACATAACAAAGACAAACTACTAAATATTTTTGTGTCATTTTTCAATTTTTATCAAATCTAGAGGATGGTAATACATCAATAGCAGATCAGGAAGCTATATAGAATTTATTTATATTATTTACAACTTTGATATACAAGTTGAATCATGTTGGTCAAGTTGTGCCCATTAAGTACAGTAGCCACACACCTTAAATTTGAAAAAAAAAAATAAAATAAAAAATCTATGATACATATCAAGTTATGTCACAACCTAAACTATAACTATAATATTTTTTCATTATAATTCATAACAATATTAAGTATATCAGATAACTGGTGTAGACACCTTATATGCTAGTAATGATAACTTCCTACTTGCTCAAATAACAATTCTCTTTAAGAAATGATATGTATGTCTATTCAGAATGACAATTCTTATACAATGATTTCAAATTAACCTGGAATTTATTTGTCAAAGTTTAAAATGTTACCTTTCTATTGGTACAGTATGTTCAGACAGGTCTGAAGACATTTCGTAGATGAAGTTTAGGAATTTCTCAAAGGTATCAAAGAAAGGCCACCTGGAGAGAAGACAGATACACTTGTTTACATGGTAAGTCCACTCACTGCTTGGTTCATCTTTATTAGGCTCAAGAGCTTTTCTCTGTTCCTCACTGAGATGTTCTGCGGGATACGGTTCATAAAACGTTACCGCTGATCCATACAACTAGAAAACAAAACAATTTATATTGATTATTGTGTTGATATTACATTCACCAAACTAAGAGAAGGGGGTCTTCAATGCTATTGTGTCCGCAATAACCTTAATGCTACTGTGTTTGCTCGTCACACATGAGGTTCTGGGTTCAATTCCTGTCTCCGGCAAATGATGATGGAGCAAGGGACCCCATGCTTGGTGTCCACCCGGCATTGCCATATAAATGTTGTGCCCTGCTTAAATGGATAAATTAATAAAAATGCTGCCCCATTTTAGAGTAAATATATATATTTTTTTTACAGGACTTTGATGTTTTGATTTAACTATTCAACCGCATTCCCAACTAGACTTAAATAAGTCCTGTAAGATTATTTACCTTTTCAGCTGCATCTGAAACTGTTAGAACAAAAGTGGAGAATATAGGAGGAGATTGCTGTGCAGTGGCTGGCCATCTTTCTAGTGTACATCCCATTGGTAAGCAGAACATTGGAACAGTGGCAGGAAGAGGTAATCTAGGCTGATCTTCGTTTGGATACCTATTCAGTATACCTGAAACATTACCAACCGTAAATAAACACTTATTTTGACAAGGTAAATTGTTAATATAAATAAAAAAAAAAAAAAAAAACAGTAGAAGACTAAAATATAGATCCTCTAGATAGCCCATGTTACAGATATACTTATATGTATATCTATAAGATTGGTGTATAAGGAGAAACTTTTTTGTGAGGCTAAGAATTTTAAACACATTAAATGTAAAGATTCTAGGATAAATTCAACTGATTAAATGCCATAAAACTGTTTCAAAGTTTAATTTGGCACAGCATAAAAGTATAAACACTAAAATAAAACACTTTGGTGGTTTAATCTATAATTGTCTATTCACAATATAAATGCAAATTAAAATCAGACAATTTTTTTAGTCTTTGGATTATTTTCAATGACTGAACAGTCGAACGAATAAAATTATTGTGATTTACATTTATATTGTGGTTAGAAAATTATAGATTAACCCATTTATTGAAAGTGTTCGGATCCACTGTGGTTCCATGGTTTAGATTAAATAGCAAAACTGATCTTATTGATCAGACAGCAAATCTGACCTTCATAAAAAAGCAAATGCACCAGACACCAAGGATACTCTTTAGTTATAACTCAAAACGGATAATGCTAAATTACAAATAATTTATGAAACAAAAAGAAAAATGTAAACAATATCATTGGCAACACTTAACTAAGATTGTATTCATACCAGAAATAGAAACACTCCAATATTACAACTATAGATTATAAACAAACTAATTATTTTGTAAATTTAGTTTTTGATTTCGATTTCAGGATCAACAAGTAAAAAGTTTAATATAAAATAAATTTATTCTTTAAGTTGACTATGCAAATATATTTCCCCAAAACATATAAAGATTAAATATCATTACCTTTAAATATGCTGTATTATTAATAATTTTTTGTATTACTATAATATTTCATTAATTAGACTCACCAGGTTTATACGAGATCAAGTTAGCTCTATTCATTGATTTTTTATAACACAGGAACACATCAGAGCCCACCTAAAATAGCAACAAACCTCATTATAAATATCAAATAATTAATAATATATTATTATATATTATATTAATATTATAGTATAAGAATTGAGAACTGAGTTTTGGGACTGGAATAGGTACATCATTAGATTTCTGATCACCATAGATAAAATATATTTTACACATAAATTTAAGTTTTAAGACGCATTTTTATCTGTTATCTCCCATCTTCTTTGATAACGATAATATATTTAAAGTGTTATAACTCAGAACAATTAATATTAATATACAATATAGTATATACAAGCTATGTTGTTAATATAAAGACAGCAATTAAGCCATTAATGCATTAGGTGAGTTGATTTATTTGGTGGTCGGAGCTATGGACAAGATATTTTGTTCATACTGTCGGTACTATAGAAATTATAAAGACGTGTACTAGTCTTTCAGTACATGGACTGTGTACCATAAACTTGACTGCCATCAGCATGCTTAGCTTGTATTAATTTTCCAACCATAACAATAAAAAAATATTAAACACCACTCACAAGTCCTTTGTTGAGGTTCTTTTTGATCATGTTAAAAGCGTGGGGCGGTGTTTCTCCTTTGTTAGTTATAATGACAACAATGTCAGTAACCACTAGAGAGTTACAAGCCATCATAGGAGGTGCTCTCCTATATGTGACTAGGGTCTTGGCATTGGAGTTGTTTACATTAGCAGATTTTCCGTTAGGAGTGAACTCTATCATCTCCGAATCCTCCAGTATCTTCTCCTTACCCTCATACATAACCCTAAATACAAAAAATAAAATTGTTAATAAAAATTAGAGACAATCCTAAGGCTGCACTGCACAGACAATAATTTTGCCCAAAAATATAAGTACTTAAGCTAATCAAATTTCGTAGCATTATAAAAATAATTTGAAACTACTCTTACTTTTGCATGGTCTCATTTAAAAATCAGAATTACCGTCTTAAATATCTTTATTTGGATATGGTTTATTCTCTGAATTGTTATATTCTAACAACATTTCAGGAGCAGGTATTTCTCCTATAAGGTTTACAATCTGTAGTGACACATGGTTTGCAACATTCATACATTCATGGTTTGCCAAAAAAAATGATAAAAGTGCAAACTTGCACACGTAGTTTGAACAGCTACTTAGTAACGAAGTAACAAAACAACCTAAACAGTCCTTTTCCAAGACAGACCATGGGGAGGGTTGATCCAGATTGCATGCTCCTAAAAATTGTTAGCACCAATTGAGTATGCTTGAAATCAACTTTTAACTAAAGGGTTTACAGAAATATTACTTCAGGCTTACATCATTTTCTTTAATTAAAAAAAATATATACTAATTATAGTCCAGGAGATAGCGTGCAAAATAGTGTCTGACTAACATCAAGCTAGAATTTTGTGTATAAGTAAATATTTTTGTGCCTTTTAAGAATATGTGGTAGGCTAAGTTCGTCTTCGGGACATAGCTTGGCAATAGGCATTTGAAAAAACAAACCGTTGTAGAGCGGCCATTTCCCGCTCTTTTTGGTAGACAATGTGATTTTCATGATCCTGAGTACGAAATTTGTTAGTAGACCAAAATATCTATATATAATCACTTAATAGGTTAGTTAGTCAAATATTACTCAAAATCAAAGAGGTCTAAGTGACTGACTACCATCAACTTGATCTTTGGTCTACTAACCAAGTTAGTACTGAGGATCATGAAAATCGCATTGTCTACCAAAAAAGGCGGGACATGGCCACTCTCTACAAGTTTGTTTTTTTCAAATGCCTATTGCCTAGCTATGTCCCGCAGACGAACTTAGCCGACCACATATTCTTAAAAGGCACCAAAACATTTACTTCTACACCAAATTCTAGGTTGATGTTAGTCAGACACTTTTTTGCACGCTATCTCCTCAACTATTATAATTCATTTAAAACTTTAAATTAACACTTTATCTTTTAATGATAAACCATAAATTAATTTAATTATTTGATTATTACAGTTAACAAATTATATGAACTTATTTATTGTATAACTGATATTTTATTTATCTTTGAAATGCACACTGTGGATGTGTGGTTTCCAACTTTAAATAAAACGATAAGATTAACGGACAACAATTACATTTTCTCTTTGATTTGAAACAAGTTCCTTTTACTAATCAATAGACAGAGAGTATCTCCAATCTCTCTGTGGACAAAGTAGTTGATAAGAATGTTTGAGAAACAGAAGTTTTAAAATTAAATAATATTTTAAATCGCCTCATACTACTCATACAATTGTTATTTTTATTTAACATAATTTTTTTGTGAAAATAAAATCTTTTAGTGGTTATTATAGGGCAAGGCGATTTAGTAATTTTCAACCTTAAGCCCTAAAAATTTATCTAATTAACTATTTTGATATTGTAGAAGAGCTTCCATAATTTGTTGGTTTATAAGAAAAATCAGATATGATGTTCATGCATCAGGTTTAATTAATAAACCTTAAGCAGTGAGATTTTTTAAAAATAATAGTAATGTTAATAAAACAGGTTTTACAGTAATGGCATCCAGTTTTATAATAATCATCAGTAGCAAGTATAATAAATGAAAATGGGAAACGATTACAAAATCAACCATAATTATTAGCACAGGCATATTTTATAATAAATTTATGACATATAAAATATGTTATAGAAGTGGGAAAACAAAAAAAATGTGTATAATTTGTTCGATAAGTCTATTAGAATCAATTCTTAAAAGATCATTATCACTCAAAAAAACTTTTTCAAGCTGTTAGATAAAACATTCTACTTATAATTGGGACAAACTTGTAATGAGTACCAATAATAGTCCATTTTTATCCAATTAAATAAAAATACACTAACAAAAATGAATTTCCAAAGATCATTCTAGGCCTGTTATACCTCAGTTAGAAATTGAATTAGCATATTATGACATAATGTACGAACAGTAAAACTCAAGGATTGTGTTAAACAGCTCTACCTTGAACCTTAATAATTTTCTTCAAGCAGTACCCTACTAAATTTTAAATATATTAATAATATTGGAAAAAAAGTTAATTAGTCACAGGTTTTAGATGGAAAAAATTTTTAATTGTAAGAAATGATCTGGTAATTGATTAGATAATGATCTGGTAATGATAAGATGTGATGACATAAGATTATGTGTTCATTAAAATTCAGGATAATTTTCAACAATTTAAATTGTTAAAAGCAGTGCTCGATTTGAGGCGGAACGGCGTTCCGGGACCTCTCTCTCTGATAAATAAAAAATAAAATTATCGGCACTAAGATTTTTTTTAAATCCATAGTTAAAATTATGTTTGTCAGTGAGTGACTACAAATTTAATTAAGGACATCATATATTAAATTGACAGCATAGTATTACCCTAGAGTAGCTCGCAATTTATTAATAAAGAATATAAATGTAGCTCCATGCTAACTCTAAGTGAAACTTTCTGTAAGTAACCACAATAAATAAATAAATAAATAAAAAAAAGTGCCTGTCGT
This sequence comes from Gerris lacustris, assembly GCA_951217055.1. NCBI lineage: Eukaryota > Metazoa > Arthropoda > Insecta > Hemiptera > Gerridae > Gerris > Gerris lacustris. The sequence goes on from OX578281.1 coordinate 37,539,591, forward strand.
TCTTAAGCTGCGCCTGAGGAAGCATCTAAGCTTTTGTCCGGCCCGTGACCCTGGGGCAAATATATATATTTTTTTCCCCAAATACAAAAAATATCTCTTTTGTTGAGATTATACTACTAAATTATAATAACCTGAAACAACAAAGGATTTTTTTATGGCAGGGATCGTATTAAATAAGTGGTGTGCGCAGAGACGCTGTGCCGAAACTCGCCCGGGGAGAGTGAAACAGGCAATGTTTTGTTGATTTAATTATTCGTATAAACCTAAGTACATATTTATTTATTGAGAGTATTATAACAACACGTGACATGCTAATCAAGAAATTGTTAATAAAAAATACTACTTAAAATGATAAGTTTCCACAAGAAACCCACCTGATTGCAGTGTGGGTTTATGTCTAAAACTGCTTAAAATGCTGTTTTTGAAAGCTTATATTTAAAATTTCCTCATGGGAGGACCCCCGGACCCCCCTTCTATAGGGGGGGGGGGGGTTGAGAAGGGGGTTGGTTATAGTTCCGGCACCTAAATTTCTAGAAATCGAGCACTGGTTAAAAGATTATGTGATCTTAATAGTTCCTATTTTCCTCAATACTAAAATTGTTACTGATAAAAGGATTATGAAATTTTTAAAGTTATGGAATAGGCTGGAATTGCCTCGTTCTATTCTTCTTTTTTCTTTTCTAAAAATTGCCAGTGTAAACAGTTCTAAGAAAGCATTCTTTACAACATGACTGAATATACTGGTAACTCCTTAGAAGAAGGTTAAAAAGGTTTGAAAACAGAATGGAACCTACACTTTTGTCTTTTCAAAGGAACTCTCTAAAACACTTCATACAAAATCTTAAGTGTGCTCAAGATTATTTCAGTAGTAAGATTTTACGCTAAACCTCATGAAGTGTTTCCAACAAAGGCGATATCATTATTGATGTTATGTACAAGAAAAGAACTAAGTAGTTGTGATTCAGATATTGGTAAATGCCATTATGCAAGATTGTGAAGTGCACAAATATGTTGGTAAATCTGCTTTCTCCAGACTCCTGAAAGTGCTCAGAGCAGGTTTAGGCTGACCAACCCCGTTAAATCTGAGTGAGTCAGCAAGCGAGACAGGCCCACCAAACCTAAGCCAGGGCCAATTGGCCGAGGACCTGGAAAAGTAGGTACCTGTACACTACGAATAGAGGTAAGTGAATATCTTAATGACATTAGCAAAAGCATGCTATATGTTTTTTAGTTCATACTTAGTCTGTAAATCACTAGAGAGTCGGTGAGGCCGTGTGGATTAAATTACTTACCACGTCTGCTCGGCCATCTATGAATTAAGGGCGGCAAGAGATCGTGGGTTCGATCCCTCGCCGTAATGCTCTGATTTATATGGCTACTAATGATCATACCATACTCGCTTCGGCGGTACAATGTACATATCTATGATGTGTCAAGTGGCTGGAACTCTCTACCATGGGGCTAGTAAAATAGGCCTAAAATATGGCCTAATTGCTAGGGATCAAACAAGTGGTTCGTCCTACCCGTCTAGTACTGGTACCAGGACCTTACTACTACTACTAGTCTGTAAATAATAATACTCAATCAGGGGGTACCGAGTTACCACTGATTTTGGAGAACTTACTAATGGTGAATAAAAATTTATTGTCAAACCACAAAAAGTATTACCTTTACCATGAATCAAAATACAAATAAATAAATATAATGTGGATCCAAATATTATGTGATGATCATTAAAAAACTGATATTTTTTAAATCATTTATATATTAGATGCAAATTTTCGCCCATACCTGGGCATCATCAGGCCTTTATCTGAGTAATAATGGTGGTGAATTAAGTAATTTAGAAGGAAAAAAATAGAAAATTAAGGTATTAACTGAAGAATATTTGACAAAATTAATAGTTTACTAAGCCTTTGCGGAACTTACTCATGGAGAATATAAATCATTCAGCAAAATTGACCTGTGAGCTAATATTCAGCATTTATATAAAGTGTTTGACCTTATAATTTTATGGTGACCACTAATGTACTAATTTCACAATCAAATCACTCATTGATGATAAATTTTAATAATAGATGTAAGCCTACTTACAAATTCGCTGTGGTTTGACAACAAAAATTTAAAATAATTTTGAAAGTTAACTTTTATTCTGTAAAAAAATTAAGATTGATAATAATTTACCAAAAACAAAACCACTTATAGAAAATGGAATTGAGGAAGACATTGTCAAATATGTAATAAATTTAAAAAAGTGAGACTTTACAGAGTAAGTAGAAAAAACTAAACCATCTGGTTAGTATAAAAATAAATCACAGGATAAACACCTCACACTTTTTTTCCTTTGTAACCTAAATTTCAAATACTGACGCCATTTGGCAGGTCTTAGGCCTGCTAAAATCCTAAAATATCCATTGTTAGTATACTTTTTCGTCTGGTAATTTTCTGGCATGGGCCCAAGAGTACATGGTAAACAGGTCTCAAATGGATTGAAGAATTCCTAAGAAGTAAAAAGAATTTGGCAAAACAAAAATTTGGCCCTATCCAGCTTGTAAGTAGAAATTAAATCACAGATGAACATCCAAAGCGGAATGAATAAATGATGGGAAAAGACTTTACTATGAATCAAAATACAGATAAATAAATTGAATGACAATCCAAATATTATTAAGTACAAAATTAATAGTTTCTACAAAGCCTTTGCGGAACTTACTCATGGAGAATGTAACGCATTCAGCAAAATTGACCTGAGAGCTAATATAAATTGAGCTGATGATATTAAGCATTTATATTTATTTATCAAGAAAATTAAGGAAGAAATTCAATAAAAATGGGCAGTTAACATTAGGTCATTACAAGACAGAGGAATCAGCCACAACACATTCGCTCAAGATTTTTTATTAGTGTGCAATAAGACAGTCAGATTAAGTCTAGGAATCAGACCACTGGATGATGTGGGTTAAGGTAGTTAGGTCATTAACTTTATGGGGACAAAAAATACTTTTTACATTTTTTATTGTTAAACAATTTTATTACAGTTGTGTATTTTATAAACTTTAAGGCTATGTTTGCTTTAATATTTGTATGCTATAGCTCATGCACTTTTAAGATCTCAGGCTTCCTGAGAAAAATGTCTGATAATAGATATTTATCTATTAATTCAGGATTTTTATTTGCAACCTAAAACTATTCCCTCTAAAATACATAAAATATTTTACATTAATAATAATCCATGTTTACATAAGGGTAAGACGTAGAATATCATTTCAAGGGTTTCACAAGAATAAAAATGTTGACAAAAACTGATTTAAAGTAAAATAACAGGTAAACAAATAGTATGACATAATATAAAAGCCATTGGAACGATTGGGTTATTCAAGCTCTTCAACTCTCAAACAACTGTAATTTTAATATGTACTCTGCTTGTATATAATTTTAAAATTTATTTAATCATGCAACTTTTTATTAGTATCTAATCTAATAATGTAACACTTGATTACTTATAGTTTTCTCAATGAATGTTGACAATGCACTTCAAATTTTTAATGTTAAAATAACAACTATATAGATAACACTTTAATCACTAGAAACAATGATAAGTTGTAAATGGGCAAACACTAACAGGAAATGAATGAAAATTATTAGAAGTAATCTGTTTCTAATTATTTGAAGAATAGTTTTATAACATAAAAATTGAATTACTTAAGTGTAAATAATTAATTTATAAAATAATTTGATAATGATGGATCATCAAATTGTTCTCATACTCTATTATATCAATATAATCATAAAATTATGAGTCAAGTAGTTGGTTCAGGGCAGTACAGTGGTTAAGTGGTTTTAATTGAGTGCAGAAAATACTTACCCGATATCAACAAGGGGAGGCTTATCTCTTCCTCTCCGATAACACAGGTAAACCTCTGGACTGCGTAGACTTCCATGATTCAGATCTGCCGGCAAACCTGAAAAAAAATAAAAAATAAATTAACCCGGGTCGGGGTGACAAGGGGTTCTAAGAAATTAAAAAATAAGGAGTGAGTTCACTTAAATATTCAATTAAATATTAATATTTACTTAGTTAATATTTTATTTTGACATGAAATTAAACTATTCCAATAATCAAACGATCTTTTATTCCTCTCTGATTATTTTTTTGTCTGTCAAGAAAAATAGGTTTTCTGGGTAATATCAATTATACAACTTAATTATATTTAAACATATTGTATTTATAAACACATTACTTATAATATATTTTACAAAACAAGTTAGTAAACAAGTTTATTCTTCAGACCGTACCTCACTAACTCTCTCATATCTACACTTTAATGGTTGCTAACTTCAATTTAATTACTTATAATGTAAACAAAGCGAAAATTAAAATTTCTTAAAAACTGTACAAAAATATCAGAGAAAAATTGTCAGCTCTTATAAAGGATTGTAAAAATAAAAATAAAAATTGCAATATTTTAATTACAAAAACTTTCCCTTTTTTGAAAATCCAACAAATTGAGATTTGATTTGATTACATACTTTCACCCAAATTACCCTCAAATTACCTTTTATAGGTGTCCTACAAAACAACATTTTTTCCCCCTTATTTAGACAGAAATCTGGTTTTTAGAATTGAACATTTTAGTTTATATAAAGTACAATTTTAAAACATCTTAGAGAATTTTTTTTTTTTTTTTTTTTAAATAAATGTAATATTATTAATTTTCTTAATTGAATTATATTCTTTAAATAATTAAGTTTAAATGTATTGTTAATAAAATAAAAAAATAGACTGCCAATTAGTGTGGCACATAGCTTCCTCGCATCCTATCATGTACTTCATTGTTATATTAACATTAAAATTATTGTTTATGGTTTATTGTGTAAAAACTATTAATAGTTTTAGCGATCTTTAACACTTCATAACGGTGTCGCTGTTGGTTTTACTAAAAAATTGTATTTGAAAAAAATGTTTGTCTCATTGAATAGATGAAGTTAGATTTTTTCCCCGACCTAAAATTCCAATTTTAAATTTGAAGTTCTCATTTACGTGAGAGTTGCTCGTGAACGCTTGGACGGATAACGTTGTCCAACGAACTCGTCCTGGGTATTGGTAAAATGAACATGTCTACCAAATTTCATCAAAATCAGTCGACATTTACTCAAGTTATCGTCGCACGTTTCATAATTCGCGGACGCACAGACCGACAGACAGACACGAGACCAAAAATGTTCCCTGATGTCTGAAACGGATTTCTGTCTTGGAATTTTTAAAATCGGAGGCATAAAAGTTTTTCGTTCTCAAAAGTGAACACAATGCTTCCGTTACCTTCGGTAAGCTCGGAAGCAATAGAATAAATATTATATAAATAAACATTATTTTATAAAAAAAAAAAAATATATATATATATATATATATATATATATATATATATATATATATATATATATATATATATATATATATATATATATATATATATATACAGGGTGTCCCCGGTCAGGACCGACAAACTTTGGGATGTGATAGTACAGTTAATTTGGAGTAAAGAAAGTTCTATAAACCATGGTCCTATTCTCATTTGTTTTTTAGCTATCTGATTTTTAATTTTTTTTTGTAAAACGTGACTTTGACTTAATAAATTGGCAATATCATTGGAAGTAATTAAGCTAGAATGATAAATGATATACATCCTGAAAGAGCATGAAAAATTCTTAAAGATAAACATCATTTCAGCTATTAAATTTCATTTTTAATCACACGTTAATTCGTTAGAACTTGAAAATAATAAATTTTAATTAAAAAAAGAAAATGTTTGAGCTTGTATAACTACTGTTTTGTATTACATAACGATGGGTGCAAAATTCCTTAAAGTTGGCGCATTTACTAAGCTTCAAAACGATACTATTAAATTTAAAATATTGCAACTTAAAGTATCCGAAATAGTGATGAAATTCCAAAATAACATGTCCTACTGAAAGCTAAGATAGGGTTGGGGGAATGGGAAGTGCCTTGAAAATGCAAACGTTGGGTGATTATTTTTATTTATCTTTTAAGATGCTCTAGTATAATAAAACGTTAAAGTCAGAGTTTAGTCATAGTACCCGTGTGGTACCAGTCATGGTACCAATGATACTGCTGTCATTGTAAAGTCATAGCACCTGATGAATCTTGTAATTATTAAGGGTATAATAGTTTATTTTTATTACGATAATTAATTATTTTTAAAATAATATTTTTGCAAAATAACCAAAATTGTACTGTATTAATTGAATTATCTTAATACTTTGTTAAAAAAAAAAATTATTAAAGATGAAATAAAAAAGTGTAATAATAAAATAAACCAACTTTTTTTTATTTATAATTAACACTTCTGTAATTACTATAATAAATGTTCAAAATGGTGCCCTCCTTTATTCATACACATCCACAATTTTTAAGTCGAGATTTGCTGCATTTTATGGGAGTCGCTTTTGGTCATTTATTTGATGAGCTGCTTGTATCCTGTTTATTAGCTCCTTTTGACTGTTAACCGGTATTCTAAACACCAAATCTTTCATCCATCCCCCCCAAACAGAAATCTAAAGGTGTAATGTCTGGTGACCTGGGTGGCCAAGCAACCGGTTCTCCTCTTCCAATGCACCTATTAGGGTAGTGTTGAATGCAGCAAATCTGCACTTAAAAATGTCGGATGTGTATTAATGAAGTAGGGCACCATATTGAACATTTATTATAGTAATTACAGGAGTGATAATTATAAATAAAAAAAAGTCGGTTTATTTTAATATTACACTTTTTTATTTTATTTATTTTTATTATTCACTTTTTTATTTTTTTATTTTTTTTAACTAAGTAATAAGATTATTCAATTAATACAGTACAATTTTGGTCTAGTTACAAAGAACATTATTATAAAAATAATTAATTATCGTAATAAAAATAAATTATTACACCCTTAATAACAAGATAAGACCCCTTATAAGACTTTATAAGATTCATCAGGTGCTATGACTTCACAATGACGGTAGTATCATTGGTACCATGACTGGTACCACACGGGTACTATGACTACACTCTGACTTCAACGTTTTATTATACTGGAGCAACTTAAAAGAAAAAGAAAAAAAATCACCCCAAGTTTGCATTTTCAGGGCACTTCCCATTCCCCCAACCCTATCTCAGATTACAGTAGGACATGTTTTTTTGGAATTTTATCACTATTTCGGATACTTTAAGTTGCAATATTTTAAATTTAATAGTATCGTTTTGAAGCTTAGTAAATGCGCCAACTTTAAGGAATTTTCCACCCATCGTTGTCTAATACAAAACAGTAGTTATACAAGCTCAAACATTTTCTTTTTTTAATTAAAATTTATTATTTTCAAGTTCTAACGAATTAACGTGTGATTAAAAATGAAATTTAATAGCTGAAATGATGTTTATCTTTAAGAATTTTTCATGCTCTTTCAGGTGGTACACCATTTATCATTCTAGCTTAATTACTTCCAATGATATTGCCAATTTATTAAGTCAAAGTCACGTTTTACAAATAAAAATTAAAAATAAGGTAGCTAAAAAACAAATGAGAATAGGACAGTGGTTTATAGAACTTTTTTTACTCCAAATTAACTGTACTATCACATCCCAAAGTTTGTCGGTCCTGACCCGGGACACCCTGTATATATATATATATTGAGTAATAATATTCTTCAATTAATACTATTGCATCCTAAATATTTGTTAATACAATATGATTATTCATATATAAATTCTATGTGAGCAATAATAAGAAAAAATAAAACTTAGTTTTTTGGTCAAAGCATTATAGACGTCATCAGATATTATATTTCAACATTTATTATAGGCCAAGCATGGTCCTTTCTTCGGTTAGAAAATAGATAAGACAAGTGTTGTCTGTCATATTCTTTAATAGATTAATTAATTACAAAATGTTTAAAACTCATGAAATAAGTTTGGGTATTTTGTAGCAGTTCTTCTAATATAAATATCATTGGTCTCGGACTGAATGTCACACACGTGTTTTTCTACAATAATTATATTTCAATATCGGAAGCCTATTTAAGACAAATTTTAAGTTTCTCTTGTTAATATATTGTTGTTTCAAAATGTAGTATTTATATTCTATCAATATTAATTATATTTTATTATTAATATTTATTATAAAATATATTTTGTAATATCATTAATCATTACATTCTTTTACTATTAGACAGTATGTTTTTGAAATATTGTTTATTTTATTTCTTCAGTAATATTTAGAATATTTTTTCATTAGCGTTCATTATTTTTTTATTATTATTTATTTTATTTTATTTTTATTTATTTTTTTTTTTTTCATCAAAATGTCTTAAAATAATATTACTTATTGGAGTTTTTCAATATTATTATAATTTATTTAATTTTCAAGAATTATAATTAAGCGAGTACATTAATATCAGTGAGATGAGAACAAATGTAAATTAGTTGATAAGTAGTGAGTTTAGCGTTGTTTTGAAGAAAATCTTTGCATAGTTATTACAGGAAATCAAGCCCCTCACCTGCCCAAGGTATTTAGAGGTGTTTACAACACAAAGCAGGGAGTGGAAGATAACTAACTTGTGGCAATTAGACAACTTAATAAGGATTTAATAAGCCCCCAACAGTCCACAGACAGGCAGAGGGGAAGAGATTTCAAGTTGGAGTCATGTCTCACAGCTGGTTGACCTTCCCCCTGGTGTCTTCTCACTTACAACTACCTAATTAAAGTATCACTCAGTATCACATCTCCTCTCACACTCTAGTCATACAATACCACATTCAATAAAGAAACACTTTAGACCTTTCTACACTATGTACATACTAAAACTATATTCAACAAATAATACGCAAACATCTTTAGACTACATAAAACTCAAAGAGCAAGAATGGTCATTTTATATTAAAAAAACGAAAAACTAATTAGCTAATGTTTATAACAATCTGGTTTCAACCACTTTAGTTTTAAGGAGAAACATTAAAATATTTTATATACACATTAATATTTATTTATATAAAAATGGTATTACATTAAAATTATTTGGATGTATCTCCCTCTTTAAACTAATTTACATAATTACCCATAATTTATTCTGATCAGGTATCATAATATTTATTCTGATCATGATTTAACAGCTACTTTTAAATTAAATTGTCTTTAAGAGGCAAAATTAATATGTGAATAAAATTTAACTAATCTGGTGCGTAGGCATATGGCGAGTAGACATCATAACAATTTAGGTTTCTGGTTGAGACTAGAAAATTGCTATGACTTTAAGACCTTTCATTGGTATGCTCGACCATGGTATGCTGAGAGGGGCTATAAACAAGATATTTTGTTCTATAAACCCGTCTAGTCGTCACTCTGTCATTTTTTGAAATATTCCATGTTTTCATATACTAAAATACACAAAAAACTTTAAACAGAAAAACAAAGTCATACCAAGCTCGGGTCCTTGTCTCAGCCTAAGCAACAAAAGGGTTAAAATATGTGAATTCTGATGTTCTTCCTTAGACTAATTGGAGTTTTCAGCTAAAATTGGGTTCTAATTTGATTTAAAAGGTATCCCAGGGTGTAATTTAACACTAAAGCAGTTTATTTTATCATTGTTATTTTTGAGAAAGTGTAAATTAAACATTCCTTTCTAAATAAAGGTAAAATGAGTGCCAAAAATCTTCAATTTGGGTGTTGAATTAATTTAGCAATCAATCTACAACTTGAAATAAAATCAATCAATCATATAATTTCCCATAGATAAATTTATTAAATGTTTATTTAAACTTGTTTTTTAGTACATGCACACTGGGTGTCAATCAGCACTGTCTTTACGGTGCGTCTGTAGATGAGGTGTAGAAAACAAATAATGAAAATTATTTATTGGATAGTATAACAGGGGTACAATATTTTAAATTTTGCAATTCAGGGTTTATTATTAGGATTAGACAAAGCATCTTCAAGATTAAAATACTAAAAATCTTTCAAGATAGGCCTGATAAGGGTGGGTATGCTGGACCTGAATCACCCATGAAAAGAGAAAAGTTAATAATATTGTAGATAACTTGTGAGCTGTCATAGAGGGTTGAAGCACTATTATATGGCCACAACTCTCCCTCACCATATTTTTATGAACCAGACCCGCCTACAAGCCCACCCCTCAAGAGCTACCTTTAATAAATTGCCTAAGAAGCTACAAAAAGAGTTCCAAGCTAAGGGAAGATTCCACAAACATCCAATCACAACACTAACTCATCTTACTCCCACCTCAACAGCCTACATGTGACATTACTATCCTTTCCGACACGCAGAGCAGACACCTTAACCCAGTTCCACCACTTTGAAAATATTTAGTGTGGAATTTTCAAAAGCTATGCAGATGCCTCAAATTATGAGATCGGCCTGTGTACTGAATTCCTTTCAAATTGATTATTTTTTTACAACAGTTATTGTTTGATAAACAAACACACAAACTTGTCTAACTAATCCCAAGTCTCCTAAATGAAGAACTAACTACCCTCGTTCAAATATTCCTGCCCAGAATTTCTTTCCGTTTCCGCTTTGCACAAGGTATAATCCTTAAGAAAATATTCCTGCAGTTTTTTTCCATTATGACAGGCTTCCATGTTATCAGGATCCGTTTTAGTCAGGTTTTACTGAATATATTGTTATAATAATAAATAGATATAATATATTTATTTATTATAACCTGGCGAATGAACATTAAGGTACTAACTGTCAATTATTGGCTCAAAAAAGTGCCTGGATGTTTGTCAAAGCTTTTGTGCCCCTAATCAAAATAAAAGTAGTCACGTTTTACTCTAAAATTTCCCCCTTACAGCTTAACCATCATTTCAATAATTCATCAAGGCTCTGGTCCTGTGACTGACTGTTATGGGAGGTTCTACCTCAAAAGAAAGCTTTCGAAGCACAGATTAAGAATATTTAATGTGATGAATATTTTTTTAAGCACAATTAAAATTAAATTCAAACTTGGATAAGAAATGGTTAGTATATACCTAATAGTAAAAATAGGAATTATGCATGTAATAAGCCTTCAAACTGCAATGCACAGGACATTTTATTCTTAATAATGTAATGAATTATATTATATATATAATTTAGTCCAGATAAGTTTTTTATGAAGGCTTTGGAAATTAAACTATATAACACGTTGATGGCGTGTGGTGCTGGTCGGTTCAATGAGCGGGCCACATTACGGGAACGTACACTCTCCCAACTACACTTCTATCTATTTTTTATACCCAGGCCCACGGTTCAGATGATTTCTAACCAGTTAGCCCTATAGAGCGCATCTATATGCTTCTATACATCCGTTTATTCAACATTGAAAGTACCGTAGGCTCACTTTAATAATTAGGGAATAAATTTACACTTCATAAAATATGCACATTTGATACAATATTAATTATGTATTTATTATTTGATAAAAATAAATCAATAACTAATAAAATAAAGAGTGTAATATATTAATAAACATTATTTTATATTATTAGTTAGAACTTAAATTATAATAAAAAATCAATTGTGTTGTAGAGAACGAAGAGAATGATTTGTTTATTTTTGTCTCCATGGTGACAACATTATAAATTAATTATAGGCAACACTGTAATATATAATATCTAAATAAAGATTAACATATCAATACATAACAAAGAGATCATAATTGAAAAAAATAAAAATCATATTTAAATATTGAAATTGTTAGAGATGATGTACTCTTTGAATTTTTCAAATTTAAAGCAAGGCTGATCATCTCGGAGAAATGATTTGAATTAATTCTATAGTCAACTACTTACTGTGATTCACAAATCTACCTTCTCCATACCCCCTATACCTGTAAGTAATTCACAGTTCCTACCACCCTATCCTCAACTTAATATGTTGCTAAACATACACCTTCCAACTCTCCTTGAAAACCCAAAGAAATAAATAATTTATGTAAAGAAATATATTTTCCATAAAACATATAAAAAAGATACAATTTACTGTGACATATTAATTTTACAAGAAATATGAAAAGAAAATTAAAAAATGCAATTTACTGTCAAATAAGTAGAAATATGCATTATTCTATAAAATATGGAAACATGCAAAACATAAAGATCTGATCCCTAGTAATAACATAAGCTCCAACGAGAAAGAGAAAAGAGGGCAGGGTGCAAACAAGCAGAATCAGCTGTTCGCCTAATTCTATCGCTACATCTGTCCACCAGTCACCTATGAAATCTATTTATTTGACCTACCTATGTAATAGTATGGCCAAAATGAAGGAACTGCATAAGTAAGGACTGGTATTAGTACTCTAATCAAACCAAAAAAAAATACCTAAAAGATACCTAATATATATATAATATATAATAATATTTTATAGTATATATATAATATATATACCAGTGAATCCTGAAGGAAAAAACGTGATAATCCATTATAAAATAGTTTATAGTAATAATTTTAATTTTTAAATTAAAAGGTTCAGCATGCAACGCCGGCTCTTCGTCTAGCGATTAATATTTGCTTTAATGCTTTGGGCGATTTGTGGCCTCAGAAGAGCTTAATATTGAACCATTAATTTAAATTTGATGCTGACCTAGTCAGCAATATAGTATATAAAATACTTTACGATATGGTAAATATAGTTATGCCCTAATTTTCACTATGCATGACAACATAACCTTCTCAATATCTTCACATCATGATAAAATATAGGCGGAGACGGAAAATCTGACAACAGCAGACATATCTAGAGCTTTTACAGGACAATGAGGAAAAATAATCAGGAAAATCCTGCTGATTCTCGCAGAACAACTTTTAATAGAAAAAGCTTAGTGTTTTAAATACATCGATTTTTCAAGATCCCTGGCTTTTCTATTTGTTAAATATAACCCATTAATTTAATTACATCCACTGTTACAAAAGATATTTTTTATGCCTTTTAGACCTCCTAACATTTACTCAAACCACCCCCATTTCAGCGGGCATTGATAATTGGCTTCCCAGCTATTTGGAGTCACTCCTTCTCTTTCATCCCACATTATGTTAGTACACTATTTTTTCATCACTGTTGGTAATAGTAGCTTTCCCTTCTTTCGCTTTCATTAACACAGAGTACAGGAAGTAACTTGACCTAATAATTTCTTCTAATGTAATAAAACAAAGCCCTACTGCAAATGCTAAGTTGAAAAATCCATGCTTAAAATCTGTTACATAAAAAAGAGACGTTCTTAAATTAAGTAACTTTAATTTAAGTTTAATTCTTAAGTTAAGTGTGATTTAATCTCAGCACTCTTGGAATCAAACCAAATATGTTATGGTTTACAACATTTTAACAGGTGGGGCATGATTGTTAAATGTGTGTAGCTTTATGAATGCGAGTCTAGGTTAGTACAAGCTGAAGGCACAGCAAAGTTACAAGTTTTTACAAATAGGAGAATCCAAAGAGTACTTAAAATATGGTGGCCAGACTGGTGGATTCAAATGTAGAACTTCTTCACAAAACCACCAAAGAATTATTGAAACTGTAATCCAGGAGAGAAAGTGGAGATGTTTTGGACCTACCAAAAATAAGGGTGCTGATGATATATGCCAGGCAAGCTTGACTAGAATCCACAAAGTTGCCTGAGAGGAGGGATACACAGAGGAAGTTAGCAATGCCAACCAGCACCTCACTTGGCTACAAGTTAAGACTTGGCCAGAGGAAGCAAATGATGGGAAACCTTCACTATAGCGCCCTAGACTCTATGTCAGGGGTGCCCAACCTTTTTTAATCAAGGGCCACATTGTCAATATTCAAAGGGAAGGCGGGCCGGGGGCCGGTGGTGTACCGGTGGGGGGGGGGTGTCCTCCCCCAGAAAATTTTATAATTTTTACCCTCATAAAACACGTTTTTATGCTTCCTAGAAGGTAAATTTTCCGTTTTGGTTTTAGCTGAAACACCATGTTAATAAAGATTTTCTGTTACTAACCTAGTTTTACTTTGCAGAAAATAAAACACTCAAATATATATTAAAATGATTGTAATTAACCACACAAGTATAAAAATACAACATTAACAGTATGAATTACAAAACATTTAGTCTTTCATTTTACAAAGTTATTAATCAAAATATCAAGTTTGTATGTATCTTAGCTTCAGTGAGCTGGTTGAAACTGCTTTGCACTTGTACTTAAAATGTCTTTCCACTAAGCCTCAAACTTGGTTGTATCAATCATTAATAACGATTTTAAGTGTTCATCTGTGAGGGAAGACCGGAATTTTGATTTAATGTAATTCAAATTCATTTTTGAAAATGTTTGTTTGCAAATATAGGTCGAGCCAAACACTGAGAACATGGTACGAGCAAACATTTTTAAGTTTTTGAAATCTTCATTGGGCAAGGATCTGTAGAATGGCAAATGGCAACAGATCTCCGTTTTCCCCATTCTCCAATGTTGCTGGGCAAAATCAGCTGGGCTGTCTGGGCATTAGGAAATTAATATATTTTAGATTCTCTTAATGTTTGTAAATTCTTCGTTTTTATGGCAACACGGCGGGCCACATAAAATCGGCTTGCGGGCCGGACCCGGCCCGCGGGCCGTAGGTTGGGCACCCCTGCTCTATGTGACAGCATTATTAACTAAGTAACCAGTAGCCTCTCAGCCACGCATCCCTCTTCTTTTTTGACAGTAATACCCACTTTGGTAGTGGAATAAGTCCAAATTATTATACCTGAGTTTTTAAGAGGGCAAACCGATGAAATTATTCCCAAAACCCCTTCTATACTATCACTGCCTTCTATTCATTATGCTTGCTGCTTCTAGTGCAGTGTACAAAGAGGGGGGGGGGGCTCAAACCACAAATTAAATATAATTTTGGGTCCCAAATTATTGTCAGGTAAAAATTGTATATGAATTAATAAATAATGCATATAAATTATTTATAGAAATGACATCACTGTATATTCCAGGCAACCTATTTAATTGTTTATTGTGTGTGTGTGTGTGTATTATACAAAATAGTTAAAAATATTATACAAGTAGATAAAAGATAATACTTATTAAAATATTCTGAGCCAAAAAAGCCTTAGGAAAAGTCTTCTTGAATAATTCAAGAAAAATATAGCATGTAGACATCTAGGCACCAACGTCATTAAATATTTATCATAAAATAGAGTGAAGTGAAAGACAAGAAGTACTGTACCTGTAGGAGTTGTACTAATTAGATTGAAGCCGTCTGGTATTGCCTCGCCGAGGGTTGGGAATATGACAGCTATGTCTGTAATAGGAGCCCTGTTATGAGACGATTTCAATTGTAGACTATCCTTTGTAAACTCATCTACAGCTTCCTTCTTCTGTGGCAATCCGGCCACCACAAAATAATCCGCGATTTTCCGCTCGTCCATCTTAAAACCGAACAAATTATGATAAATAAAACAATAAAATATATCACTCTCGATTAGTAACCGAACTTCCTTCAAACACAGCCACTGACAAAGTTACCATTTTGTTCACTAATTGTAACATTAAACTTGAAAATTTAATAACTTTATTGTTTGCAAAATAGTCGTAAAGAAACAACACAACGCGCTATATTCGAGTCTTTCTTCTATTTTTGTCACAGAGACGACATTGATAAGGACGGCGCTAGATGGTAACAAACAACATTGAAAAAAAAATATCGCGAAGAAAAAATTCTTTCTTTTCAACTCAAAAAAAAATACGTCCACGAGAACAAATGAAAATAAACAAAAAAACAACTGAAATCATACACTGTTACATGACAACTATAGCTCAAAGTAATCACAATACAACCAACTCATCTAAACCAATTTATTAATGGACTGTTCCTTCTTCTATTTTTTACATTTGTTGAATAATACAATAAAAAAAATAGTTTTATTTCGCCATCTTGGAAAATGTCGTAAAATGGATAACCTGGAATTTCCCTCTTTTAATTTACAGGTTTGTTCTTTTCGTATTCGACAAAATCTCTAAACAAATAAGTTGGAACATGTATTTCTAGATCAAAACGTGATGTGGCCAACCTGTCTTTATCAGCATTTAGTCCAACTATCACAAAAAAAGTAGTTTTCGATTTGAACTTGGACTTTTGTTTCCACGTTTGTTTCGTTCGTCGTAAGGAGTTTATTTTTCTAAAATTAAAACAGCACTCATGAGATTCCATTGGTTCTTTCCATTGCGGGTAATATGGTCAACATACTGTCAGACGTCGACAATCGTCTGGACATATTCCTGAAGCAAAAGGGCATCGCTTCGAGGTAAACATTTCCTACCTGTTGAGTTTATAAACTTATGTTTTTGCCTTTAAATATTAATAACTGATTTGTTTTATACTTAACGACAGATATAAATTAATATTTGTTATTAATTTAACTTATTTTTACAGAACCGGAGCGAAGGCGGGTGTTTTAATCTCTCTACTGCTGCCTTTGTCAATTCTTAAAGGCGAATTTAAGCTTTATTTTTTCTATTATAACGTCAAATTATGGATTCCACTATCTTTTGGACTTCTTCTTCATTCGGTTCTAAATATAGTCTACATGAAACGAAACGTACCAATTTACAACGGACTTGCTTTAATACCTTCTATGGTAGTGACTTCCCTACTCTCTTTCTTATCGTTTGACGAAGGTAATTTTTTTTTAATTATATTATTTCAGTATGTAATATAATGCTTTAAAGCAAAGTTGAGTTCGTTTTTGTTGGACATTAAAAAATATATTAAAAATCGAAGGACGTATTTGACAGATCAGTTTGAGGCTGAGTAAGGTCATTGTTGCCTGACCTTTGAAGTCTGGAGAGATGGGAAGTACTCTTCTATAGTGTGTATCCTAATTAACACTACTCAATGACCTACTTATTCTGAAATGATAAATCATAACAATGCACAACTATAAGGTAGTTCCAACAACCAGCCTTCAATTGATTAACTGTAACCATTTTAATTACCTTTTTAAATTACAGTATTTATAGGTAGGAAAAATAATTACTTATTAAAATAAACAGTGCTAGTAACTTCAAGTATATATTTCTTATGTAGAGAAATTTTTTAAAAATATTGCTTCATATAAAATTGAATTGAGTGAGATAAGAGACCTTTCAGATTGCACATAATTCATAATATGATTAGATCCATTTAGTTAAGCTTATGAAGCTTTACGTGTAAGACATTTTCTGATTTGAGCTCTCCTTTTCATGGTCAAAAAATAGGAGCATATACTAGTTTTAAGAATGACACTTATAACAGCATCAATCTATGTTCAGGGACAACTACTCCAGTTCTTACATGTTGAGATAATTACAATGCAAATCAATGAATGAAACTCAAGAGTTCAAACGTTCTCTTGATTATTCACGACTGCGAATGGTTTTACTGATAATATTCACAGTTGATAACCAATGTGAGTGTTCAGTTCCAATCTACTTGTTTGAATTGGCTACTTCTGTTTGACAGTTAGCCGATCATTTTTAGACTTGAGTAATATTTCCGTATTCTTCAACAACTGAGAATGTTTATAGATATATTCATAAAGTTCTTTTAAACAAAGATATGTCATCCTCATTGCATATAAACGTGTAAATATCCCTTTGTCCTAACAGTTGATTAGTCTAAGGGATATTATCACTTAAATCGTTGGTTTTAAATGTTTTATTTGAAAGACGTACATACCACAATTAGTGAAAGGAAATATACAGCATCCTATCTATTTTTATAACTGGTTCATACCTGTTTCTTTTAGGTAAGAACGTATAATGATAAAAACAGGAGCTTCTGTCTTTCTTAACAGTTCCTAAAAACTTGAATTTGGGTGCTGTTTCATTTGCTATGGTAAAACAGTTTATAATACTTCTATGAGGGTTGAGTGTTTTTGTTTTTTTTTAACTGCGATAGCAAGTTCATAATTTAAATGTAAGTAAAAATCTCATTATATAAAACTATCTGAACCCGGCATAGACCAGGTGTATACAAAATCAAAACATTGGTGAAAAAAAAGTAAATGTTTATAAAAAGCATTGGAACATTGGAAAATAAAATAAATATATTAAACATTGTTATGCTGTAAGAAAATTATTTTAAAATTATATATATTTATTGTACGTCAATTACCATAGCAGCCATAATAATTATCGTGGTGTGTGTTGTATCATAGTCCTAGTGGTTTGTGCTGCCTTGCTTGTCTTCTCTTTTTCATACTTATATTTCTACTCTTTAGGAATGGATTTCCTTCCTAAGGCTCTTCTAAATTTCATATTGAATTACAATAACAGAAAAAAAAATTCCCAGGTTCGTAGACGTGAATATTATCCAAGAAAACTCCCTAAAGCTCGTTTATTAGACCTTGAGTTTAGAGATTTACTAATGCATAGGTGGCTTAAAAGTACTTTTTTATTATGATGTAATACATATATATAGCCGCCATCTTACATTTAACTACTGATTAAAGAATCCTTTTTTTCAGGAAATGATTGTCATGTGTCCCCCCCCCCCCCCCCCCCCTCCAATGTTGACTTTTATTACGTCTAGATTGTAACTTTTCCCTCTTTTTCAGGTACATTATGGAAGATACTGTTGACCTGCAGTTTGATATTAGTTTATGAATATGGTGTACTTAATTTGATGAAAGTGTGCTCTAAGGCGTTTACTTACGGAGAAGCATGTGTAGTAACTCAGGCTGTAATCCTCTTTGTAGCCTCATGTTTCATTCCATCTGTAGGAGAAACTTGCTTTGGAGATGCTACCATTATACTCAAAGTAATATATATATATATATTGTTCACTTATTTTCTGTTGCATTTACAGGTTTAGAAATAGTTGTAGGTTTTGCTTTAATTGATTAAATAAACTATTGACATGTAACTATGAACAGATTACCAATAAACTCCAACTCATTTCTATTTTGACTTCATAATTATGTAAAAATACTCTTACTTTATAACACTTAACATACGTTGCTTAGTAGATATTATGGGAGTGTCTATGGAGGTCATCTTAATGAATAATATAAATTGTCTCTCCAACAGAGACAAAGTTGTCTCTTTACGTGAAGAGACAATTGTTGGTGTATTGCTTGATATTCTTAATTTTAATTAAATAATTGATTGTTGTGTTTCAGGTCGGCATACTCTGTGTGGTAGTTATTTCCGCAGTTTCGTTTACTTTTGATCTCGGCACCAAGCCCTTCTTGTTTTTCACCTTATTCACATCCATAGTTGCCTCTGTACTAATACCAATTTTGTTCAGGCTGATCGGTATGAATCCATTTATATGGATTTTCAACTTGGTTACATTTGATTTTGAGACGGTAATTTTTATTAAATTCCTCTTTGTCTCAATTTTAAAATTATTTCTCAGAGTTTCAGAAATTTTGTGAATCCCCACATTTCAAACTCAGATCAATCTCAAGGGATTTGCTCATAATGAAAGTCATTAGCTACAACATTACTATTGTTTATTATAATAATATATTGTTTGTTTACTTTGATTTTTAGACAGCTCTCTTCTGTTATTGGATATGCTGCACACTGGTTGGTATTGGAGCCATTGTTTATCAGGTCTGTATAAAGCAGAAAGCTAACACAATAGTGAGGAAATCATTCCATGTTTTATCACTGTTGGTCTACCTGCCAGGTATACTCATCAACTCCTGCCTACTCTATCTTGCCAGTGGTGTAATATTCGCTGTGTTCATTATGACTGATGTATGCACCTTAAATATTTATAATATTTATTTTAATTAATATTTGATATTATTATATTATATATATTATAAGGATATTTAAACTTCTACTGATAAAATTTGTGGATACCATAGAAAAATTTAGGGTTAATTAGACCCCAGACTAGTGAGGATATGAGGCAGATGTTGATGACAGTTTAGTCCTCGTGTAGACTGTGCATATGAAATTGTGATCACACCAAAACCCTTTGAGGCCTGTAAGCAGAGATCTCCCCGATGTATTTATTTATTTTCCTTATTTGGAGGCCTGGCACTTTTTAATAAATGACATTTGCCGCTTTCTAGTATTTGTCCGAGGTACCATGAACCTTCTAAAAGAGTTTATAGATAGAGCAGAGGGTATCTAATGGAAATAAGAGGAAAATCGTCATTGATCTATAGTTGATGACTAACATGCAGCTACTGCATACATTCAACCTCTACTTTAAGCCTCACTATTTTCATGATATCTTCCTGACGTTTTGTCATAATAACAAGGTTCTTTTTGTCTTTCGTTCTTTATAGCATAATATAATTATCATTTGCTGTTGGCCGATATTTATCCTTTTTTGGATACTTTGGTACTTCTTGAAATATGGAATTGAGAAAGAAGAATAATATTAGTACAATATCGTTTTTAGTGAGGCCTAAAGTAGAGGTTGAATACACGCAGTAGGTGCATGTTAGTCATCAACTATAATAGCTCAATGTCTAGTTCTTCTTATTTCAATTAGATACCCTCTGCTCTACCTACACAACTCTTTTAGAAGGTTCATTTCTCAATTCCATATTTTAAGAAGTACCAAAGTGGCCAAAAAAGTATAAATATCGGCCGACATCAAAGAGGTAATGGAATGAGAATTATATTATTTGTACTAATGTGAAACATTAAAAGAAATAAAAATTTGTATTCTTTTTTGTAAATAAAAACGATATCTGTATAATTTTATCTTTTCCTAAAAATAAAAAGTTTGTTTAGTAAAATTCACTAATATATAGTCACAATTATAAAGAAGGAAATACAAAAAGTTTTTTTTATTATAAGGAAAAGTGTAGAAGATAAAACGCAAATAGTGAGGTGTGTCCACAGAGGGATAGTTTTGATGTAAGGT
The DNA here is from genome assembly GCA_951217055.1 of Gerris lacustris. NCBI lineage: Eukaryota > Metazoa > Arthropoda > Insecta > Hemiptera > Gerridae > Gerris > Gerris lacustris. The sequence continues at coordinate 37,560,462 of OX578281.1, forward strand.
AGGAAATGAGTCCATCTTGGGGGTTCATCAATGAAAAATACAGTACATCCCCTGGGCACATATTCAAATACAACAGTCAGTCCTCAAAGGGTTGAGCAAAACACTTAAAATTCCCTCCGGGTAAGCAGAGTTGGAGTTTTTCCTCTGTAAGTCCTCTGGGAGGTGATTCCATATTGCTGAAACAGAATGATTAAATTAAGTTCTTTAGTAAAAAAAAACCACAAAAAAAAAAACAAAAACAATAAGCTCAAATATGTAAGACTAAACAAATATATTTTTAAAAACAATCTGATTATAATTTGTATTTTACATAACTAACTAGTTGTTCAGAAATAAACTAGATATTAGTGATTTTGCATTAATGTGTTAACTACTAACAAACCAGGTTCCATTTTGCATGTTCTTTTTACAATTTTTTTCAGGTTATGAGACTGTTGAAAGTGCCTTTTATCGGACCAGGTCTAGAGGAAGGTTTCAGGATTTTCTCCGATGAGAAGGATATGGGCGGTATGTCTCTCACTCCTCTGTACTTGGTAGCGGGTTGTTCTTTACCACTGTGGATTCACCCTGATCCCACCCCTAATAATCTACTCCCTCTTCTCTCTGGACTTCTCACAGTGGCTATAGGAGACACAGCAGCTAGTGTCTGTGGATCACTCTTTGGACGCAATAAGTGGCCAGGTAATGTTAGATCTGAATATTTTAATGCAAATATATTATTTTTAAATTGGGGAAGTTTAGAGCTTAGTCGTGTTATATAATAAAATGTACTGAGGCTGTTGTGAAACACAATTAATGTTTGATTAAGGTAATAGATAGCTGTTTCTCATTAGGTGATAACTTGAAGGCGGTTACTCGTACGAAAGCATATTTTTATGTGCAAAAAGGTCTTAAAAGAGACTTCCACTATTTAATCACAATGATTGATTTGTAATTGTTTATCATTATTACAAAATATTTCTCATTATTATTAAATAGTCTTCAGTTAGATTATCATGTAAGTGGCCTGCATTGTGATATATATATATATATATATATATATATATATATATATATATATATATATATATATATATATATATATATATATATATATTAGTAACTATTCATTTAAAGTGATAGGACAGACACTGTAACATCCATCACAAACAGTAGTGAGAGAAAGAGATGTCTCATCAGCCTTTGGCCTCTTGTTAATCTGTGCAACAGATTATTAATTGAAATTGGTTTACAATTTAGGTCTTGAAGTGAATAAATCCTGTTTGATAAATAAAATATTTTAAAATGAGAAAGTCAAGGGCAATAATCTACCAGTTAAACATTATGTTTTTCTGGGGGGGGGGGGGGTCTCCATCCTATTAAGGAAATGTCAATTCTCAATCTGCCTTACCCATTAATGATGATTAACATACCTACCTCAATGCATGGGCGTCGTCAGCAGTACATTATTGGAGGGACACATTCCGGAAGGAGGTCCGGGCCCTCCCCCGGAAAATTTTGAAAATTTGACCTCTCAAAACAGCATTTTTATGCATCTCCTAGGTGAAATTTGATTTTAATTTTCGTCATATAATTAAGTATTCTTAGGGTGTAGGTCGTTGGGACAAAAGTATGACCACAAGTTTTCTTAAAAGAATTTTAATACAAACTTAAAAATAGTAATTGTACCATAATAAAAGTTGTGCACCTAATCATTGTAGATTAAATTGTTAATTTAATAGCCATTATGGAATATTACTTAAAATCTACAATAAACTATGTCATTTAATCAATAGTTATGAAAAACAAAAAAAAAATGTTTCTGAGGGTGGCCATAATATAAAGCTTAGTCCAAAACGGGCCATGGATTTTAGGGGGTGGTCAAGCTATTACAGCCCCAGACAAATGTGGGGGGAGTCTGGGGGCCCTAGGAAAATTTTGGGAATTTTAGGGAAAAATTTGCATTCTTTACATAAAGTTTTCTAAATAAAAATTTAAAACTTTTGTTTCCATACTTTTACTTAGGTGCGATATTTCAACCCCTCTTTGGGTCATTTTTAAACTAAAAATAAATAATTTGTATATAATTAATTACAAAATTCATTCATAATATATAACTTTGTACAGAACCTTAAGAAGCTTAAAATTGTAATATCTAAATTCTACCTGTTTGCCTTATAAGTACATTATATTATTAATTCAAACAACAGAAAAACATTTTAAATAACCTATTCTTAAATCCTTGAATTACTCAACACTTGTATTTTATTTAAATTCTCTAACTCCTAATCATTCTTTACTCTAGGAGTTAGAGAAGATGGCTCTAAAAATTAAACACTTTCTACAAGTGTTATACATTTTCGTAATATACTCTTCAATACCTTTCATCTGATACCCCACTCAAAATTTAAAAAACACACGGGACATGAACTATCCGCCTTTTTATATTTTAACAGCTGATAATTTTGAGTTCGCTATTTTTTTCCTGTGTGCGCGTCAAAACGGTCTTTAATACTGAAAAGTTTCATGTTTTTATCTTTTTTCATTCAAAAGTTATTGGAACTGTACAGAGTGATAGATAGACACAGGAACGAAACTATAAGGGTTTCTTGTTTTGGTTTTTTCTAACGAAACCCTAAAAACTGAATTAAATCGGATGTTTAGAAATAGGTGAGGCATATAATACAGGTTTACCTTACACAATAAATAACAAGTGTGTCATCATTTTGAAAAGGGCGAGGAGGAGGAAAGAGGAAATACTAGGTCTTTACACAAAGTATTTATAATAAGTGATTACAGGTTTTGGCTACTTAATAGTCATCTTCAGAATCTAAATTAGTTGTTCACTGTTCACAGTAACATGGTATCGAAGTGGCATACAATGGATAATATATTATTAATGATGAAATATACATTTGTAGAAAAGTAAAAACGGGTAAGATAATTTAAACTTTTTTAGGTTAAATTCTTTATTACATCTCAAATATGGAGGGGGATGCGTCACCCCCCGTGACGACGCCCGTGCCTCAATGATTGTTTTAATTAAATCCTAAAATATTTCCATATTTTTATTTTAACTTCTAAAGTTTGTCAAGAGCTTGATTATAAAGATAGGAATTATAAAATCTGTATTTATTTTATAGGCACAAATAAGACAAAAGAAGGCACAATCGCTTGCTTCATTACTCAATTATTTTTTGTCATCGCTTTAATTCATTTTGGTAAGTATCTTTTAGTGTAGTATTATTTTATTTATGATATAATTTATTATTTGATATTCATTTATGTTTGACTTTTGCATTACATTTAATAATTTTGACTAAAATGCTTGAAAATCAGAGCTAAGTAAGCTAAATAATTCCTTTATTAATTTAATTTAGTTAATGTCTATTACAAAAATATCATTATTGCCTGTCTGAAATGTCTGTATTGCTTAAAATTGTGATGATAACAGATAAATATAACTGAAACTATAACAGACCCCATAATATCAGTTCTAAATAAAGATTTCACATTATGTAGAGTAGGGTTTTCAATGTTCAGAATAATTTAATAAAACTAGATGATCTGCAACTGATACTGTGGGATTCCCATTGGAGAGATCATTGTCAGTAGTGTTACATGCGATTTGAGTAATAGTTTAACTGATAGTAGCTTTAGAGTATACAACAACCTCTCATCTTCCTTCAACACCCATTCTTCAGCACAGAGTGTAACAGATTTTACACCTTTTAGCAAAACAGACAGAAACTATTTCTACACTTTCAACTAAGACTTAAGTTTATAAAATTATTTTGGCAACCGGTGTCCTAATTATAATACTTATAATATGTTATAGGCTACTTGCCGAGAAAGGATCTGATCAGGCCTGTGCTGGCCGTGTCTGTAGCATCTGTCGTGGAAGCTAGGACGAGTCAAGTAGATAACCTAGTCTTGCCTCTTCTCATGTACATCATTGTTGTCTGATACTTAATATTACTACTACCTACCACTTTCTCCATCATACTACTTGACCTTTTTATATTAAATTATAGTTTTATAATTGTTATTCCTGGTATATATTTATTTATTTCCTTTCTCACACGTTACTTCTTTTATAATTGAAATGCAACTGATGCATAAGGGATAAAGTGTAAGTTACTCATGTGATACCAGAAAGAGCACTTCAACTGTTTTTAATAATTTACTAAACTAACTCAACAGGAGATGATCACCCTGATTTTTGTGGTCAATTCTAAATTTAGATATTTAGCATCATCTATTTTATCATCTTGATAGAGATCAAGATGATAATTGAAAGTTAAGAGGATGAGTCAGAAATCTTCATTTGTGAAAAAAAAACTTTTCCAATGTTTGCAAGAATTATAATTCTAAACTCCAATGTATTTACTTTTCTCATAATTGTACTTTAAGCATAATTGTAATATCTAAATTCTACCTGTTTGCCTTATAAGTACATTATATTATTAATTCAAACAACAGAAAAACCTTTTAACTAACCTATTCTTAAATCCTTGAATTACTTAACACTTATATTTTATTTAAATTCTCTAACTCCTAAAGCGGCCCACACACTAACAATTTAACTGAAGATAACAATCTGTCCGTCCACAGAGCTTGGCCACACACTCGTCAGTTTTCCTTAAGATGACGGACTGCAGTCGGAGGTGGACTGTAGGTGTGTGGAGAGTAGAGGCGAGGATCGGATGGAAGGAGAGACGACAGTCCGTGGACTGTCCGGCCTGTGCCTCAAGATCAATGCCACCCTACTCTATCAGTCTGCCTACAGGCGTGTAGAGTGAATCATCTTTATTTTGTTTATTTCCATTCGTCGGACTGCAGGCCAAAATCTTATCGCGTTGTTTGAAAATTTTGGACTGACGACACCATGGTTGACCATAAACCTAATTTTATTTCAGCTTTCATAGACATGAATCGACTATATCCATGTCTATGGAAAATAAAGGACGAAAATTATTCAAACAAAAGGCTAAAATACGTACGGTGTGTTATTAGACTTCTATAAATAAAACCAGTACCGACTGCGATAATAGGTAATTACACTTTAAATATGGTACATATAATAATAATTCTTTAGTTAATTAATTTATAATGGTTTAATTAATTTATTTATTAATAATTTCTGATAAATTATACTTTTACATTTGAAATTAAATTTTTTGGATACTGTTAAAAAGAAAATAAACAATCTCCTGCACTTATTGACTGGCGCATTTTGTTTTACTAATACAGGGTGAAACCAATTGCAACATTTTGTTGGAATTGTCTTCGTTCTTTATGGGAATGCCTCAATTCACACAACAATGAAATGTGTGAACTGTCTCTTTCTTGGAGCCACTTCTTTGACCAAAATCTTTTTTCTTTCTTTACTGGTTCACAATAATTAACCCATAATACGTACAACTCACAACGTTTACTTCTACGCATTCAGAAAGTCTAGCGGGGACCGACAGTGGAGCAGTTCATAGCCTGCAGTTAACGACAGATATCGGTCTGCAGTTAAAAATCGACAGATATCGGCCTGCAGGCATTTATCGCACAGTGTATGGCGCATACAGGCACAGATCTGTAGTTCCTTACGATTGCCTGCAGGCGCTGGACGGGTAATGTGTGGTGGTCTGAGATTTTGGCCTTACGATAATCGTATACGATAACGGCCTGCAGTTAAACTGTAAGTGTGTGGGCCCCTTAATCATTCTTTGCTCTAGGTGTTAGAGAAAATGGCTCTAAAAATTAAACACTTTCTACAAGTGTTATACATTTTTGTAATATACTCTTATACTGTGGGATTCATCTTCTTTCATCTGATACCCCACTCAAAATTTTAAAAAAAAAATTTTCTTTGCCAATGTTTGCAAGAATTATAATTCTAAACTTCAATGTATTTACTTTACTCTATCAGAAACTTTATTTTTTTTTTTAAATAATCAATAATCACAGCCACTCTTAGACATTATTTCCTCTTTCAATTGTTACAATCCTCTCGTACCACCATAAAAAAACAAAGCAAGGATTGACACGGGTGTCTAAAAACTGCAGTGTGCATTTCAAACAAAAGGCATTACAATACTGAAGTACTAAGGTGGAACTATTACTTGCAACTCACTGCGTCACTAGGTAGATGGACAAACCTTATGTAACCAGGTTAAACATGGTTAACACACAAATTTTCATTTAACACGTTCAGGGCACTACTAGAGTAGTCTGAGTGTCGGGGTGCCATTATAGCATAGCGGCACTGAGACCCTACTCAAGAAATCGGAATGCCAATGGCGGCACTAGACTCCCTTTTGGTTGGGGTTATTCCTTAGTCTTGTGACTTTCTACCCGCGTTGGTAAAAGTCTAATCCCTATCCAGTTCTTATCGGATCGCAATCGTATTGTTTCAACACCTTCTACCACCCAAATTTTTAGCTCCTATTACACCCGTTTTATACGTTTTTATTTATTTTTTTGCACTATTTTGAAACCGAGAATGAAAGAAATGAAGCTTAACCCATTCAATGCAGGTGGATCCATGCCGTACTATTGCGCCTGGTGGGTGGATCCAAGCTCTCCCTTTCAGCACTCTGTAGCTCTATTCTCCGTGCCTCGAGTAGAACCACCTTGCAAGGCTCTGTCAGGCCCGCTCACGTTTGTATCCACAGTGGATCAAAACTTTTTTATTTTTTTTTATTCATTTTTAAATTAACTTTTAAAATTGTTTAGATATATACAGTAACTAAGGTAAGTTCATGAATTGGATTACGCATTGAATGGGTTAAGAACATTAATAGAACAATAATTACTAAAAAACGGCTACAAAATCCTAATCTTGTGTGAGTTTAACCGACCCGAAGCCATGCGTTTCACAGCAGGAATGCTCTGAAAATGTGCGAAAGTTTTTTACCCCCCTAACTATAACTAAAAATATAACCTAAAATATTTTTATATTTTTTGCAATGAAAAATTGACAAAGCATTGCAATCTATAAAAGTTAGTTTTAAACTGCCTTAAGTTACGCAATATTTTTTTAGTTTACCAAGTTGGTACCATATTATTTATGGGAAATTCAAGTTCCTTTTATTGTGATGCTTAATTTTTATTTATTATTATTTTTTTTTTTTTCATGAAAGTGTGTTTCAAATATTACTGTAGGAATGTTAATATATTTCATTCTATTTTATTACAAAATCATTATAAAAATGAATAGTAATAGCAAGGGTAATAATCAAAAATATGCTGAACATAACTTGCACACATAAAAGCAATCATACTGCACTAAAACATCATTGGCGTTGTGTACCGCTATAGCGGCACTTCGGATTCTACAAGAAACTGTGCCGTCATAGCGGCACCCCCCGGTTTTGTGGTAATTTATCATTTCATAAATACGGGTGCCGCCATAGTGGCACACTTTAGTAGTGGGGGAAAAAGTGGGGGGGGAGATTTGGTTAATTTTTTCGAACTAACTATTTCATAAGAAGTAAGAAAACATTAACCCTGGAATGCTAATGGTAGTCGAATCGACGAGCACGGTTTGAACCTTAACCTTTTACGCTCGTATACGATTGTGATAGGTACCCCATCCTTCTGCAGTGCTTTGCACTGGTTAGTAACACACCTGCTAGTGTAGCGGTACCTAGTAGTCCTTTTGAGCATACACTCGTTTTCTGGCAAATTCCCGTCAAAGCTACTTCGTCAATTTGACTAACGTTTAGTAAATGACGTAGGGAATTAATTGGTCGTCGAATGAGCCTATAACCTGTGAAAATGGTCTTGGGGTAAGGGGCAATGGGTCTAGGGTAATTGCCCTTGGGCCAGAGACCAATGGCCGATAATCTGGGGCCTGGAGCACTTAGCAAAGGGCCTTGGGCATGGGACCTGGTGCATTAATGTTCACTCAATTTCAGATTCTTCTGATGTTCCTACTAAGTTATTTGTCATCAAATGTTTGTATATCTCATAAAAAGATTTAATAATGAGTTCATATAATTATTTTCTCTTTATAAAAGTGTAGTTTCAACCCAAAAAATGTATTTTCTGCATATGTTAGTCGAATCGACGAAGGTTTAGTAATACCAGCCATCCAATTACCATTAGTATTTAAGAAGGGTTAAAAACACAATGTCGGATTTTTGGATGTCCACCCATAAATTTTCAGGTTTTGGTAAGAGAACGTGAATTTGCGTCCCTTCATGAAAGTGAAATTACCTTTTGGTGTCTTTATGAAGCCCAGTCTGATTCTTGCTTAGTGCCTGGAACAAAGCTAAAATAAATTAGAAATTAATTAATTAATTAATTATGGATAACCCTTTTTCCTAATTGATAACCTATTTTATATTTGACATAAGAGGCTCATTTTGATGTAAAGCTTTTTTATTAAAATTATTTTCGTATATACAACACATAACAAACCTTATTCAATAAATATATAATAGATTAATCAAATATTAACTAGTTTCTTAAAAAGAACCAAAAGTGTAATTTATTTAAGTTGACTTTCAGTAGACATATGACATATTATAGTTAGTGAAGATCTTTATTCAGATTTGTAGTAAGTTTATTTATGGCTACACTGACTCACAGATCTACATATTATTGTGTCATTGCAGGGAAAGCCTGTTGAAAGGTTCGAATTCGAGTTGCCGGTCAAATTTTATTTTCGCGTTGCCACTTGCTTTTTTTCTTTTCTCCTGCAATTAGAGTGTATTTGTATAATTTTTTACCTATTTAAAAGGAATATTCGTTGGTTTTACGCTATGATTCGTTCCATACATAAAGGTAAACATAGCTTTTTATTTTCTCCTTATATATTGTTTGATGATAAAAAAAAAATGCTATGTAAAGGTATTCATGATTTATAAAATTGTGGTGATTAGTTATTAATGACCTTCCATAACTGCTAGCTACACATTTGTTAAGAATGTATTCCTTTTTGAACGTCTATTTCTTTTCTCCTCTGACTTATTTGGGATCCGTGAATATGTTAAGTTATAATATAGAATAGACAAGTTGTTGAACTGGAGCGTTTTCTTTGGTTTGGTGTATTTAGTTTCAATTTGTCCTCCACGCAGCAGTGCAATCTGTATGGGGACTACTTTCCTACGCAACTACATCACAAAACTCGTAACTTTTTTAACTTCATTATTATTTTTTCATGTATATTTGCAGTAATTTTAATAAACACTCAATAATTATTATTAATAGAATAATTGATCGAGGAAATAGCCCCCATACTGGTAGGCCTGCACTCTAGGGGAGAAAGAAACGTGACTTTTTTCCAACCCAAGAATTCAAACATCAAACTATGCCAGTGCAACAACTTGTCTATTCTATATAACTTTAGTTATGACTGAGAACAATGTTGTTAAAAATGATTGGTACCTATCTAATTTTACAAGTTCGTGAAAGAAAGGTTGAAAGTTGGTTAAGTACCAGAAAAATTTAGTTTGAGAGATGCTTGGGAATTCCAATACAAATTTCCTCAAGCCACCTAAAATTTTTTTTTAGTTCCTAGTTCTAGTATTTAACTCGTTCTGAAGACTACATTTTTAAGTCTCTAAATTCAAAAATTCCAAGACAGAAGTCCGTTTCAGACATCAGCAGGGAACATTTTTGGTTTGGGCCTCCGTCTATCAGTCTCTTTGTCAACATGTTTGCAAACCAACATATCTTAAAAACTACTTGACTTAATTTAATGAAATTTAGATTGGAGGTAATAATTAGTCCATTGTTGGTCCCATATAAGTATCAACCTTCTGTGCCCATTGGTTTCTCCTTCACATGCACTCCAATTTTTTTATTAACACCCTTTATCTTTAAAAGTAATCATCTAATTTTTAAAAAATTTAGATGTTCCATAATAATGTCATTAGTCTGTAATCATTAAAATGGTACTTTTATTCGTGTAAAAAATCATATCATTTTTATATGATTTAATAAAATAGCTAGCCAATTGAAGGAGTTGATGGTCTTCACCAAAAAGAGAAATTTAGTAGGTTTCAAGGCTCCCAAACTATTTGTCCAGGAACTCTGTTTGTCAAAAGAGGTCAAAGGAGGTTCTTTGTATAAATCCAAAGAAACAGCCTCTCCACGGAAGATAATATCTACTTGTTTATTTATCAAAGCAGCTTTTGGCTTTTATAAAGCCATCATCAGTGCCGATTTTGGAAGAAATAGAGTACTAGTTACATTATAAAAAATATGTTGTATCCGATATATGATGTCGGAGACTAACGTAAGACTCCGTCTGGTGTAAGGGACTGTTTCTTTGTATTTATTAAGATGACCTCCATCAACGCTCTTTATTTCTCAAAAATTAGAGGTTAAATACCTGGGTATTACCTTTGATCCAAAATGGACTTGGAAACTATGTATAGAAAAGGTCACAATGATGTTTTGGCAACTGAGACAGGCAGTGGGGAACATATTATGGGGATCATCCCCCTAAGTCCTCAAATGGCTGTACAAAGAGCAGGGTTTGATGTAGTGGGCCCGACCCAATTAAACCCACTGGGGTTTTCTGGTCCATCCCAGCCCAAAAAACCCACGAGAAACACCAGTGGATTATTTTAGGTTATTAATTGGTATAAAGTATTTTTTATACACTTACTGTTAAAAAAGCATCTAGAAATTATATACTAGGCAGGGTTTGATTAAGTGTACACGACCCAATTAAACCCACTGTGTTTTTTGAGCTGGGCCCGAAAAAACCCACAAGAATTTATATAAAGTATTTCATTAAATACTTCATGTTTGCATTATTTGTAGTCATAACAATGTTGCCATAAAAAGTATGTCGTGGGCAAGTTATATTATTATCTAATAACTAGAGTGTTATCACCACTAATAACTTTTTCACTAAATAAAAACCAGAAACTAAAAAAAACTCTGCTTCCAGATGGTAGGATTTAGAACAGACTTTTTCCTCTTCAGTTAGTAGTTTGCAAAAACTCCCCATTAAAGGAAAAATAAAATAAAAACATCTGAGAAACCATAGTAAAATAAGTTTACCAATCATTGTGGCACATAGCTTCCTTATGCCTTAACAGATATACGCTTTTACAACCCATTTTTTAAAATTTATTTTATTTTTTACATGGATAAAATTATTATTTAAGCAAAATTCAATTAGCCGAGATGAGCGAAATTATTATGGGCCCATCTGTGGGCTACATTTGACAACTCATTCAAATTGCTTACATTAGAGAAGTACTTTTGAAGATATACGTGTAAATAAATGTATGTTTTTAGTTTGTGCACATGAAGATGAGAGAAGCAAATGAACACAGAAGGTTGCATCTAATAAGGGCCCAACAATGGGGTTATGATTTGTGTACTTAGTTAATATGTGGAAACTAGGTGTCACATCGATTTTGTCTATGGTAGGATTGATAGCAGAGCAAAAATATATTTTATCTACACACAGCAGCAAAATTAAGCATTGTTGTACTGTTTTCAATCTCCAAAATGTCATTTTTTTATTCTTTTGTAACATTTAAAAAGAACATGCAGCAAAATAATAAAGTGTCAGCAAAAGTTCAAACAGGCAGCAAAATTTTAAGAAAAGATTGGTACATCGCAGGTTAGGAACTCTCTCACATTGTTCTTTTATATATTTAAGCGTAATATTCTGCTAAATATTTGTATATTTTTTGAAAATACCTTTATGAATTATAATAATAAAAATATTTGTAATTTTTAAGTAGTAAAATTATATGTTATTTAAAAAAATCTTTAGTATAATTTTTCTGCCGTTTGTAGATAAAATATTGTATGTAACTATGCAGCAAAGGAAAAATTCCTGACTCATTTAAAGATTACCTGCTTCGGTTACGCCTTAGCAGGTAATTAACATTTTCCTGCCTTGGCTTTGCCTCTGCAGTAAATTTGTTTAGCCTAGGAACTAAAATTAAAACACTTGTCAGCAAAATTCTATTTTGCTGCCTAGTAAGATAAATAACTATTATAAATGGCTCTTTTTTCTCAAGTATTATAAATGGTGTTATTTGAAACAAATGCTAGGCCAGATGATTAGTCAATAATAGAATAATTTTGTCCTGTTAAAAAAATGTGATTTTTAATTTTTGAGGAAACAAAAGACTGATGCTTTGTGTACTTGAAGTATTCTATTGATCTGAATAACGATAGACTGAAAATGTGGGTGAAATATAGCTTGTGCAATTTCTGAACGACCCATCTATTTTATACAAGTTAAAAAAATGTTTCAGACGCAAAAACATCACTTTTTCAACAAAGAGGAAATAGACCTAGCTTTAACCACGATTATTTTTATTTTTTCTGTTTTACAAAAAAAACAACTTATTTTTGATAACCCTTAGTTTTTGCAAACCCTGATCCCTGACTGATACTAGGCCATTTGCAGTAATAACTATGTTGCCAGAAAGTGATATCCCAACAAATTACTCAGCTCAAATAGGTTAAATAGTTTGTTATTTAATTTATATTTTACTATGGTTTATATTAAGATTTTTTTTAAATGTAATGTTATGCAGTATCGTATACAACTTCGTATCCTCGTGCTGCATAATTGTCAAGTCAGAAAATTTTTTAAATTTATACGTGATGATATAGAGTGATTTTGGAAAGAAAAGTTTAAGTTTGTGAGGGACAGAGAATAAAGAGGGGGGCAGACAAACATCATCCCTTACTTGTACTGGATGTATTAGACCTAGTAGAACTTACTTGGATGGGGGTAGACTTGGCTTAACTAATGATCTCACAATGTTTTACGCGAGACCTGGCTTATTTTTTTACACAAGTGTTTTCGTTGGGATTTCACTTCTTTTTGTAAGTAATTTTCGTTTCTTAGCCTGTTGTTCTTTTTGAACAGATAATATGGAAATATTTTATAAGAAGAAATAGAAAAGATAAGGAGAGGACATAATAGGAAATAAATAGTTACAGAAAATAACTATTAATGAATAAGCAATTGAATTAAACCGTTATCTGGGGTACAAGTACGGACGAGCAGATAGTGTAAATATATCCTAAGAAGGACGTAAGTTGAACTAGGGAACACAAAAAAGGGTTTAACAAATCAATGGTGGTCCTGAAGGGCATGCTAGTTATGAAAAGAGTTGTTCTAGAGTGAGGTGAGAGACAGGGTTGGTAAGTTGGAATGGTAAAAAGAAAGTTTGGTGGTCCTGAAAGGGACTGGTTTGGAGGTGCAATAAGGAGTGAATAAGAAGAGAAGCGGCAGTGTAGTGTTGTTGACAAGGTATGAGATTGGTCAGGCAGTTGGGTTTTTCTGGATGGTGATATTATGAAGTGAGTATGGTACAGAAGGCCTGGCCTGGGTTGAGTACGTAGGTGATTCTCCCGGAGGTGCGAGAAAGTGATAGTTGGATGTTGTTGTAGAGTCGAGTGTAGCTAGCTGGCTGGTCCCACTCATCACAGTTTCAACTCGTAGTCTATAGCGTGTCAGACGGGTTATAGCCAGGAGGTCATTTGCTAACTTCTTTGATCGGAGTTAAGTGCGCTCATTACAAGCTGCCTGGTCCTCAGTTGGCTGGTTATGCTTGTTTCTCGTGGTTCTGGTTTCCTGGTCCCTCCTGTTCTCTTGATAATTCTCCTGTCTGATCTGATCTTCTTTTTTTCGTTTTACCTTCCTTTTTTGTCGTCTTATGTTTGTATTTAGCACCTATCAGAGTGTGTTATTTTGTCTTTTTAGACACCGTTTTTTTTTCCTAACCATGTCTGTGTGAGTTGTCTTCATATCACTGACCTAGCTTATCCCTTTGGGTGGTATCAGTAGACAGGTGGCCATAGGTGGTATACTTTTTTTGGATAAATGTTTTGTACCATTCATACATAAAACATTTTGGTGGATTGAAATGTTTGTATAGAATTTGACTAAAAATATTACATTCTTAATTGAACACTTGATTAGAGGACAAAATTATAGATTTTTTTTTATAGTCTTTTAACTTTATAATTATGACCAGAGAGGTTAATAAAATTTAACAACAATATTGTCACCACAATTTTATACTAGTAATTAACAAACCAGTTTCGACATTTTATATCATCTTGAATATTTAGTTTTAACATAGTAAGAGTAGTCTACTTGCAACATATTTTACCAGCTTTTATGACTTAAACTATCAGTACAAAGTGGGGTTATAGAACTATAGCTATGGGGCTATAGTAGACTAGGGCTATAGAAGGATTAAGCCCAAGGTTAGGGATATGAAGTGAAGATCCAAGATGGAACCGGTATAGGTTAAGTCAAGTAGAACATTATTTTTTCTCACCTGCTTAAAGCTAAACAATAATTTTCTTATTTTACTATAACTCAATTTTACCTTAAAACTAACGTTCATTTTTTTACAAAATTATTTTTTATATGTTTTACAATAGCAGAGTTAAGGTTATGTCTTTTTTTTAAAATATGCTATCTGCTATATTTGTATCTTGGATGGTTCTTTAAGTACCAAGTTTTCATACACACATGCAAAAAATAGGAAATTTGACTTTTTAGAATACTGTTAGTTTAAGTCATAGAAGCTAGAAGTTCTTGTAAAATATGTAACTAGTAAGGACTTACTAAGTTAACACTGAAGACCTGAAGATAATATAAAATGTCAACACAGGTTTGTTGATTATTAATATAAAACTGTAGACAATATTGTTGTGTCACTATCTATATATATACATATAATATTACTTTATGCTATCGTAACAAAGAATTAATAAATAATGCATATTTAAAATTCAATTTTTAGCATTTATATAACGTCTTAAGCATAAAGTTACACTAAGATAAGTTTTAAAGTAATTTTATCTCAACAAAGTTTTCTATGATATTTAAGATCCTGACTAAGTTAAATGGACTTAATAAAATCAATAAATTGAAGAGACTTGGATATTAAGGTGGAAAGGCTTGGATGCCTAATTTTAGTTTATGGAATCATTAAACATTTAGAATAAATTTCAAACAGGATGAGTGGGCAGGCACCTCCTGGAAGCTTAAATAATGAATATGGAAGAGGATGAAAATCTAAAGAATGGTTAGTCATTTTCTGTGATTAGTCATGACTAGCCTTTTGTGATAATAATATCTGATAATTGTATGAGAGGATAATTATTCTTCGACTTTTAATTCATCTTTTTTCTATAATTTTAGGGTTTTTTTTATTATATATATGAATTTTCACCCTTTACTTCATTTTTTAACTGGTAGTTTACTGAGAATCAGAGTGTTTCAACCTTAATATTGTCCTTATGTCAGATTCCCTTAATTGTCTCATACATTTTACTTTTTGGAAGGACCAATAGATTTGCAGCAAGAACTCTTAAAATTGCAGACATCTAAAAGCTGTTTGACTCTAGAGAAGGGGTTATGGTGCGATCCTAGGACGGTCATACCACAGTCAAAATTAATTCAATAGAATGTTATGGGAGCTTTCAAACTAGGAGGCACAGCACGGTCACCCGGTGATCACTCAATGGTCACATTCCACTCAAATCCTTGCCGAGAATATTTCGACTGGGGCTTACTGCAGGCTTTTGACTGCCGCCCAGTTCAAAAACCACAGTGTAAACAGGGGCAGTCAGCCAGTGTCTGCCTGCAAATAGACTGCGGTCAATCTACTCACACCTAGAACAAGGTCTTGTGATAAAATACAGATCTTTAAGGAATTTTTAAAATTTATGTGTCTGGAATTTTTCAGCAGTTTAGGGTGCATCTTAATTAGATACTGCAATAATGATTACAAATTAAATATTTGGGAAGAGATTGGCAAGGAGTTATAACAAAAAGATAACATTGTTGTGATAACACAGTTTCATTGAGAATTACAACATTTATTAAATCTTCAAATTAAACTTTTTTACTTTTATTTCAAAGTATTGTTAATAAAATATAATAATATTAATCCAAAAACACAACAATTATATTCTTTGTATCATATTCCTTTGCCAAGGGAATGAATCTGCTTCAGTTATGAAATATGATGTATACATATCTCTTACTTCAAAGGCATTAGTTGAACTATTTCCACCCTGTCTTGGTAAACTGAACAAGTTTATTTCCATCAAATTATCTTCATGCACGTCACAAGTCACAACTGATCTTTTTCGAATGAAATTGAGCAAAATGCTTGTTATGCCTACAGTTATCCTGCATATTTAGAAGTTATTTTAAGTCTCCTATAGATCATTTTTAAATTAAAATAATAAATTCCTTATTTAAATTCCTTTTCTTCTTATTTTAAATGAACACTTATTGTCAAAAGGTTGCGTTTTTTCTATATTTCTTGGTTGAAATTATAATTAATATTTTACAATACACTAATATTAATTTGCAAGGATGCATTTTTTTGGGATAAAAAATAATGTAATAGACTAATTTATATGTTCTACAAATTGTATTAATTTGAATAATCTATTATGGTATTAAAATTGCCATGGAGCATCACTACTAAATAACATAATTTTTTTTTGCCTCCGAGCTTACCGAAGGTAATGGAAGCTATGTGATTGTTCTGAAGAGTAAAACAATTTTATGTCTCTGATTTCAAAATTCCATTTCAGACATCAGGGAATATTTTTTACGAGAGCAGGCGTCATGCCAGCTCAAATTGGAGGTATCATTCAATACTTAGGTCATTTTCAATATATAAATATACTTGTATACTTTAATTTTGAATTAGATTATTTGCCTTAGATTATTGAATTAGATTAGTGCTGTACCGTCTAAGAGCTTGTATTTAGGACCGCTATGTGTTAAGATAGTATTATGGGTGCTCTTCCTTTGGGATATTATACCCTTAAAACTTGTAATTGTCTAACTCTATTATGAAGTGAGATTTATTCCTGTCCACACTTTAGTACAATGCCAAAATAAGAAACAACGAATTTATAGAGTAAAGGAATAATAGGTTACCTTCATAAGCTTATTTCCTCTTTCTGGATTATTATTTTCCCTATAATATGAATTACATACTTTTATAATTAGTGACTAAGTCTGTGAATTTCTGTTATATCAGATATATTATTGAAGTTTCTATTTGATTCCTTCATTCGCTTCATAATTTGCTTTTATACTTTTTTGTATTTTAATTAATTTTCAACTGAGTAGTTTCTTTGACGTAAAACATCTTATGCTATTCTTAACCAACTGTACATAAGTGCTTTGTGGGTTTAATCTATTCCAACTAGCTTGTGTTAAATTTTTTCAAAACTTTAAATATATCAAATATCAACTAAATATGCCAGTTTAGAGCACCAGTTATGATCTAAAAGTAGCGTACAAAATTCTTTCTTTCATCAGTATTAAAGAAAAATGCATTTCATTTTTCAGTTCATACACTTGTGATAAAACTTAGCCTCTAGACAACCATCTTGCTTCTGCGTGAAGAAGAAGGTTAACATGATTTCCACGAAGTTTCTCACAAACCTTGGCAAATAAACGTGATTTAAGTGTTCTCATTTTTATATAATTTACCATCTTTACCACTGCGTCTAGAACATTTTTCAAATCACTATTGATCATTTTTCCTATAGAACTTCACGATGAAAACTTAATTTTCTGCTTCATCACCAAAAAGTTTCTTCACTATAGCACAGCAAGCAGGGAGACTAAGGTTTTCTGCAACAGTGTGGGACTTCATGTTTTTTGCAATTAGTTCAGCTTTGATATTTCGCGGCACCCCTGTTGAAAACCACTGACCTAGGGAGTGAAGTAAGCCATTATTCCCTGAGCGAAAAAGTTGGTTCTTGAGGCGAAGTCAAAGGAACCATGGTCCTTAAATCCCAAGGAACTTTATTACATTAGCCATTCATTCTCTACTATTTATAAAACAATTAAGTTGGCAATCCTTCTTTTTCTTCCTACTTTTGAGTTCAGGGAAGAAAAGACTTACTTTAGTCCCTCTAAACTAATCCAAAATCATAACTTTTTCTCCCTACTGAAGATAAAAGAATTATATTTTTGCTGGGTTTGTCTACTACAAATACTACTATTTAAATATCTGCGAGTATTTAAAACTTGTAGGATTTGTTTGTCTAAAATTACTAAGAGATAATCACAACACGCACACTTCGGGACCTGATGGCATTTCTTTGTTTAGTTAAAGGCCTTACAAAGGTGGCTCTAGACATTTTGTAGTTATTAAACTTATCGACTTTACCCTTGAGGGTTAGAATTACTACTTATTTAAAAGAGGGAGTCTCATTTATTACTGATTGTAAAAAGTCGATAAACTGGAGAAGTCTGAACATGTTATATCTTGACCAATCTTAGAGGCCTACTCTTGAGGTTTAATGCGGGGGGGGGGGGGGTCTCTAAGGGCCGTTGAAAAGGGCCTAAGTTTTACTAATGGTTATCCCTTAGACCTAACCTTATTAAAACTAAGCAACAACTTGCACAACAAATTACTATTAGTGGCTTGCCCCTTATCAAGCTTTAGCTACCTTGCCTCTATTTACCTCCTCTCTAGTCTTCCCTTATCTATTTAGCAGTTGAAGTTAGAAAGGGAAAAGGGATAATCACCATCCTGTGACGTAACATTCCAGTAAGGAGGTAATCCAGAGTTCATGAAACATTGTTCACCTATTTAATTTCTCAATAATTTGCCATTATTAATCTTTTCAAGTTTTGAGTTAAAAACTTAAGTTCCAGCTTAACCTAGCAATGCAATAAATGAAACAGTAAATATTAATTTTTGTAGAACAATTAACCCACATAAAATAAAAACGAAAGCTTTCTAATATTCCGTTTTGTTAAGCTACCAAATTTTGCTAACTAAATTAAAAATAGTTTGATACGTTTTATCTACATAATTCATTTTCACATAGGACTTATGTTAACAGCTTTACTACTTAAAAAAGCATTTTAAAATATTTTGTAGGCTGTGAACCCTTTTTTCCTTCTGTTTAATTTTTTTATAAAAATGAAAAAACTATATTTAAAAATATATTTTTTCTTCTTCGTCTTTTTAGGGGTTTTTTAATTAATAAAACTCTCCTTTCTTCTCTATAAGTCGGCTATATTTCGCCTTAACTTAAGGCTTCTTCAGGCTACAATAATAATAAAAACAATATTAATATACAAATTTTTTTTAAAACAATATTCTTTGAATAAATTATTAAATTAACAATTAAATTTAAATAAATACCTGGTTATTATTGTTAGAACATAATCCGTTATTTCTTATTTTGGTCTTTTTAAAAGAACCAAAATTAACTTGGTCAAACATTTTTTTTAAAGTGAAAACATAACTTTTAAACAACAGTTTAATTAAATAAAATGAATCCTCCCTATATGATTAACAGGGAAAGACTGAACACATTTTGTATTGGACTTTACATCTAGATTGATAACAATTACTAGCAAGAAAATAAAAATAAATATAAAAAAAATACAATAAAAATAACAACAACAAATACAAAATGAACCTAATATTATATCATAATATTTATTTTTAAAATAAATAAATCACTCACAAGTTTTTTAATATAAGAATATAATTAAACAAATATACACTTGAATTTACATAATTTTATTTTTTTAATTTTTTTTTTGAAAAGTTTATTTTTATTATCTAATTTTTTTATTTTTCAAAATAGCGCTATAATATTTGTTAATTTCTTTAGCATCTGATATATTGTTCATTCTATTATCTTCTAAACCTATGTGAATAGCTTCTAGTATTAGTCTGTTGTTTGTGTTATTAGATTTTCCTATTATTTTTGCATCTTGAAAATTAATTTTATGGTTTAAGTTTTTTGAATGTTGAGAAAGAGCGGTCTTCTCAGATTTATTTTTTACATCTGATGTATGCTGATTTATCCTATTTTGGAAAAGTTGTCTTGTTTGACCTATGTACATTTTTGGGCATTCGTTACATTCTATTTGATAAACAACTCCTATTTCATTTTTGGTTTCTATTTATCTTTTAAATTAGAAAAAAAGTTATCTTTTATTTTGTTTGTTGGCTTTACTCCAAATTTTATATCGTTACAATCAAATTTTTTAAATACTTGCTTTATTTCTTCAGTTAACCTTTGATAAACTAAACTATGAAATTTGGTATTTATGTCTTGTATTTTTTCTATATTATTGGTTTGATTTAAGTTTTTATACCAAAGGGATTTAATAAGATGAATTGGGTAAAAATTTGTTTTAAGTTTTTTAAAAATAGTATTTTTAATTTCTTGTAAAAATATATTGTCTGTAAATTTGATTGATTTTGATATTAAATTTGAAATGGCATTTACCTTTTGATAGTAAGGGTGGTTTAATCTATAATTTAAAAATTTGTTGTTTTGCTTCCGAGCTTACCGAAGGTAACGGAAGCATTGTGTTCACTTTTGAGAACGAAAAACTTTTATGCCTCCGATTTCAAAAATTCCAAGACAGAAATCCGTTTCAGACATCAGGGAACATTTTTGGTCTCGTGTCTGTCTGTCTGTCTGTCTGTCTGTCGGTCTGTGTGTCCGCGGATTATGAAACGTGCGACGATAACTTGAGTAAATGTAAACCGATTTTGATGAAATTTGGTAGACATGTTCATTTTACCAATGCCCAGGACGAGTTCGTTGGACAACGTTATCCGTCAAAGCGTTCACGAGCAACGCTCGCGTAAACGTGAACTTTAAATTTAAAATTGGAATTGTAGGTCGGGGAAAAAATCTAACTTCATCTATTCAATGAGACTAACATTTTTTTCAAATACATTTTTTTAGTAAAACCAACAGCGACACCGCTATGAAGTGTTAAAGATCGCTAAAACTATTAATAGTTTTTACAAAATAAACAATATAACAATGAAGTAATATAACAATAATTGTTATAGTACATGATAGGATGCGAGGAAGCTATGTGCCACACTAATTGGCAGTCTATTTTATTTCTTTTTCGTACCATTTTGTTTTTAAATTTCCATTGTTATCTCTGTGTATTGTTATATCTAAGTAGTTCAAACTTTTGTTTTTTTCTTTTCCTATCGTAAATATTATATTAGGATGAAAATTGTTTAAAGCATCTAATAATGGTTGTACTTCTTTTTCTTTTATAATGACTATTAGATCATCTATATATTTTTTAATGAGTGTAGGTTTGAATGGGAGTTTTTCTAACACTTTTTCCAATAGGTTATTTATATAAATTCCCGCTAAGTTAACTGAAAACCTCCCACCTGTAGGCAATCCATTCACCTGTGTATAATTTTTTTTATAATAAAAATAATTATTATTAGAACAAAATTGCATCAATTTGAGGTAAGTGTTTTTGCATTTGATGTCAGTGTAAGGTTCTATTTGGTTCCATTTAGTTTGTACTAATTTATATAAATCCTGCAAAGGTATACTTGGGAATAATGCTTTTATATCAAAAGAAACTAGGATTTCATCTTCTTTAATTTTTATATTTTTAATGCTTTCTTTTAATTCTATCGAGTTTTTTATATCGTAAGGGTTGTTATTATTTAAATAATTTAAGGTGGGGTTTATAAATTTGTTTAAAAAAGGATGTTTTTTTTAAAAACATTTTTGTAATAACACGCAACATTGATGTAAGCTGAAGTTATAAGTTATTGGTGTGATACTATAATATGACTTGTATAATTTCTTTTATTGGTTTCGAGCATACCTAAGATAATGGATGTATTAAAATCATTCTGTAGGAAGAATTGTTTTATTTCTCCGAATTGAAAATCCTTAGACAGAAGTCCGTTTCAGGCAACATTATTATTCTGTTTTCCATATTTTTTTCGACATTTTTGTGAACCACAATAACATAAAAACTGCTTATCTGATTTTAATTAAATGTAGATGGTATTTTATAATTAGCCCATCATAAATTCCATATTAATTTCAACCTTTTGCTGCTATTTCTTCCTTCCGCATGCACACAAAATAGTTTTTAGTGCAAATTATTAGTACCAAACTATTACAAAGTATTTATAACCAATTTTAATGAAAATTGTATAGTTGCCCACTGTATGCCCCCTCCCCCCAGTTAGATCCCACAGATTGTCATATTAATTTCAATCATCTTTGCACATTTAATATTGAATAAAAATAATGTGGTGCCACTGAGATTTGGACCAGGTCCAAACTACCACACTTTCAATCCCTCCCAAAAATAGGAAAATTTCTCGTATTAGAAATATAACAAATGAAGAGAATACGCTTAAGTGTATTTGTAATTATTTTTCTTTTAAATCAAATTATAATTATTATTAACTACGGGAAACAGACAGAGAAAAATAGACTCCAGCGCGGGGATTTGAACCACCGGCCTCTATATTTCCAGTATAGCGCTCTAACCAACTAAACTACGCAGGAGAATGAATTTCTCTGTCTGAATTCTGAATTCATTCTCCTGCGTAGCTTAGTTGGTTAGAGTGCTATACTGGAAATATAGAGGCCAACGTCTATTTTTCTCTGTCTGTTTCCCGTAGTTAATAATAATTATAATTTGATTTAAATTAAAATTTAATCGTTCCGTAGTATGAATACTACCAAAATCGTAAAATATGAATTTTTATTTTTCTTTTGTTTCTGATCCCCCGATTTGTTGCGCGCAACCATTTAACTTATTCATGGACCTTATAAATAACACTTATAAAAATAATTTGATTCCCGTTTTTCAAGGATTCACTTCACCTATATTTTTATTTTAATTATTTTAATTTTTGTAAAAATTTGGCTCTCTTGGTGCTAAAGTCCCTAGCTATAACACCGTCGTTACTTAATACAAAAAAATAATACAATAAGTTTGATAATTTCACAAAACTGTGTAATAGCTAATAATTT
This sequence comes from Gerris lacustris, assembly GCA_951217055.1. Classification (NCBI taxonomy): domain Eukaryota; kingdom Metazoa; phylum Arthropoda; class Insecta; order Hemiptera; family Gerridae; genus Gerris; species Gerris lacustris. Next base: position 37,583,229 of record OX578281.1, read on the forward strand.
ATTCATTAGGGATATTATGGAAAAACAAAAAATACAGACTTACCCTGTCATTTTTATCAATTTTTATACGAAAAATTGTCTAATTTTCAACCAATTTTCTTTTGTGTTTACTTAATTTCGATTTCATTGGAACAATAATACAATATTTATGCACAATGATATCTTGATGCAATTATTATAAAAGTCGAAATAATTAATGCATAAAGTAAAAGGTCCTTAATTTTAAAACCAGCAGCAAACTTTAAGTTTAGCCATTGTTATTTTTCGGGGAATTGTTTATTTATAACTGTTTATTTATAGGCTAGCATAATTTATATTGTATGTCAGGTTTCCGGTCCTTCATCTTTACAAGTATCTTATCACGCATCCTCTCAATGAGATATACATATATTGGCTGAAGCATTACGTTTGTCACTATGGGCGTCGTCAGCAGTACAATATTGGGGGGGGCACATTCGGGGAGGGGGGTCCGGGGGTCCTCCCCCGGAAAATTTTGAAAATATGATCTCTCAAAACAGCGTTTTTATGCATTCTTATGTGAAATTTGATTTTAACTTTGTCATAAAATAAAGTAAACCTACGGTATAGTTCGTTGACAAACTATGAACACAAGTATTTATAAAAATAGCAAACTGAAATAGTAACTTAACAGTAGTAAATGCAATATAATAAAAGTTGTGCTCCTAATCATAGTAGATTAAATAGATCAGTAAATAGCAATTATGCAATAATTTTCTTAGGGTGGCCATGATATAAAGTTTAGTCCAAAACGGGACATTGGATTTTGAGGGGTGGTCGAGCTATTGCAGCTCTCAGACGAAGTTGGGGGAGTCTGGGGTCCCTAGAAAAATTTCGTGAATTTTAAGGTTCATATGCATTCTTTAGTAAAGTTTTCTCTTTTGACATCAATCTGCACTATTTGCCTATTGCGTACTGTCTGATTTACTTGGTTTATTTTTTTTAAACTGTTCCTTGTTACAGGATTTGTCATTTTTACAGTATCTCAGGACACTGTAAAAACTATTCTGGTTATAGTATCTCGATAAATTCAGTATTTTCTATTTATTAAAATACACAAAGTGTCACGTTTTATATAGTAATGATGGAAGGTTAAGGTTAGGTTAGGTCAGGTCAAAAAGTAATAAACTTAACCTAAACTAACCATAACCTTGCATCATTCTCCCTAAAATGAAAAAAAAAAGAAGTTAAACAAATATGATTTAATTTATCGAGATGCTACAACCAAAATCATTTTTTGGGTTTTGAGGTCATCCTAGAAACCCTTATGCTTTTGGTAGATCATCCGTCGCATCTTGGATCAAATCCCCCGACCTATTGTAGCTAGAGATTTGAAATTTGGTAGACAAGTTAAACTTTTTTGCCCAAAATCAGGAAAAATGTTGTGAATTTTACAACTCACAATTTCTTCGATCAGAGAGCAATTGCGATTTTTTGTAATTTTTGAGAAGGGTATCATTGTAAAGGTATTGAAATGTAGATTACAAATATATATCGTTTCCAAAATGGTGGCCATATTACCCCCGAAATTACCAAACCAAATCCCCCATAAAAGGGCCCCCTATTCCCAGTGGCGTAACTATGGGCCCGCACGGGCCCACTTCGCGGGGTGCCCCCAGTGCCAGGGGGTCCCCAATAACTGGAAATACTATCCTTGTACCAACGTCGAGGGGGGCCACCAATCCTGAACGCAAGAGGCTTTTTTTTGTTCAACAATTTTCTTGGGCGAGGGGCCCCCGAAAAGTTTTCGGGGGGGTCCATAATGGTCTAGCTATTCCACTGCCTATTCCCCATAAGGAAAGGCCTTAAAAATGAGGAAAAAAAAAACATCAAAATATACTTCTGGGCCGAAGATATTTCCGGGAGTTAATATAAAAAAGCCAAATTTTGGAAATTTTTAGGCGGCCGTAACTGTGGTGACTAAAAATATTTATTTTTTGTCATTTTTGAGTGGGGTAATATATTAAAGATATTGACATGTAGATTACAAATATATTATATCGTTTGTGGCGACCATTTTCCCCACGAAATAAATTACCAAATAAGTGCATACCTAAGATGCTAAAAGATAATATACAATAGAGAACTTGTACCTCTTAAGTGCAACTTTTTATACATTTTAGTAGAAATGTAGGGAAATATGAATTTTTATGATCGAAGAAACCCTTTTAGTAGCTTGCTGAAAGTACATGTCGGGATGTTTTGTATACTGTAAAAAGGAACAATTTGAAAAAGCCGAATTTAACGGATGTTTAGAAATAGGTGGGGCGTATTATGCAGATTTACCGCACACAATAAATAACATGTTCGTCATCATTTTGATAGGGAGGGGGGGGGACACTAGGTCTACACACAAAGTATTTGTAATAACTGATAACAGGTTTCTAACTGAATCTGAAGATTCCATATTAGTTTTTCACTGTTAACAGTAACATGGTATCAAAGTGACATACAGTGGATAATATATTATTAATGATAAAATATATGTAGAAAAGTAAAAACGGGTTAGATATTTTATACTTTTTTAATTTTTTTAATAAACGGGTTAGATATTTTAAACTTTTTTTTTTAGGTTAAATTCTTTATTCCATCTCAAACATTGGGGGGGGGACGCGTCCCCCCTGTCCCCCCCGGCGACGACGCCCGTGTTTGTCACAATTAATATAATATTTAAATTTTTCTATTATAGGTCCTCATTTCCACTGACGTTTTCTCTATAACTTCAATCTTGGCAGTACATTAAATGAAATTATATACTAATTGCCACTTCCGTGTCAATTTCCATCTTTAACGGCTTTCCGTCTATTAGGACACCAATTACAAGAAGACTTACTTAATTATCAAAATGTTTAAATGTTGATTTCATACAAGTTGTTGTCCTCTTCACTTAGCTCTCAAATTTCGTTTTCACAGCTAAAAGCCCTCTTTTTAGGGTTTCGAGGTCATCCTAGAAACCCTTATGCTTTTGGTAGTTCGTCCGTCCGTTGCATCTTGGAGTATATCTCCCGACCTACTGAAGCTATTGTCTTGAAATTTAGTTTACAAGTTAAACTATTTTGCAAAAAAAAAAAAACAGAAAAACTATTGCGGACTTAAACACTCAAAATTTCTGCAATTTGCGATCAATTGCGAATAGATCGCAATATTTTATATTTTTTGTAATTTTCAAGTTGGGTATCATTTCAAAGGTATTAAAATATAGATCACAAATATATATCGCGTTTCCAAAATGGCGGCCATTTTACCCCTAAAAGAACCAAATAAGTGCATACCGACGATACTAAAGGGTAATATATGGACACCTTGCTTCTTAAAAGTAAAACTTTTTGTACATATTTTCGCAAAGAAAATACCAAATTAAGAAAAATACCTCGATAATATAATCAAAAAGTTGGAACGGCGCGGCACTGTTCCAGTAAATATTTAATAAAGTTGAAGAAATTTAAACATTTGTTGGAGAAACAAAGCCTCCAACAAGCACCAAAAGTTAGCGCACATATAATTAATTTAATAAACAAATATAAAACTGCAACCAAATCGTAGAAACCGCTGTATAAACAGTTTTTTTATTTTACCCCCCTCAAAACTAAAAATAACACAAAATAGAATATAACAAAAATTAATCTACTATGCAAGAGCTTTTCAACGATATACATCATATTATAAAAGATTAACTTTAACATTTGTACCCCTGTACTCTGAGGTACCAAAGTTATATTTTTAAAAAACAAACAATACAAAAGGGCATTCATTTAACTAATAAATACATATAAATAAAAAACCTAATATCAAAAAAGTATTTAAAACCTTTAACCTACAACAAAATTATAAATCGGTACAAAAGTATATGTACAAAATTTTTAAAAAATCAACAAATAAAATAGCTTTAATGTACATATCAAGGCATTTAAAATGATATAAGACCCAATATTAAAAACAAAAAAAGTGGTCACGTGACACGGCGCACGGGAAAAAGTTTACTCTCATGTTCTCAGCAAGTAGGATGAACTAATAAAATAAAATATACTCAATTTAAAGAGCATTAGTGTGAGATTCAATCGCCGCAATCAGAAATGAAATCGGCCAACTATTATAGAAACTATGGCCATTCAAAGACAAAAATGGAAAAAAATAAAACTAAAAAATAACAAAATTATCACCATCTAGGGTACAACCGATGATGATACGACAAAAACTCGTAGGACTAAAGTTGTAGATCTTTTAAAATCAGTCACCACTTGTGCTATCCATTTTCTAATACGACTTACCGTTTAGCCGCAATAAGCCCCCAAACCAGCTTAAAAATCAAGTCGCCCATTATTATTTTTTTAAGGGGTGAAGGAGGGGGAAAAGTGAACTTTGTATAATTATTTTGGTACACAATATGGACGTGGCGCGTCGAATGGCGCAAACCACAAGTCTCTAGCTGTTCTGGAAGTGGGTAAACATTAATGTCAGTCAGTGAGTCAGTTAGCCATGCGGCTTTATAATATAATCAAAAAAGTATTTAAAACCTTTAACCTACAACAAAATTATAAATCGGTACAAAAGTATATGTACAAAATTTTTAAAAAATCAACAAATAAAATAGCTTTAATGTACATATCAAGGCCTTTAAAATGATATAAGACCCAATATTAAAAACAAAAAAAGTGGTCACGTGACACGGCGCACGGGAAAAAGGGCAAAGGCTGGCCTGCGGCCAGCCTTTGCCCGTCGAGTGGCCAGGTACTTGTATATATGAGGGGATATATGCCAGGTACTTATATAGTAGTTGGTACTTGCAATATCTGGTAATGTTATAGGAGGTTGTGGGATGTTGTAGCCAGGTGGGTTAATTTGTCATTTATAGACTGAGAATTATACAGTTATAATTCGCAGTCTATAAATGACAAAGTAAACAAACATTGCAAAGGTAAGAAAGCGATTGACGTCTAGAGAAGCTGAGCTAGTATCTTAGGCTGTGTAGTTGAAGAGGATATTGAGTAAGGTGGGGCGACAAGAGAGATGGGAGGGGATGGGAAAGTCGGACATATTTCCTGTTCCAGTAAATATTTAATAACTTTGGTTCTAACCAACGATTTTCGGAGAATCAAAGCCTTCAACATACACCAAATGTTAGCGCACATATAATAAATTTAATAAAAAAAAACAGCAACCTTATTGTAAAAAACGCTATATATAAACAGTTATTTTCCATTTTACCCCCTCAAAACTAAAAATAACACAAAATAGAACATAACAAAAATTAATCTGCTATTCAAGAGCTTTTCAACGATATAAATCATATTATAAAATATTAACTTTAACATTTGTACCCATGTACTCTCAGGTACCAAAATTATATATTTTTTTAAAACAAACTATACAAAAGGGCAATAATTTAATTAATAAATAAATATAAATAAAAAAAAACCCTAATAAAAAATTATTTAAACCCTTTAACCTACAACAAAATTATAAATCGGAAAAAAAGTACGTGTACAACATTTTTAAAAAATAAACAAATAAAATAGCTTTAATGTACAAATCAAGGCCTTTCAAATGATATACGACACAATATTAAAAACAAAAAAATGGTCACGTGACACAGCACACGGGAAAAAGTTTACTCTCAAGTTCTAAGCAAGTAGGATGAACTAATGAAATATAATATACTCAATTTAAAGAGCATTAGTGTGAGATTCAAGCGCCTCAATCAGAAATAAAATCGGTCAATAATTATAGAAACTATGACCATTCAAAGACAAAAATGGAAAAAAATTAAAATTAAAAAATACCAAAATTATCAGCATTTAGGGTACAGCCGATAGAGGTACGATAAAAAGTCATAGGACCAATGTTGTAGATCTTTTAAAATCAGTTACCGCTGGTGCTGTCCGTTTTCCAATACGACTTACCGTTTCGCTGCAATTAGCCCCAAAACAGCTTAAAAATCAAGTCGGCCATTTTTATTTTTTTAGGGGGGGAAGGAGTGGGAAAAGTAAACTTTTTATAATTATTTTGGTTCACAATATGGACGTTGCGCGTCGAATGGCGCAAACCGCAAGTCTCTAGCTCTTCTGGAAGTGGGCAAACATTAATGTCAGTGAGTGAGTGAGTCAGTTAGCCATGCGGCTTTATAGTATATAGACATATTAATTTAGCACGATTTAAAGTGCGCAGAAGGTTGAAATTAAGTAGGTGTTATCTGCAGGCTACTTTCGACAAACCATAAAAATTTCATAAAAATCAGATGATTACTCTTAAAGATATGGCTGTAAATAAATGTATGTTTGTGAGCATGTGGATGACAAACAAATAAGCGCAGAAGGTTGAAACTCATATGGGACCAACAATAGGCTAATTATGACCTACCACCCAAATTTCATTAAAATTGGACGTGCAGTTTTTAAGATATGGTGGTTCGCAAAAATTGAACGACAGACCGACAGACAGACACGGAACCAAAAATGTTCCCTGATGTCTGAAACGGATTTCTGTCTTGGAATTTTTGAAATCGGAGACCTAAAATTTTTTCGTTCTTCAGAACGATCACATAGCTTCCGTTACCTTCGGTAAGCTCGGAAGCAAAAATAAAATAAATAAATAATGTATTTATGAATTCTTATCACCGAAGAAACCCTTTTAGTAACTTGCTGGCAAGTACTTTACGGGATTTTTCCTGTATACGACCTCCTACTCTGTATCTCTTAGTTTTAAAAAAATGAAATGAATTAGAATAAAAAAAAAGTATAACATATTTTTAAAGAGCGCCAGGTTCTTTTGAAGGGAGAAGAACCAACCCTAAAAAACTGAAATTACATACATAGTAAAAAACTGAAATTACATACATAGTCTTAAAAACCTGAAATTAAATAAATGCTATGATCAGGGGCGTAGCTATCGGGCCGCAGCGCCCGCGACCGCGGGCGGGCGCTTGCCTGAGGGGGGCGCAAAATCGGGGAAGAAAAAAATAGCTAGAATTCGAAAAAGAGAGAAGACGAACAAAAAAAAATAGGTTAATAATAATAATATTAATGAAATAAACAAATAATAATAATTATATTAAAGTGTATTAAAAAAAAATGTTTCATCAAATATATTGTTTATGGAAGTAAATTAAAAAAAAAAATCATTCTAGGAAACTTTCAAACGGCACAGACATTGGATTTTAACGATATAATTGATAATTTTGCACATATTAAAGCGCTTAAAACAACTTAATACTTTACTTAAACTTTAAAGGCCGGTTATTGTGTATACAATTATTATTTTTTACGCTTATTTTATCTTTTTTAATCCAGGGTTATTAGTTTTAATCCAGGGAAATTAGGAATAATAGAGGAAATCATTTCTGAGTTTTAAAACTTTGTGAAAATTCTCTTATGGAATAAGATAATTTTATGGGTAAAGTTCCCCCCCCCCCCCTCTTGGAGGGGCGCGTCCCCCCTTCTCTCTCCTTAAAGTTCAAAATTTACTTTAAAAAAATATTTTTCACATAATTCTTCACAAAAAAGGTCCTATGCATGTTTAAAGTGAGACAAACCGTTTTCGAGATGTAGATGGAAAAAATTTTAAAAAATCCATTAGCTCATTTTTGCAAACCAACATACCTATCTTAAAAACTACTCTTCCGATTTTAATGAAATTTAAATGGCAGGTCATCATTAGCCCATTGTTGGTCCCATACATTTTTTTATCTTCCACATGCGCACTAACATATATTTATTTACACCTATATTTTCAAAAGCTCATCTTATTTTGATGAAATTTGGATGGTTTGTCGAAAGTAGCCCGTAGATAGCCCCACATTAATTTCAAACGTCTGCGTTCTTTAAATTTTGCTAAATTGATACGTTATTTCATGATTAACAAACCAAAATTGATCGAAAGACAGACAGACAAGGAATCAAAACTGTTCCATGATGTCTAAAAAAACGGATTTCTGTCTTGGAATTTTTAAACAATTTTTGCCGCGCTGCGCCTCATTTACGTTACTAAATAAAATTAGTACTCAAAAATAAATGGTAAGCAGAGTAAAAGAATGTATATCCAATACTATAAAAATTAAAAGCGGCCGCCCCCAGGTTCAAGCATCTGCTTTTTGGGGGTGCTCACCCACACTATGTAAAAAAAAAAATATATATATTATACATATATATGTAAAAAATTGTATATGATAATATTATATTATGTATGTATTATTTATTTATTTATTTCTAGTCCGCCGCGAACTCAGTGAAAAATTACAAACGGCTGACCAGATGTCGTTGGTTTTTGGTACAATGTTATCCTCAATTCTGCGGGTGTTATAGGCTATAAAACTTTTTGGTAGCTTTATATGGGACAGAGAACGGGACTTCTAAATAGATTTCAAAATTCTAATTTTATTTCTTATTAAAAATGTATTTAACCAAAATTGCAGAAGAAGCTACAGACAATATTTTATGTTCTGTGAAAATTTCTGTAGGAACAACTGTTCAATCGCTGTCAAATAATATGTAGATTCATTTTTTTAAACATATATTATTTAAATAGTTTATAAATAATCTAGAAAACATTTTTTTTATAAATCACACCTTACCATGTCTAAACCTTTATAACATAATTATCACCACTTCTTTAAAACGCTAAAATAATATCTTTGAGTGTATACGTTGTACAGTAATTTATAAATTATATTGATATCTGTCAATAGGGATTGTACAAAATTTTATTCCTAAGGGGAACATAGGGAAAAGTAAGAAAAGAAGTGGAATTGAGCCCAGACCGATCTTCTAAAGATAGGAAGTTAATACTTGAGAAAGGGCTCCTATTTTTGTTGTAGACATATAATATATTAATCAAAGATAATTCCAATTTTAACTCAGGAATGTGAAAAGACGGATATAGAAGGAAAATACCGCTGCCTTTGCCCCTAAGTTAACATTTACGAATTCTTCATCAGTGGTCGGAATTAATTAGTAATTTGTAATAAAGGGGAGGGGGTGTAGAAATAAGGGTAAGGATAGAATCTAGATATTCTCGATTAGGAAAATAATTTAAAATGTTTCTTGATGGTAGGTTTATAGTCCCATCAAATTAAAAATAACACACTCCGCAGCGAAGCAAGGGTATCCAGCTAGTATATATATATATATATATATATATATATATATATATATATATATATATATTATATATTAAAAAAATATAACCCATTGCATGCTCAATGTGGTTTAGTTTACACAAGTATTAGAAGCTCCATTTAAAAAATGGACTGCTAATACTTATTTCAAGTTCTCGCGGAGAGGTTTAAACAGTTGTAGGAAGGTCCTTAATATAATATATTAGAATACATGAGCATTTTTATTATGATGTAAAGTATTGTGCCGTGCGTTGCATGCCAACTTTTTCATCTCTAGTTTTTTTTATATGATATAAAATGAAAATGGATAAAAAAAAGCGCAGATCCCGTTAGAATTGTTCTCAGCCCATTGCCAAATTGGCAGACTTACAACGGTACAAGTTTTTTCCCTTTCTTTTTTTTTTATTTAAACGTTTTTTTTTGAAAAAAACGATGCGATGATAGGTTTTTAGTCTGGGTTGGGACTTTGTTTTTTCAGTTGAGCGACTCTATTGTCTCCAGCCAACGACTAATATCTGCTTGCTTTAGTTTTATCTCTCTTGTAGCTTTGTACGTATTTTTCTACATATTTTTATTGCTTTTTCTCTCTCCCTCTACCCGTTTGTTTTATCGCTATATATCGCAAATTGTCGTTGAAATGTTAAAACATTTTAACTTATGTGCTTATGTATACACGTCCATAAGAGCCTTAACTTAAGTGTAGTAGTCTCCTTCATGGTTATCCACAGACGCAATGTGTTTGACTTAAACTTGAAGCGAGTATGATGTGATCATTAGTGAGCCATTTATGGCTCACTAATGATCACATCATACTCGCTTCGGCTGTACAATTTACATAAGTGAAGTGGCTGGAACTCTCTACCACGGTGATAGTAAAATGGGCCTAAAGCCGGGTTCCCAAGGGGAGTGAACACTCTAGAGTGGATCACTGTAGAGTGAACTCGACCCGTGTGAACGTGTGCAGTGGACTCTCCTCTTACGTCAGCGGGAGTGAGGATAGTTCACTACCGCTCACTCTCCATATCAAACATGTTTAATTTTTAGGCATGAATACTCCAGTCGCCAGCCAAGTTTCATAGAGGCAACACGTTATTTTAAAAGGTACTAACTATGTCTTAGCCGTCGGCGTCGGCTCGCATTCTTAAATTGCAAAACGGTGAAACTATGAAGTTTCTAGAGTTGTATTCCGGTGAGCCAGTAGCCAGTGTTATATGATTCGAGCTGTTCAGATTATAAAAAAGAGATTTTAGAATGGCAGCAGCTAAAAGAATTAGCGAAGCAATGGGTTTGTCTGGATTTGTACCTAAAGAGGTTATAACCAAATTCAAGAATTTGAGGTGTGCCTATGCCAGGAGTTGAAGAAGATTGCTGCTAGCGAAAGATCATGAAATGGAACGGTTATGTGTATGAAATCTTCAGGGTGATTTGTTCTTAGTTCATCGTCAACCAAATTGCGTGCCTCCAAATTTCTACTAAGTATCCACTTCCTGACCCAATAACGTCTTTTCTTTCGCTTTATCCGTCCATGTGACTGTCTCAACCTTTCTCCTAAAATACCACTAAAAACTGAACTCAATGTGGCACAACTTTCTACGAGAAGCTCGTTCATGGTTGGCTCCCTGGAATAAACTGAGAAGCTTGATCACTATCCTGTGTGAACTGTCCACGGTCCTCCGCTTGTTCACTTTCTTCCCTGCGTGGGTCACAACAGTCTTCACTCTAGCGTGGCACTGTAGAGTGTTCACTCCCCGTGGGAACCCGGCTTAAAAGATGGCCTAATTGCTTGGTTCAAACAAGTAGTTCGTCCTACCCGTCTAGTACTAGTACTAGGACCTTACTACTACTACTAATACTAGACTTAAGGCTGTCCATAAGTTGTTTAGTTGTTAACATGTATTTAATGCTAAACAGAGCCTCTTTCCTAGGCCTATACTGGATACTATTTGAATACTATGAAGTCACGGTACTTTACAATTTGATTTCCACAGCGCTGTCCCTACTTAGGGATTTTATGTCAAATCTATTATTGTCATTTACACAGGGTTTTTTCAATTAAAACTAAATATTTTTTTAAGTGTACAGTTTTGGATAAAATTTAATGATATTCTACACTCTCTTAAAGTAAAAGTAGGCTCAATTATTTGTTGAATTGGTACTAGACTAGCAATCTACATACTATTCTGACATGATCACTATGTGTATCACTGCCTTTAGCCACTAAAAACTAGTTTGATTAGTTCATCTAGGTTTGCATTTTAAGGTAAGTACGTAATTAGAATATTTAACTACCACCATATTGGGGGAGAGAAACAAATGTATTATTGTTATAAAACTATGTAGTGGAAGTTTAGTTTTATATTGGGATTGTTTTAAATTTATTTTTGTAGATAAATAATAAAACTAGTAGTTGTATTTGCACACGGAAGGGAGATAAAAGCAAGCCCTACGGGATCATATAAAATGATGGCTATGATTGAGCACAGCCATCAAGGCACCCTAACCGTAGGCTATGATCCGACCACCTGAGCCCGTAGCCCTACGCTTCGGCCCTAACTCGCCGCCATATCCCGTGCTAAAACGCCCTTCGCCCTAGAGCCACCCTCCGCCCTTAAAACCTCCTCTGGACCTTGTTAAAAAACACTCATCAAAACTTTTATTTTTCAATCCCCTCCTCCCTCGTCTGTTCCGACTCTCTCATTTTCTGGAACGTATTTACTGGCAAGTCCCCTCTTCTCTTCGTTCCAGCTTTAGCTCTAAACTCCCTCTTCCACTTTCAGGAAAAAAGTTTTTTTTAAATACCCTCCGAACCCAAATGCCCTTAAATAATAAAAAAAGTCATCTCGATTCCATTCTAAACCTTACTCCTCCACTCTTGCCTTTTTTAACAAAAAATATTTCTCTTAAAGACAAAAGAGAATGGAAAAGAAATTGTTTTTTTGCATCCAAAAAAAGTTGTTCGTGTTCCTCTTTTTTAATAGGAACTTCAGCATGAAAAGAAAGAGACTTTTATGACGATTTTTTTCCTTTCTTAGTAAAAGGAAGCCTTTACAAAACAGCTATGGAAATCTTTTTGAAGGTGTGACAGTTATCGACGATGTCTAGAAATAATGGTTATTCACCCATTACAAGGTCAATATCAAACCAGAAACTTTTTTTTAGTTTATTATTCTAACAATTAAAAATATTTTTAATCCTCTATACAATAAATGATTGAAATGAAGTTATCGTTGAGTTTTAAGAGTAGTGGGTATCTTAACTGTATAGTTTATGAGGTAGGTGGAACTGAATGCTAAATAGACGATAGATATAAAAATAATATAAATCTGTTAATCAATTATTAGTTATAGCTGCAGCCAGACATTAGACATTAATACTCTATGTTGGGTCTTCTAAATATTTGTTTTAATGTGAACGATGATAATCTTTCTTTGCAAATTAAATAGTTGGATAAAATCAACATTAAACAATGCTAATAATTTAGTAAATTTAATCCTAAATAAATCTTTTTATGAGTTGCAAAAATGCTAAATAAAAAGAGTAGTTGGCATTGTGTCTAACATAAAATGATGTTATTTGTTTAAGGTGACGGTCGGAAGTGGATATGTTGGCGTTTCTTGACCGCTTACAAGATGACGTGTTATCCTGAGGAACACTTGATGGATCAGGCCCAACATCCAGGAACTGTAAGTGCAACCGTGAATTAATAACAAATATTCTAAGTAGGTCGTCGTTTGGGAGACTGAAAGAGAGGTCTCAAGGGTGCTTACTTGGCCTTTGATAATCTACTATCTGCTTGCCCATCCTCGGAAATCTGCCTTTTCTACTATGCACATGATATAAATTTACTTGTGTCATCTCCAGACACATCTGAATTAAGTCCTGCCGACAAGCTTCGTTCGATCTTTTTGCATAACAAGGGAGACACTCCAGTAAGGACAGTAGTGCCTTACTGGTTCTACTTAATCTGTCGCGTTTGCTTGTTTCATATAAGCTTAAAAGAATAGACTGGCACTTCAAGCGTATGGTTGCCGTTATGACCAATGACGAATTTCGTTCTACTTCCTACATGTTACAATCAATTCTTCTCTCCAGTTTAAAAATGTTAGCATTTTGAACAATAACATTTCTTTCGGTTCAGCACATGTTTATTCAAACGTTTTTACCAGATCCGGTTTTTTTCTTGATCAGTATGTGAAAATTATTACAAAATCAAGCGTGCAGAGGGCACCAGAAGGGTTCAAACAAAGCTTAAATAATATATAGCCAGTAAATGTCGATATTTTTATTTGAAGGTTGATGAATCCTGTTTTCTGGACACTAACAACTTTGCTTAGTTGTGTATTGGTCTTTACAAAATGTCAATAAAACCAATAGTCGTGAATAAATATATAAAACTCTAAACCTACTATTGAGAGGCTGAAAAGCGATAAAATATAAAAAGATGAAAGTAGGATACAGTATCACGGAAGTTTTAAGCATTACATTAACTATTTCCAGTCTAAGAAAGAGGGACTGGGAACGATTTTATTCGACTTAAATTGGCCTAGCCCTAGCAGTCTATATGATGTGGGCCATTAAAACTTTAATGTTTATTATAAAGAAGTCTGAGCTATCTACCTAAAAAGGAATGCAGAATTTCATTAAAAAATTAAAAAATAATTTCTTATATTATGCTCCCTAAATTTTTCTGATATGAATTATCGCTTAGGACATTTTAATAAATGTTTTCTCCTCTAGAGTTAATGAGCCTTAATCATTCCTTTTTCTCTAGTTAAAAAATCTGTATATAAGCGTAGATCTCACTTATCCTTTTTATTGGCTCATTTAGTTTCATTTTTTTCCTTCCTCGGGTCCTGTTTTTTAAAACGGTTAAGAAAAGTACTGTTCAAGTTCTAAAATTATATTGAACTCAGTAAATTATTTAGCTCGTTATAGCTTTGGACCTTTTTAGTTGGGATATAAGGGTTCTTAGCACATTTTTTTTTTTTTTTTTTAAAAAAAACAACGGCTGATTTACGTATTGTTAATATTATTTCCTTTACGGAGACAGTTTGAGCCAAGGTAGGACTGATAAAGCGGTAGAAAAAGCAGATTGCCTCCAAGCTATAGTAGGCAAAAAGTGCTGTACTAATCGCACGGTAGTCCCCTCGAGGGCGATCTGAAAAAGCGGAGCCCTTAATGGGGCATAGGGCGGCACTAGAAGTCCCTTGGCCTATGTGAGTATATGTGTGCGCCCGTGAAAATATATTAATTGACCAATAAATAAAGTGGAGCGCTCAATTACGGTCTCTACTCCCCTCTAGCCGCGGTCATTACGGCGGGAGATTAGCCCGCGGGTTATGACGTCACATAATTAAACCGTTTATCCTGTCCTTCTAGACCGTAGACTAGAGAAAAGAACGACTTCGTGCAATACATTATGCTCGATATGTGGTGTGCTCTTAAGCTATTAACCTTCTACTGTATGCCTGATTCTACTGCCTGATAATGTATTTTTTTGTAACAACTGTTAGGCCTTTTAGGCAGAAAATATTTTTTCCACGTTGTTTTTTGTTTAATCTTGAATGATGGCTTCTTGTTTCGAGAAAACTCTTATGTACCTATATAATATTTAGCAGTATCCTTCAACGTCTTGCTAGACTTTCAAACTTTAATAAGCATTGGTTAACGCCGACACTAATTACTACGACTCTGAAATTCGTACCAAAAATATAAAAGTTCACTTCAGTTTTCTTCCTCTTTTACTAAGGTTTTGACAAAATTTGGAAATATTGCCAGTACCTAGTCAACTTAGTAAATCTTCTTTTGTCCTTTCCGTTGTTTTGTCTTATAGCTTTTCTACAGCAGTGTGATTATCAAGGATGGGTCTAAAATATTAACGCTAAGCCTTTTTTGCTTTTTAACCCAACCTCTCAATATTTAAATAAGACAGGCACATTATTTAATTTATTGTGAATATTTAATAAAAAAAATCGTTCCGAGACAACTTATACAAACTTTCACATATGCAGGCACTTGGTCCAGTGTTAACGATTTATTAGTTGATTTAAGTTTTCGTTGATGCATTTACTAGTAATTATTATTGAACATTTTTATCAAAATTCATCATAAAAATAAATTCTCCACTACGGGACCACCTCTCACCGTCCGCGTTTAAACCTATTTTTTTAGGAACTAGATTTTTCCGCGGGAAAACCACTTATATGGTTATATTGATATTTAAATGGACTACATTTTAGACATTTCTTTGGATCCTTTCTAGAGAATTTTTTTTTTGGGGGGGGGGGGGATTTGGAGTTAAAGCCATTTCTCGATTTCGCCTTGGGGTATGATTTTTCTGAACGAGTAAGCCAAATTTCATTGAGTTCGGTCCAGTAGTTTAGGATCCACGCGTCTGCACAGATGGCAGACATGTTTTAAATAAAACACTTTCTTTGACTCAGGGGTCCTAATGACGTGTAAATCTATTATAATCGGATTTTCGTAGCATCACAATAATTTCTCTCTATATATACTACCTACGTACATGAGAAAGTAATAGCTGATAATATTTTTCCACAGAATTCGTATTGTATTTCAGAAAGTTGCTCAAACGTGCTGCTTCCTTAATCAAAGTATGGAGCTTGGATTTTGGAGAGTTAGCTATTGTCTTTATTGCTAGTCCCCTCCTCCCCTCCTCCTTTCTAGCTTCTGTATTATTTATGTTTATTAATTTATTATTTATCTTTAATATTATTTATCTTCTTTGTAATCTTCAAATTTATTATTCCAAGCTTGGTAGTTTTTGTTGGAATTAATTCAGCCACACTTCTTTACTTTTTAATATAAGAAAATCTTTTTCTCTATTCAAGAAAAAAAAAATCGAATTTTCAACCTTATAACACTACTTTTTTAACAGTTCTCAGACAAAAATGTTTAAAGTTAAAAAGAAGCGGAAAAATTATTCGTTGGTTACAAAGTTTTTATCCCTGATAAAAGCTCAATAAGATGGAAAGCGGCGGTAGGAAGGTCCTTCTTGTTTATTTACGCTTTCGAATTCCTACAGTTTTCTTGTATAAAAAGAACTGTTTCAGGATAAAAGCCGCATAGAGAAGTAGAGAAGCGTGACTGCCCTGTAAAACACCCCCTAGAAACCGCGCGACCCCCTTCTATTCCGCCTTTCGTTCAGGGACCAATAAAATCTAGTTAAACTATTCCTTTTTAATTTCTGTTCCTTGCTACAAACTTCCACGTTATTACTCGTCTTGACGAGACAGTCATAACAAAGTTTTTCTCCTTTATTTCCTTCTTTTGTTTCTTCACTTTTTTAAGACCTGTTTTCACAGAAATGAGATGAGATGTCGTACATCGTAAAAAAAAATATCCGTGACCTTCGTATAATATTTTTTTCGTCCATATCTTCTATTTATTTTTTAAAGTAACTTCGAAACACTTCTGGAAAAAGGGGGCGATGTTGCTAAAAAGCTTTAAAAAAGTAAACAAGAATAAAATAAAGCCAAGAGTGAAGGGATGGGTCAAAAGCTTAAGACTTAGTGTTTAATATAAACAAGACAGTTAAAAAGATATAGACAAGGGTTTGGACAAAAAGTTTACAAAAAAGTTTTTTTTTATTCTTCAGAGAATCATTTTAAATCCCCCTTGGCAAAGAATGGAATAAACAACACACTCTTGTACTAAAAGATATGCACTACCACACGCACACATAATACACAATACAAAAATGTTTTGCGTAAAAAAAAGAACAATGAACGACTGAAAGAGAAAAAGAGTATGACAGGAAAAATCCTTTCTAGAAGTAGTAGGAATACCGAGCTACATGCCTTGGAAAAAAACCTTATACAACCACTCCAAATAAATAAATTCCAACACTAAATTTGTATTTTGGTTATTATTAAAATTTAATCTAAAAATATACTTTATCAAATCAATAAAAAAAATAACTTATATCAAGGATCAAAACTGTGTTGACATTTGTTAATAGTTGTGTGGGACTTCATAAAGAATATTACTATTAGTGTGTTGTTTTATAGAAAACAGATTAGACTAATTTGTTCAGCTTAAAAAATTATCTGAATACATATAGTTTGTACAAAGTTTGTTTCTCAAAAACTATGCACCATTAATATATAGGGTGGTCCAAAAGTCTCCTCCCTCCCTCCCTCTTAACTTTTAAAGTGTTTGAGATAAATTATTGAAACTTGGGGGATCCGCACTAGGTAAAGGGAAGTTTGTTTTAATGCAATCGCGCACTAGGGGCAACCACCCATTTTGCCCCCAGGCCACCAAACTTCAAAATTTCAAATTGGAGTGTATATTTTTGATAGCAGATTTGAATTCTACGGTGAAAAATAAGAATATTTTACTTCATATCTACCTTTTTTTATCTCTAATATTTTTATGTTTTAATTTACTTTGCCCCATTATAAGGGGCGAAAGTATAAAAATGGTAGATTGCAGCGCCTGGGGGCAAAATGAGCCCCTAGTACGCGAGTGGATGAATACACACTTTTCTTTACATGGTACAGATCCTCCAAGTTAAAAAATTGTTGATAGAAAAAAAAAGTAAAATTTTACTATTTTTCACGGTAGAATCCAAATTTGCTATCAAAAATATACACTCCAATTTAAAATTTTGAAGTTAAGTGGCTTGGGGGCAAAGTGGGTAGTTGCCCCTAGTGCGCGATTGCATGAAAACAAACTTCCCTTTACCTAGTGTGGATCCCCCAAATTTCATTAATTTATCTCAAACCCTTAAAAAGTTAAGAGGGGGGGGGGACTTTTGGACCACCTTGTGTATACTAGCTGAATATCCGCACTTAGCTACGGACTCCGTTTTACAGGGGAGATATATTTAATTTTATGTTATAAAAAATAAATATATAATTATTTATATGTATTGAAATATATGTTAAATATTCATAATGCACTTATTATACTCCTTATTACTAAACTTCACCAAAAAACCTGTAATTATGTATTAATTACACATTTTACCCAAAAATCACTAATAAATACCTCCTTTTACTGTATTTGAAATAAAAGGATAATGCGGAGCTCGATATGACTGACTAGTGCTGAAGCTAATGGCCTACTCAAGGTTTAGTAATAATAATAATACGTTTATTTGTCTTAAACTATACAGTTTCTACAAAGAGGGTTACAATTATACACATTTCTATTAATAACTTATACATATCCTTGCAGTGCCCAAAAAATAGAGAATAAAGAGGAAAAAAGAAATAACATATTTAAAACGGCTTTATAAAATCTTAAATTAACTTCTAGAGAAAAAACAAAACCTTCTACTTGAAAAAGAAAAATAAAAATAACACTTTAATCAGATGAAGTTATACAATTAGAATTTCTCTTAAATTAAAAAAGAAAAAGTAAAATCATATTTTTTTAATATTTAGAGAGGTTAAGTTGATGGTGGTGGTCTTTGCCTTATGATTTTGGTTATGAAATTTAATAATTCGTCTATTTTTGGGGGGTTTAGGTTAGTTAACAAAGATGTTATATTAAAATTATTTAGTAGGGTTTGAGCTATTGGGGTGTAATAAAGATCTCTTATGTGCTGAGTTGAGAGACAGGCAGAAACATAATGTTCAAAGGTGTCTTGTCCTGTTAGGCACCCAGGGCAGTTTTGTGAGGCGTCGAAGATGTAGCAGTTGGAGTTCATGTGAAACTTAGTGAAATTAGGAGAAGCGAGTCTAATTTGAATGATTATTCTTTGTTTCCATATAGGCATTCTTGTATTGATGTAAGATTCGGTAAGTGTAGTTAAAGAAGAAATTTCTCTGTATGTAGGAGAGAAACAACTGTTGCATACTCTCTGGATATCAAGACTAAAGATGTGATTTTTGTATCTGGTGTTAATGTTTTTGATAACTGGGGAAAAAAGTTCTTTATCTGTGGTTAAATCTTCTGCAGAACCAATTTGACATAAGAAAGATTTATATTGAGAAAACCAATTTAGTTCTGGAATGTTTGATGATTTGTTATCAAGGATTATCAGATTTTCCAGCATTATTTTTGGCAAACGAGAGCTATCCATCTCGGTCATTTTGGCCCAATAGCTTGTCATCTTCCTTAAAACTGCGCAAGAGATGGGTGAAAGTCCTAGTTCCAGCCTGAGAAAGTGATGAGGTGTATTTCTTGGGAGAGCGTATATATGTTTGAAGTAAGTTGTCTGTATTACCTCCAGTGAATCCACATATCTGGGGGCCCAAACCTCAGCGGCGTACAGCAGAACAGAATTGACTAGGGCTTCCAATAGTTTGATTTTAGTTGGCCATGAGTCTGACTTTGCTTTACTTAATATAGAAATAACCTTAGTCGAAGCTAGTTTTGCCTTGGAGATGAAATACTGCGTTGCTGCATGGAATTTGCAAGACGACGAAAAAGGGACTCCAAGATAAGTGAATTTTTTCACGTATTCAATTGTTTCACCATTATACTGTAACCGGCGAAGCTTGACAAGCCTGTTTGATCTGCGGAACTGTACCACCTTTGTTTTAGGAACGTTTACTTTAAGGTTGTTTTTTTGACAGTATTCAAGTAAAGTGTTCAACAAATCCTGAGCTTCTGACC
The DNA here is from genome assembly GCA_951217055.1 of Gerris lacustris. NCBI lineage: Eukaryota > Metazoa > Arthropoda > Insecta > Hemiptera > Gerridae > Gerris > Gerris lacustris. Next base: position 37,602,946 of record OX578281.1, read on the forward strand.
AGCTTCGAGCCAAAAGTACGATGTCATCACAATACATGAGAAGGAGAATGCTTTTTGCGTCAGATACTTTAATGCCTCTGAAGCCTTTAGATTTTAAGAAATCTATCAGGTCTGAAATAAAAAGAGTAAATAACAATGGCGAGAGAGGATCACCCTGTAGAACTCCCTGCGTGACTTCAACTGGGTCTGATCTTAGGCCGTTTACTTCTGCGAATACATGCGCTTTATCATACAGGCATTTCAAGATGTTTATAATTTTAGAGCTGACTCCAATGGCACGTAGTTTTAGCCACAGAAGTGAATGAGAGATGGAATCAAAAGCCCTTTGGAAATCTACGAATATGCCGAGTACATACGGGGTACATACTCAAGGTTTAGCAGATTATGAAAGGCAGCAAAGAAAAGTCCCCATTAAAACGAAACTGTTTCTTCAATCTAGAATACTGCAAAATAATAACAAAATAATTAATCGAAAAAGTTAAAATTAATTAGCTATAAAAAATATGCAAATGAGGTATCGCTGTAAAGGTCTCCGAATAATAAAAAATGATTAAGTTTTCCATTTTATTTAAAACCTAAGCTGCAAACTCGTGAAAATATATTTTTTCCTATCTTGCCTATGACAAAATTGTTCATAACAACAATTACTGTATTCTTTAAGAGACTTTGATCTTTGTAACCATATACACTTTAAATGTTTCGAAATAATATTTAAAAAAAAATAATATCACTAAAAAATTTTAGCTGGTCTAAAATCTCTTAAACAGACTAAATTACTTTTTTTACTACTTAAGCATGAGCTTAAAACATACATTAGGTTCCTTTTTAGCCCAAGTACTATAGTGTTCCTGGTGTCGAATAAGTTAAGTATGCCGATTTCCATTTTAATCGGTTTAGAAATAATATTATTGTAAATTTTTAATTAAAAATAATTTACCTTGTTTTTCCATTTTGCTACCCCCCTCTTAAGTAAAAATATGATTAATGAGTATATAAAAATAATTACTGTACTCTTAAAGAGCTTTCCAACGACATGAACATGAAGGGTATATATTACTTTTACTTTTGTATGCCTTACCCTAGTAAAACATATGTAAATATAAAACATATAGCTTATGTCAATCGGGGTAGGTGTAGCTTTCTAACAGTAAAACAATTTTCAGAATCGTATCAGTAGTTACACCATTTCTCCTCCAATATCCTTAACAACTTGTGTTGTACTTATACAATATACATAAATATACTTGCATAAATGTCTGAGGGATGGTTAATATTTAATGAATCTATTATCTATATATAGGGTTTTTAAAAAAAAAAAAATATATATATATATATAGATTTTGATGGATTGACACGTTTTGAAGTCCCTTAGTTCAAAAAAGAAGTTTTTATAAAATCTCTGTCTGTCTTCTATGCAGACGCGTGAAGCCTAAATTACTGGGTCGATTTTGACGAAATTTGGCATACATGTTTAGAAAAAAAACCCGTGGCGAAATCAAGAAATTAATTGAGCTCAAAATTTGGGCCTCAACCCAGAAATTATTTCTCGACAACGGTAAGAGTCCACGGTGTAGTCCATTTAAATACGAATATAACGATATAAGCCGTTTTCACGCAAAAAATCTAGTTTCGAGATATGTATTGATGAAAATGAGTCTGAGTTTGTTAAAAATCGAAAACAAAATGTTAACAACCTCGTGTCGAACGCTTTTTATTTATTTATTTTTCTTAAAAATCAATGAGAAAAACACAGTAAGGTGTAAATATTCCATGTATCGGAATTTTCTTCTTAACTTATTTTTAGGTGGGTGCGAAACCTATTCTCTTCATATTAAACTAATTTCATAATAACGTATGCTTAAGTAAACATTATTATACATATTATGTTAGGGGTTTGTTATTATTTTTTTTTTTATTAAGTGAAGTTACTTCTTTACTCTCAAGTAGGTATGAACTTATTTTCTTTGTGATACATATTTATAGTAGTTACAGTGAAAATTATAAATAAATCATATTTAACGTCATAATTATTGCTAAGTGATATAAACAGGCTAGATAAAAACCTTGGGGTATGTTTACTCTTGGAATATGCACGGTGTTACTTCTTCAACAAGCTACTTACTAGGGTAAAACTCTTGTGAAAACCTCAGAAATAAAACTTTTCTTCTTATAAATCATCTTGAGACTGTTCTCGAGTTGGGAAGAAGAAAAAAGTTTTGTTTTAAAGTAGGAGCCGAGTCTTTGTTAAAGATGCATAGTTTTAAAAACGAGAATATACGGGACACTATGCTCAAGTATTAAAAAGCTACCTGAGTACTATGTCTTAGCAAAGGAGTTAAAAACTCGAGGCATGTGTTAGTTAACCACCTAGCATCTCTTAGTACGCTGTTTTTATAAACTTTATGTGTTTTCATAATTCAAACTGACGACGAAATATGGTCCCTTCTTATTTATTAACTAAATATGAGATAACTTCTTTCTTTCCTTTAGTTGAAGGTAAAAATAAATTAATAAAAATTCTCTCTTAAGAATGACAAAGTCATATCTTCCCCAAAAGTAGAGTGTTAACTGCTCATCGACTTTCAACCGTGGTCACCTTCAGAAGTAATAAGGCGAGTAGAAATGTCAAAGAATCTACTGATTCTTTGGCTTATTATGTATTACTCCTACTGGAGTAGGAGTTAATACATTAAACCTATATAATTCTCTGTACTATTGGGCTTCCTCGCCTGAGTCCTTCGTGAACATTTTTTAAGTTTAGGATAAATGGATCGGTTAAAGCTGGTTCCACACTTGTATGAAATCCGCGTGTCATGATCGAGATCATGCTATGGGTAAAAGAATAAAATCGACCTTATGTGTGTATCATGAAATTGTGCCGTGGTAGCGCGGAAAGTTCTAGAGGAGAAAAATGCAGGTCCCGAAATCTAGCGGTGGAAGTGAGAACTATGTCTACTTTTCCGATTCGGGGCTTATTTCAGATCCCCATCCCCCGTCTTTATCAAAATTTTATTTATAATAGAATTTATTTTCTTTCAGTTTAGTTAGAGGTGGTTAGAGGTCACATACATATTTACCAATTGATATCAAGTGAGAAAACTTTATCTGAAGAATGAAAATTTTTCCTTAAAATTCCCCAAAATTTTCCTAGGGTCCCCAGACACCCCCCCCCCCCCCCCCCCATAAAAAAACCCAATGTGTTATGGCCACCTTAAGAAAACATGCTTTAATGTTTTTCATAACTATTGATTAAATGACATAATTTATTATAGATTTAAAGTAATAATGCATAAAGGCTAATAATCTATTTAATCTACAATGATTAGGTACACAACTTTTATTATGTCATTTACTATTTTTAATTTTGCATTAAATTTGTTATAAAAATGCTTGTGTTCATACTTTTGTCCCAACAAACTACACCGTAAGTTTACTTTATTTTATAAAAAAGTATTAAAATCAAATTTCACTTAAGAGATGCATAAAGCTGTTTTAAAAGGTCATATTTTCAAAATTTTCCTGGGAAAGGCCCCCCGACCCCCCTTCCGGTATGTGTCCCCCTCCCCAATATTTTAATGCTGACGACGCCCATGGTCAGACGTGTGATGGTTAATAGTTCTTATCGCCAGCTTTTTCCAAGATCGCGACCTAATATAGAGTCGCGAAAAGTCTTTGAAATTATACACATAAATTAAGAAATATGTACATTCGAAAAGCATAATATATGGAATAAGTTCAATGAAATTAAAAAAGGAAAAATTACAGATAAGCTGTTTGGCTGTACAAGTGTATTATATATAACCTCGATAAAGCGTCGGATTTCGACAAAACAATAAATATCTAGTGAAGGGAATTTAAAAACGATTTAGATATATCTCCATTTAAAATATATAAGTGTTAAACTTCTGTATGGGGGAGGGGGTTCACAATGTGGTTTGGAAATACATATAGAGTTTAGAGTTGTTAAATTTCCTGTTGTTTTATCTTTATCTCGTCAAATCTCATGGGCGAGAAGATCAGGACTAGTATCGACTTGGCTTGAGTTGATTCTATAAATGCTTTCACTTGTAAAAGGAAGTATTTTAATACAATCTGTTAGTATTATCTCTATACGTTTCTGATAACAGAAAATTATTTAGATCTGTGCATAATAATTTCCAGTGTTCCTTTATGGCACTGAAATTTATTTTGATCCATTCGTTATTAATAATGAATATATCTTGTCAATAAAAGTTGGATTTTGATTTCTACTATTTTCTCTTTGTGACGTCAATGAATGCCTCGTAACATTTTGCTTCCGGAATTTTCAAAATTATGTGGAAATTACCCAATACGCGTTGTCTGGCTTTGTCGCTTATTACGCGTTTTGTAATTTTGGTGTTTCCCAAAAATATAATATCTCTCAGATTAGATCCGTTATGTTAGTATTTAGAAATTTTATTTTAATTTTCTCTGATTCATATGTGTATTTGAAAAACTTTAGTTATAATATGCTATTTTAACAATATTGTTGTTTTTATTTAGTCCATTTACAAATACTGATAATCCAATCCAAAATTTCTAGTCATTTTAATAATTTACTAACTACAATTTTTACCGAATCTAATTTCTTAAACTTTATATAAATTCCACTTTCTCATTCCATATTTTCTCTGAAATATTGTGTTGAAACTTTTAAAAAGCAAAAGGTAATTGAAGCGAGCGTAAGCGAGCTTCTTACATTCAACGAAATATGCATCTTGTCTGTCTGTCTGTGTGTAACGTTTACGTGTCCGACGATAACTTAAGTAAAAATTGACTGATTTAGTTGAAATTTGGTATGAATCTTCCTTTTACTAATATTCAGGCTAAGTTCGTTGGACAGCGTAATCCATCCTAGAGTTCGCGCGCAATGCTCGCGTAAACGTGAGCTTCAAATTTAAAATTGGAATTTCAGGACGGGAAAAAATTCTATCATCACCGATGAGACGAACATTTTTTACAAATAACATTTTTTAGTAATACTAACAACGACACTGCTATGAATTAATAAAGATCGCTAAAACTATTAAAGCGGACCTAAACGTTTAAAATAGAGAAAACAACCTTTTTACCGATATCTTACGTTCTAACGTAACGATTTTAATAAAGCTTCATGTGCATCGTCTAAAGTACAACTAAAACAAGTATGTAAAATTTCAACTTGATAAAAGCAGTAGTATTTGAGTAATGAAGTGATACATTTATAATAATTGTTTAAAAGCTATCGCGGGTGGTTAAGATTCATATAATAGTCGTGCAGTGTATAGGGTATAGGTTTGTTTAGGAAGGAAAGCTTTGTACCGAGTACCCCCGCACTACCCCACACTACCCTCTTCCACTTATCTTTAACTATGACATTCATCATGATTAACAAATTTCAATTTTCAGTATTTTATTGCAATACGCTCGCTTCAATGATAGAGCCACGCGATGCCTAGTTTAAATAGTACTATATGTCATACTATGGTGACATTGTGGGTATTAATATAAATAAATCAGTGAAACTGGTATGGTCATTAAACCCTTTATGTTATTTTTTTTGCTATTGAATATAAAGAAACTATATTATTTATACCTTTTATAACTTAATTTTATACCTTTGATTTTTCTCTATATTTTTTTTTTAATTATACCACTTCCGGCTGCTCTTGGGTTATTTGATGTTCTTTCTTATTTTGATGTTCTTTCTTATTTTATTCATTAATTTTATTTATTTATTTTAAACCCCACATGTTTGTTTACATTTATAATGAGAAAGTATTGTAATAGCGTGAAAATTCGATTTTGAGGTTTTGATGGATTAACACGTTTTGAGTTCCCTGAGCCCAATAAAATGATTTTTAAAAAATGTCTGTCTGTAGTCTTGGATGTATGCAGATGCGTGGAGACTACTAGACTACACTACTAGGCCGATTAATATTTGGCATACAGGATCAGAATAAGCATACCCCTGGGTGAAATCTAGCTCGAAGTTTAGCTCCAAATCCGAGGGTACTAGTCTCGAAATGCTACTCCCGTGAAAAAATAGTTTCTCGAAATGGTTCCGACTGTTATGATTAAATAATTTTAAAATGTAGTCTATTTAAATACAAACCTAATGATATAATTAGTTGTCCCGGGATGAATCTAGTTTCCAATAGATAGATATATTGATTCTAAACAAAAACCTAACTGTGAAGAAATGTCCAAGTTCCTGACCTCCTCTCAAAAAAGTTAGCCTATCAAAGTAGTGATATCAAAATTGTTTTCAAGACTGCTCTTTTTTAGTCTATAACCTCACTTCACTCCTACTTTCATGAGCAAGACTGCTCTTTTATTTTTATTGCTGAACACTTGGCCAGTATAAGAATGAGGTTCATAAAACAGATTTAGCCACAATGTTCACTACTTTGATAGGCTGACTTTTTTTAGGAGGGGGTCTGAGTTCTGAGTTCTCTTCTTCCTACGTAACTCTTATGTGACTACACATAATACTGATGTTTCATGTTAATGCATCATTCAGAAACTGACCAAGTGTTAAGCAATAAATATAAAAGAGTAGTCTTGCTAATGAAAGTAGGAGTGAAGTGAGGTTATGGACTAAAGAAAGAGCAGATTTGGCCACACTTTAGATTATTGATAGGCTGGCTTTTTTGGTAGGTGGTCTGGAACTTGGCCCTTTCTTCACTATTAGGTTTTTGTTTTGGATATCATTGCTTTTTGCTGGCTTGCAGCTTCGATTTTTAAGAAATCTGGATTGCCTGTCAAAAGTAGCCCTCAAATCGTCACACTTTTATTTGAACCGTCGGTGCACATTTAATATTGACTAAAATATCTGTAACCCTACTTGTTCAATAGTGAGATCTCAATAATGGATCGTAGAAGCAAAACATAATTACAGTACGCGATAGGACGTGAGAAAGCTGTGTGCAACACTAATTGGCAGATTAGTTTTAACTATACTTAATTAAATTAGACATCTTCATTTTTAATTGGTTGTATCCGTTCACTGGGGTTGGACCCCCTTTTAGATCCCCCCATTCTCTTTAGTTTATGATTTGTGAGGCATTTCCACATTTCAAGCTTTGGGTTTATGGTCCGCCTTCAAGATGATAGCTTAGCATCTTCTATAAGTTTTATCTATTATCAGCTATTCTTTCTATGATGTCTTTAAATGATTAAATACTTTAATTTAAGGAATAAATGCATTTATTAAAAAAAGTATAATGAAAAAATAACTTAACTCCTCTTTCAGTATTTAATTTCACTGTTCTGCAAAAAAAGCTTTATAATGAAAATGTTAATTTCTAAAGTATTTTGTGTTTTTGGGGGTTTTCGACCCAATTTTTCGCCCAAAATATTTTTTGTAAAAACAATATTCGGAGTTTGAATATCTTCAACCCATGAAGAACACGAATCTAAAGTAAAAAAAAAAAAATCTGCTGACCTTACTTTTTTAATTTTATTAATTAATAGTACTACACCCTTATATTTTAAGTTCTTGTGAGGAAAGATGGCTACTAAGGTGTCAATTTTTAAGAAAACTAAATTTTCATAAATAACGAGACGTTTCGACCCTTAAAAGGTCATCTTCAGTCGCATTTATTAATCGATGTTAAGTCATATTTAATTAAAAACTGTCTCCGTCGGAGGCGGAGAGTGTCAACATAATTGATTTAAAAATTAATTGATTTTGTGAAAGAGAGTTCACCATCTCTAAGTTGTAATACAAATTACATCTCAAAAACTACCTCTATACATACATTATTAAAATTAAATAAATTAAAACAATCTATATAACAATAACTAAATTAATTAACAAAAACAATTAAACAACATCACATTCAATTAATGATTTTAATTAAAAATTTTACATACAAGAGAGCCCTCTCTTGTATGTAAAATTTTTAATTAAAATCATTAATTGAATGTGATGTTGTTTAATTGTTTTTGTTAATTAATTTAGTTATTGTTATATAGATTGTTTTAATTTATTTAATTTTAATAATGTATGTATAGAGGTAGTTTTTGAGATGTAATTTGTATTACAACTTAGAGATGGTGAACTCTCTTTCACAAAATCAATTAATTTTTAAATCAATTATGTTGACACTCTCCGCCTCCGACGGAGACAGTTTTTAATTAAATATGACTTAACATCGATTAATAAATGCGACTGAAGATGACCTTTTAAGGGTCGAAACGTCTCGTTATTTATGAAAATTTAGTTTTCTTAAAAATTGACACCTTAGTAGCCATCTTTCCTCACAAGAAAAAAAAAAATTACTTTTTTAAGAAAATTGAAAAAAAGAAATAGATTTTTCCTCCACTATATATTCAAAACTACTCATCTGATTTTATTGAAATTTGGATGGTTGGTCATAAGTAGCTCATTGTTGGTCCCATATAAGTTTTAATCTTCTGCGCTCATTTGTTTCTCTTCCACATGCGCACAAACATACATTTATTTACATCTATAGCTTCAAAAGTACTTATCTGATTTGTTTAAAACTTGTATAGTTAATCGAATGTAACTTGCAGATAGCCCTAGATTAATCTAAACTGTCTGCGCTCTTTAACTTTTGCTAAATTGATACTTTAATTCATGTAACAAATCAAAACAATTTTGACAGAATAAAAAAAACGGGGGGGGGGGGGGGGGAATTAGACATTAATGGCTTGTAAAAGCATAAAATCAATAAAGTACGTGATAGGATGTCAGGAAGCTATATGTGCTCTATCCTTATGTAATATCAGTCTATTTTTATGCAATATCAAGTTTGCAGAGGTTTCAAAATTAATGTAAGACTATCTATATAGTCCAGGAGATAGCGTGCAAAAAAGTGTCTGACTAACATCAAGCTAGAATTTTGTGTATAAGTAAATATTTTGGTGCCTTTTCAGAATATATGGTCGGCTAAGTTCGTCTGCGGGACATAGCTTGGCATTTGAAAAAAACAAACCGGCGGAAAGCGGCCATGTACCGCCCTTTTTGGTGGACAATGTGATTTTCATAATCCTGAGTATGAACTTAGTTAGTAGACCAATTATCAAGTTGATAGTAGTTTGTCACTTAATAGGTTAGTTAGTCAAATATTACTCGAAATCAAAGTGTTCCCCTGTCAAGGGACAAACTACCATCAACAGGATTGTTGGTCTACTAACTAAGTTCGTACTCAGGATCATGAAAATCACATTGTCCACCAAAAAGGGCGGGACATGGCCGCTCTCCACCGGTTTTTTTTTTTAAATGCCTATTGCCAAGCTATGTCCCGCAGACGAACTTAGCCGACCACCTATTCTTAAAAGGCACCAAAACATTTACTTATACACAAAATTCTAGCTTGATGTTAGTCAGACACTTTTTTGCACGCTATCTACTGGACTAATAGGCTATTTTCAACTAACCTTGGTAAAAAAAAAGTACTGAAATTTTGTGCTCCCAACCCTTTGTGCGAATACATGAAAAAATTATTTTTGAAAAGTTTCAGGTCAATCGGAAAATTTTAAATGGTGCCGCTTTTTATTTGAAAATTGGTAATATAAAAAAATCAATAAAATATCACGTTTATAATGCAATATTATCCGTGTTTTTTTTTTATTATTTACATAAATGATATACTTTTATTAACTAATATAACTCAAAAGTAAGTCAATAAGTAAAGAGATAAAATATTTATAGATATACATACATAGCAAAATAGTGAAAATTGGGGAAAAAATTGTTTTTCGTATGAATTTCGTAATTATTTTAATCATATGAACAATATTTAATGTTTTAACATACATTAAAAGGTACTACAGGTTATTTGCTTCATATTAATACGTATTAATAATGCATACCTATCATAGTTTTTTTTAAACCAGTAACATACATGCTAAGTGGAGTCAATAAAGCTATAACATAAGCCACATTTTGAACGAAAAAGACCGTCTTTTGAGTTTGAATAGCTTTTATGCATTATTTTTTATTTTGGATTGCAAACAAGGAATAAGGGTTTTTGTGATCGCTGATTACGATTGGTTAGATAGAGAAAAATTTACTTCTAGGATTTTTGTCTTGAGCGGCTAGTACTGAAAATAGATTTTTACATATATTAGGTACATACATTATAATATTTTTGCATTATGTTATTGCTTTATTAATATTTTAATAAAATAAAATATTTTTTCCACTACTTTGTATTTTTATTGTAAAGGATTACTAGGATTAGTGTGCATTCCTGAGCCTCAGGGCCGAGGGCTCAGGAATCCATATTAGGGGGTCAAATAGATGAGAGTACCTATAAGAAGGGTCCAATAAAGAATATACTGACAAAAACACTCTAACTAACATCGTAAACTAGAAAAAATTAAAATATTTGAATGTATAACATCCAAATTTAAACGGAATAATTACATGCTTTTTTATTTCCACTATGCTTGCTATTTTATTATGTATGTTATACAATGCACGTTATTGCTTTATGAATATTTTATAAAAATGAAAAAATGTTTCTACTATTTTATACTTTTACCTTAAATTCATAATCAGCGACCCCCAAAAAAACTTTGGTTAGATGTTTAGTTCTTAATTTATGTATAATTATCACGAATTTCGTATAAAACGGAAGATTTTTCCCGGCATCCTAGGGCCGCCATTTTTTTATTTTTTTTTATTTTTGACTTCAAATTCGTAATTAGCGACCCCAAAAACCCTTATTCCTTTTTTGCTTTCCAAAATAAAAAATAATGCATAAAAGATATGCAAACTCAAAAGAGGTTTGAATTTTGAGTTTGAATATCTTTCACGTTCAACGTTCAAAATGTTGCTTGTGTTATAGCTTCATTGCCTCCACTAGTATGTATGTTACTGGTTTAAAAAAAACTCTGATAGCTATGCATTATTAATACGTATTAATATGAAGCACATAACCTTTAGTACCTTTTAATGTATGTTAAAACATTAAATATTGTTCATATGATTAAAATAATTACGAAATTCATACGAAAAACAATTTTTTCCCCAATTTTCACTATTTTGCTATGTATGTATATCTCTAAATATTTTATCTCTTTACTTATTGACTTATTTTTGAGTTATATTAGTTAAAAAAGTATATCATTTATGTAAATAATAAAAAAAACACGGATAATATTGCATTATAAACGTGATATGTGGAAATTTGCTAGAAAAAAACGCTATTTTATTGATTTTTTTATATACCAATTTTCAAATAAAAAGCGGTACCATTTAAAATTTTCCGATTGACCTGAAGCTTTTCAAAAATCATTTTTTGATGTATTCGCACAAAGTTAGGGGTTGGGAGCTAAAATTAAAAAATGTTCATTATTAAGGCCCACCCCTACTAACCATCCAAATCGGATGAGTACTTTTAAAGTACATACTATGTATATGAGAAAGTGAAAGGTATATTCCTTGCGGTTAATTATTTATTGACTGTTATTTATACTGAATTAATCTGTGAATTAATATATATATATATATATATATATATATATATATATATATATATATATATATATATATATATATATATATATATATATATGTACTTATATATGCAGTTTTTAAACTAAGTATGGGCAAAGTTAACTTAATACATGAGCAACTTCTATATTTTTCACTGACTTTCTAAAACTGTTTACGTCTCCCTAGATACCGTAAGCCACTGGTTATATGAATCGCCTCTCTTAAAGATTAGATATGTTCCTTATAGTTATTCACATACTAGCTGGGTACCCGTGCTTTGCTACGGGGTGTTATTATAATTAGATAAGTTTATAAACAACCATAATGAAACATATAAATTATTTTACTATGCAAGAATATCTAGATTCTATCTCTCCCACCTATTTCTATACCCCCTCCTCTTTGACAAGCTAATTTTAAAATATCCTAAATTCCCCCCCCCCCCCCCCCCTAAAGTAAAATATGACAAAACAATACATAAAAACTATTACTCTACTCATAAAGAGCTTTTGCATCATCAATGGTATTCATTACATTGAACCCGTATTCATTACTTGTACCATACCCCTGTGTACCAAATTTAAATTTCCAAAATTCACATAGGCTGTCATTTTCCCCTTGCTTTGAAGTTCAAGTGGGCAAATTTTTATCGACATCGAACTAAAACTGTAGATTTGTATAAAGAACATAAACCCACACATGTTGATTTTTATATATATAGCTATAAATTTCCATTTTACCCCCTCCTAAATAAAATTGTACATAACAGCAATTACTTTTCTCTTAAGTGCTTTTCAACAATATGCATGATATGAAGGGAAGACATTATTTTGACATTTTTACACCCTACCCCTTAGCACCAAAATTTAAATTTCGAAAATTCATGTAGACAGGTGACCTTCCCCTTGCTTTGAAGGGAAAGTGAGTAAATATTCATCAAATTGGGATAAAACTGTAGATTTGTATAAAAGACAAACCCTCATACAGACATTCTCCTTTTTTTATAAGATATAGCTATATTTTTCCATTTTACCCCCTCCTAAATGAAAATACATATGACAAAACTGTACATAACAACAATTAATGTAATCTTAAAGAGCTTTTCAACGATATCCATCATAAAGGGTATTTAGTCCTTTGACCCCGTATTCATTATTGTATCCTGTTCCCTGTGTACCAAAATTTAAATTTCGAAAATTCATGTAGACACTGATTTTTTCTTCCTTTGAAGGTCAAGTGTGCATTTTTTTTATCAAGATCGGACTAAAACTATGGATTTGTATAAAGAACATAACATACACACATACGTTGACTTTTAGATATATTTTTCCATTTACCCCCCTAAATGCACGTAAAAACAATTACTGTACTCTTAAAGAGCTTTTCAACAGTATGCATCATGAAGGGTATCTATTACTTTGACATTTGTACCCCGTACCTCTGTGTACCAAAATTTAAATTTCGAAAATTCATGTAGACCTTGATTTTCCCCTTGCTTTGAAGATCAAGTGTGCAAATTTTCATCGAGATCGGACTAAAACTGTAGATTTGTATAAAGAACAAATGAGATATAGCTATATTTTTCCATTTTACCCCTCTCCTAAATGAAAATATGGCAAAAGTGTACATAACAACAATTACTGCACTCTTAAAGAGCTTTTCAACGATATGCATCACAAAGGGTATTCATTACTTTGACCCCGTATTCATTACTTGTACCCCGTACCCCTGTGTACCAAAATTTAAATTTCGAAAATTCATGTAGACCTTGATTTTTTCCTTGCTTTGAAGGTCAAATGTGCAAATTTTCATCAAAATCGGGCTAAAACTGTAGATTTGTATAAAGAACAAACACACACACACATACGTTGATAGTCCAGGAGATAGCGTGCAAAAAAGTGTCTGACTAACATCAAGCTAGAATTTTGTGTACAAGTCAATCTTTTAGCGCCTTTTAAGAATATGTGGTCAGCTAAGTTCGTCTGCGGGACATAGCTTGGCAATAGGCGTTTGAAAAAAACAAACCGGTGGAGAGAGGCCATGTCTCACCAATTATGGTGGACGGTGGACAATGTGATTTTCATGATCCCTAGTAAAGAATTGGTTAGTAGACCGAAAATCAAGTTGATGTTAGTTTGTCCCTTGACAGGAGAACACGTTCATTTTTAGTAATATTTGAATAACTAACCTATCAAGTGTGAAAATAACATCGACTTGATTTTTGGTGTACTAACTAATTCTGTACTCAGGATCATGAAAATCACATTGTCCACCATAATTGGTGAGACATGGCCGCTCTCCACCGGTTTGTTTTTTTCAAACGCCTATTGCCAAGCCATGTCCCGCAGACGAACTTAGCCGACCACATATTCTTAAAAGGCGCTGAAAAAATTGACTTGTATACAAAATTCTAGCTTGATGTTAGTCAGACACTTTTTTGCACGCTATCTCCTGGACTATGACTTTTATATATATAGATAACCTAGCACATATAATTAATTTTACTACCATCACGTTTGTTTTTTTTTCTTTGCACTTTCTCTACGCATTCTATCCGTAGTATATGTGGGGGGAGGAGGGGGAGTAATTAGGTGGAAAAAATATTAGTTTCAGATTTTAATGGATATTCATGGTTTATGATACCTTACTTTTACTTACTTACTTAATATCCTTCACCACTTTCTGCCTCGTCTACCTGCAGGTGTATATTGTATATAAGATTGACAAAGATTGAGTTTCGATGTTTGCGGTGTTCATCCAACTTTTACTTGGGTCCATAGTCCAGGACGCACACCACGCTTTAGGCGGCTTTCACACTGCGCGCGAGACCGAGCGAGGCCGAGCCGAGCGTTTTCGTATTCACACTGCGCGCGAGACCAACGCTGATCGGGTGATTATTTACCTGTCCGAGTAGAACCGTTTACAATGCGTTTTTGGCGGCCGAAAACGCTTAGCTAACAAAAACGTTCGAAACAAATCGCCCGGGTCGGCTCGGTCTTGCTCGGCGTTTAATGAGAATAGCCCCATGCTGATACATGTGTTTGTTTCTCAAGCGGAATCGGCCTCGCTCGGTCTCGCGCGCAGTGTGAAAGCCGCTTTATATCTTGAGTCCAAAAAGTTGTTTTAAAAATAAAACTAATCGCGTCTGCTGGGATTTTGTGGAAATAGCTCATTGTAAATATGATTCTAAAAGCACAGTAGATCAGTTTTTATTAAAAACAATACTTTTCATACTATTAGTAGTGAGGAAAAGTAAAAATTGAGTTTTTGATTCGAAACAGTTACTGTTTAATATAGATGGGTTATTACTACTTCAGTTAGTGTGATAAAGTGAACTTATCTATTAGCTGTCGATTGATGACTTAATATACTGACAAATTTTGCCCTTTCGCGGAACTATTATTTGTGCTTCCGTGCTTACCGAAGGTAATAAAAGCATTGTGACCATTCTTAAGAACGATTTTTTTTTGTCACCGAATTCAAAAATGCCTACAAATAAATCCGTTTCAGATATCTGGGCACATTTTTGGTCTCATGTCTGTTTATTGTCCAGATTTTCCTAGCCACCATATCGTAAAAACTAAAATCAACTTATTCGATTTTGATTGAATATAAGTCATAATCATGCCACTGTTAGTCTCATATGTATTTCAACCTCTTGTGCCTATATCCGAACAAACTTTTTTTTATTAATTCCTTTATCAGTTCGTCCAATAATAGGACGCAAGGAGCCACATTAAATGGCGGACTATTATTTTTGTTTAAATCACCTGTCTATAATTTAAAAATTTATATCATTTCATATTAGGAAACTACCGATTACAAAAATATATAGCTATTTGTACTATAGGAAGAGATTTTTCGTAGTGTGGAGGCCCATGTTTCCCCCCGCACTTTGGGGGGAGGGTAGTACAGTGCCGCCTTTCAGCGGGGGCTAGAAGCAACGCAAGGGTTAAATCACCAGTCTCTGCCCATAGTAGGCACAGATCGGTTCGGGCTTCTACCCTGACACTATCAAAAAACTTGAACATTTCGTACATAAACTCACTGGTTCGCGAACAATTCGCTTCACTTCGCCTCCTTTTGACCCATCCTTTCACAGGACTTGAACAAGTCAGGTCTGAATTTTATTTCATAATAAATATTTATTTAAAGTATCTCTTATTATTCGTATTTAAAATCATAAAATGGGTGGTCAAATAAAAATTATTATACATTTTCCCCCGCTCACATGTCTTCCCTATTAACAAATATATTTATTAAACTAATCGGCAAGACTAAAATTTAATAATTGAATATAAGGTATAAAAATAAGAAGATTAAGAGCAAAAATAAAAAACATACTTAAAAATAAATAAAAATAAAAAACGTATAAAAATACTTTACTATGTATTTACAATATACATCCCTTGACACTTATACTCTTAAATAAAAGACTAGTAATAATGAAACGTCTTGATTACTATTAAAGGTATTACCTAATAACATTACTTGCTATTAAATATTTGCGTTCAGTTGATAAATATTGTAAAATATTTGGAACTAAAATTCTACGAAAACGTTATGTATGAATCACAATACTATTCTTTCTCCTTCTTCTTTAGTGTCAACAAGGCTATTTTATAATTATGAAGAATATATTTTATAACTATGAACTAAAATAATATTAATTCATATCTTGTTTTATTTTCACCCCTTCAATTTGGACATATCCCAAATGGAAATATGCTCTACTCAATTTTGTTTTGTAAAAATACATCAAAATAACTAAATTTTTTAATATTAGTACCTCACTAATTAAAAGCTAATATTAAATTAAGTTTAAAACGCATTATTGAAATTCGTTGAATTAACATAATAATTAACAAAACATAATTATTTGTTCAATATAATTATATAAGACAAACTTATATACATGTGTATATTAAAAAATATTTATACATGCAATTAGTTTCTCGGTCCAACAGGTACGAGTATTCTTTAATACAAATTATATTACTTTATGAATAACACATAATGTGATGTGTTTAACAAAACTAAATTACATATATGCATATGATGTTAAATATCATAAATAAATGTATATATATATATATATATATATATATATATATATATATATATATATATATATATATATATATATATATATATATTACACATACTAAATTCTATGTTTATTCTATGTTTCTTATGTTGTATTCTAATGTTTTTTTACACATACTAAATTCTTTGATAACGATTTAATCATACATTTTTTTTAGCATGTAAATACATTTACTTGTAAATAAGATTAAATACATATCCACACGTTTATAGAAGGAGAAACAATAAAAATAATAATGATACATATTTATTAATATAAAAATATATTTCCACTACTCCGACTGCTTTATAATGAGCGAATTTAGTCTGATGTCAAAGTATTCATAAATTTTAATATTACATTACTTAAATAAATGGTATTATTATTATTATAATATTATAAATATGTTTCTCTTAAGTAAAAATAGAAAATATCGGTCTGATAGAACTTGAAAAAACTTTCTCATATTAATTAATTATTTTAACCTTTGAATAAATAATTAAATAGACTGCCAAGTGGTGTGGCACATAGCTTCCTCCCATCCTATCACGTACTTTATTGATTTTATGCTTTTACAAGCTATTATTGTCTAATTTGTTTAATTGTTTTCTCCGATTTTTTAATCTGTCAAAATGGTTATGATTTATTACAAGAATTAAAGAATAAATTTAGCAAAGGTTAAAGAGCGCAGACGGTTCCAATTAATCTTTACTTATCTGCGGGTTACTTTCGATAAACTATAAAAGTTTCATGCAAGTCAGATAAGTACTTTTGAAGCTATAGGTGTAAATAAATGTATGTTTGTGCGCATGTGGAAGAGAAACAAATGAGTGTAGAAGGTTTAAACTGTTATGAACTAACAATTTCATTAAAATCTACTTGTAGTTTTTAAGATATGATAGTTCGCAAAAATTAAGCGACAGGCAGACAAGGAACCAAAAATGTTCCCTGATGTCTGAAACGGATTTCTGTCTTGGAATTTTTGAAATCGGAGACCTAAAAATGGTTCGTTCTTCAGAACGATCACGTAGCTTCCGTAACCTTCGGTAAGCTCGGAAGCAAAAATAAAATATAGCGGTTCTCATTTGAGGTAGATTCATGCAATAGTATACTGCTTCTATATATGTTATTATTTTAATGAGGGTTGTAAGTATAAAATATATTGTGTAATTTTTATTCTTGTATAATATTTATTATTCAATATTATACTTAAAAGCTAAGCAATATTTTTTTACGTTTAATATAAGGATATAATATAACATTTTTGAGGTTTATTTCACCTTTGATAAAAATGTGATATTCAATTACAACATGCATTATTGTATGCATGTTGTATGCATACAATAATATATCCCCCCCCCCCATATGGAGTTTTCCCATATGTACTTTATTTATATTATGGCTTCTAATAATAATTAAATTATAGTAATATTAGTTATAAGTGTATTGGTTATTCAATAATAGTAAGTCTATTAATTTTCAGCCTTATTAATCATTTTAAAAAGCCTGTGATGCAGCAGCTGAAAATATATATCTTTACTACTAATCTGTTGTCCACGCGTCGACTTATTACTCAAATTCTTTAGTTTAAAAGCCTTAGAATAAATTATTTATTAAAATTAAAATGTGTTGGTTTAAAATAATATGTTGGTTTCTGTAGTATATTGTACTTTTAGGAAGAAAAATAAGTAGGTGACCAAAATAAAATTACTTTTAATATAGAGGAGACAGGAGCTGGTTGTTACATACTGAATTTAAATTGAACTGAGACTGAGGGTGAGAGGTCTACAATTTATATCTCAGTCTGTCAAGGACAAGATACCTTAGTTCTTCCGTTATAAGCTTGGGGACAGATCCCTTGATTCTATAGATACGTACTGATTTATGTTTTAAACCCCTAAAAGTAAAAATAAATAGTTGCTTTAAAATATGTTCTGCAGTCTTCATTTATTTTAATGTAGCTTTAGTAAATATTAGATTAAAAACAATGTTCATTAAGCTTAATTATAACGGTTTATTAGATGTTTCAAACTTATGTGGGTATAGATGCTTTACTCGATTGCGTCCAAAATAGCAGCATGGGGCTGGTTATTACGGGGTAAGTTGTTACACTGTATCAACCTGCCCCATTACTTCTTATCTGTAATAACCAATAATTAACCCTAGGAATGTAAATTATTGTTAAACAAACTGTTTCCGCCGAGATTTTGTTCAACTTTTACTATAATGAATAAAAGCTAAGCTATAAGAAAAAAACC
The DNA here is from genome assembly GCA_951217055.1 of Gerris lacustris. Lineage (NCBI taxonomy): Eukaryota > Metazoa > Arthropoda > Insecta > Hemiptera > Gerridae > Gerris > Gerris lacustris. Next base: position 37,621,763 of record OX578281.1, read on the forward strand.
ATTTTCTTATTTAGAGTAGTATTTCGCCATTTTCTTATTATTTATGAGTAGTACCAAATTAATTATAAGTAAATTAAAGCATACTGTTTAAAATTCACTTATAAGCTATACTGTTTTCTCTTTTTAATTTTATTTTTAGGAATGAGACTCAAGCTATTTACGATTTACTGTTTTTTCCAATTTTTACTTACTTTTTATTATTTTTTTGTGTCCTTACCTATTTTCCCAATTAAGTAACAAAATAGAAATCAAATTGTTGAATCTGATGTTGTTTAATATTTTTCTAACCCAAGCAACCTAATGCAATTGAAGTTCTTGAAATCATATTACTAGACTCTAAAGTACATTAAAAGGTGTTCGAATGAGGTACTTGATAAATTCAAGACATTAGGAACGTCCGTTTCAGGAATCAGGGAAAATTTTTGGTTCCGTGTTTGTTTGTCGCTCAATTTTTGCGAACCAACATATCTTAAAAACTACGCGTCCGATTTTAATGAAATTTAGTTGGTAGCCATTGTTAATTAGCCTATTGTTCGTCCCATATAAGTTTCAACCTTCGGCACCCATTTCTTTCTCTTCACCATGCGCTCAAACATACATTTATTGAGCTGAGCGAAGCGAAGCTCTTATACTACACTTTGCATTTGGTTGGACACATACTCCTTCTGAAAGGCTTAACCGATCCGCAAGAAAATCGACACGATCGTAGTGACCAACCACAGGAAGGTATAAATCTGAAATAGTCCAAATTGGTACGCAGGGGTACGGGTAAAAGTTAAAATAGTATATGTCCTTTATGATGCATGTCGTTTGAAAGCTCTTTAAGAGTACAGTTATTGTTGTTATGTTCACTTTTGTCATATTTTCTTATAAGAGGGGGGTAAAATAGAGGGCAGGGAAAAAAGCTTTTTGATTAAAAATTAGAAATATTTTTATTTTTGATCCGAGTTCAGCTGTTTATAAATAAATTATTTTTTAAGATTAAAATGCTCGCCCAGCTCAATATTGCAAGCAGATAACTGCATTGCACACCTAGTTTACACTTATATCTTCAAAAGTACTCAAATGAAATTTGAATGGTTTGTCGAAAGTGGCCCGCAGATAACCCTAGATTAACTTCAACCGTCTAAGTTCTTTAAATTTTGCTAAATTGATACTTTAATATGTACATGTAAAAAATCAAAACAATTTTGACAGATTTAAAAAACGAGGGGAAAATTAAATAAATTTGTCGATAATTGGTTGTGAAATGTGAAAGCATAAAATCATTAAAGTATACGAAATGGGACGTGAGGAAGTTATGTGCCACACTAATTGGTGGACTATTTTTATGTTTACCGCATTTCAAGGTTAGAGCCAGTAAGCAATATGATATTGCTATTTTGTGCTGAGTATTAATTATTTTTGAACAGGTTAACCTTTTATTCACTTATTAGGCCAAGCTAAAGTTATACATATATAGAATAGACAAGTTGTTGCACTGGCATTGTTTGACTTTTAAATTCTTGGGTTGGAAAAAGTCACGTTTCTTTTCCCCCTAGAGTGCAGGCCTACCAGTATGGGGGCTATTTCTTCGATCAATTATTCTATTAATAATTATTGAGTGTTTATTAAAATTGCTGCAAATATAAATAAAAAAAAAAAAATTATTAAGTTTAAAATGTTATAATAGTTACGAGTTTGTAATGTAGTTGTGTAGAAAAGTAGCCCCCATACAGATTGCACTGCTGCGTGGAGGACAAATTGAAACTAAATACACCAAACTAAAGAAAACGCTCCAGTGCATACAACTTGTCTATTCTATATAACTTTAGGCCAAGCTAACGTGTGGAGTTATTGTCTTAATGTTACTGGTTTTTTTAGAAGCCAGTTTAAACTCAGCAAAAGTGTGAAAGGAAGAGTCTAAGGAGGTGAAAGGAAGAGGCTAAGGAATGAATTGTTGTAATTCGTAAATATACCCGAATATATATTCGTTAATATTGATAATATCTTACAAAAAATGAAAAGTGGCAAGATATGTAAGCGGAATTATGTATTATAACTTTTGCTATAATGAGGTAAATCATTAGGCTACAAACCTTTCTTAATACATATAAAGCATTTATATTGCTGGAAAAATATTGAAGGGAGATATATTATTTTATTAAGATATCGTAAATAGCCTGATGTTTCTTTTTAGTAAGTTACTTTTTTTACTAAATGTGGTGCAAAGCACATTACTTTTACAATTCACTTGTCAAATTATTTAGCATAAATTGACATGATTTAAAAATTATTATTTATTTGTGTTTAAAATTATTATCTTCTTTAACTTCAATAAACAGGTCAAGTGTGTGCTTGTCAGCACACAGCGAGGGTCCGTAGGCAACTCTGTATTGTTTAAGTAGTACCTACTGATGGTGCTTTTTAAAATGCCAAATTTAAAAGTGATCGGACGAAAGGAGTAGCCGTGAGAGCAGGCGACAGACGGACGGACGGACAGACAGCCACACGCAGGAAAAAAATATAAGGGTCCTTGGTTTTGCTTACGGACCCTAAAAATGATTTATTAGTATATCTTCTTAATAATGTCCACTACATTTCTAAATATTAGTAAAATGTATGGCTATGCATGCCATTTGTATTCAAATTATTATTAATATGATTTATATTTTTTTATACTTTTATATTTAAACTATTATTATTATTCAGAAAAGTTTTTCAAGATTTATTTATTGTTTTAAGCCTATATAAAAGATAAAATAACGTTTTTAAAAAATCAAGCTTATGGTATGCATAATTGCTATGAATGGATTCAGTAGTATTATTTTAAGAAATCTCATCTCTTATTCCTATTGCAACAAATCAACGAAAATACTAACTATTTGGACGAATGAAATAATTATTTAAGGGGCTTTGTTTAGAATGGTTACCTTAATTTGAAGTGTTTAAGTGACAACAAATCAACTATACAGTTGATAGGCTAAACTTAGTTCAAGTACATTAGGATTAGTGTAATCTTTATTGCCTTGCCTTTAAACTCAAGTTTAAAGGTTTAATGTAACTCTGTCGTGTTGCAATTTTCTTACTGCTCCCCGACCTTTTAGACGATCGTAACTGATGCAATAAATTTAAAACTAGCCTGCAATAAAGAATGAAATTCAGGTTTAGATTAATTTAGAATAAAACTTCAGTCGTTCTTTTCATGAACCCACCACTTTTTTTCAAGTTAAAGTACTTTATTTATGAATTTATATGTTTTTGTTGAAGCGAGCTTAGTGAGCTTCTTACATTTAACCAGATTTAATCTGACTTTTTGTCAGTAATATTTACGTGTCCGACGATAACTTATGTAGAATTTGACTGATTCAGATTCAGTTGAAATTTGGTAAACATAATAAGTTCTTTGGACAACGATATCCGTCAAAGCATTCGCTCCCCAATTCAAATTTAAAATTGGAATTTTAGGTCGTGAAAAGACTCTACCTTCATCTATTCGACGAGACAAATAAGTAAAACCAACAGCAAAGTAAACAAGTGATAAAGATCGCTAAATCCTTAAATCAGATCTAACTGTTTTTTACCAATATCTTATTAGGTCTTATGTATCGATTTTAATAAAAATTCACATACGTCGCCTAAAGTACAATTGAAACACAATGTGCAATTGTACAAATGCTGAAACCGGCATTTAAAATTTAAACATAGTGCAGAAGTTTTTATAGTGATGTGATACATTTACGAATAAGCTGCAGTCATTTTGTAGGAAAGTTATAGGACGCTAGTGGCACTATCCTTTATTCCAATCATCCTCTTCAACTATCAAATCATCATGATAAACTATTTTCTTAATATTTATTGAACAAAATATAGAAGCTAGTATAAATAATTTTAGGGGTCTTAGTTGACTTCTCGATATTAGTTATCTTGCTTTTTTAACATAAATTAACTAAACGAATTAATTGTAAATAAATTTAGATGACGTTGAGCAAAAATAAATTTGTTTCGGTAAAATATTCTTTCAAATTTATGTCACATTAAATGTCTGTTAAAATGTATTTTTGCTTCCGAGCTTGCCGAAGGTAACGGAAGCTATGTGATCGTTCCGAAAAACGAAAAAAAATTAGGTCTCCGATTTCAAAAATTCCAAAACAGAAATCCGTTTCAGACATCATGGGACAATTTTGGTTCCGTGTCTGTCTATCGGTCGGTCAGTCGCTCGATTTTTGCGAACTAACATATCTTAAAAACTACTTGTCCAATTTACTTATATACGTATTATTCTTTTATCGATCTTGTATGGTTACGCACCTGCATTATATTACTATTCCTATTTATAGCTTGAGCAAGGCTGGATATGATTTACACCTCTATTCGATAAATTCCATTCCACTTCACGAATTTCATCCTAAAGTTTATGTAGGAATCGTTTAAGGCACGCCTCTTACCTCGTTTAACGCTTGGCTTTACATAATGAACTTATGCTTTAATTGAAATCGACTAACAGGTTATAAGTTCGAGTAAATATTGACTAATTTTATTGATTTAATTTGCAGTATGAAAACTTTGAGTTTATTTTTAGATTATATTAATTCATTTAGTAGTTTCTATAAGTAGGAATTTAACTACATATTTGAACTCCTTTTGCCTTAGTAAATTAGTAGTAGTAAATTATATATCATGTATAATTCGATTGCGTTAAAATCGATTGAAATGGTAGAATAAAGATTTCATCTATATTCTTTATAATATATATAAAAGTCAACGTATGTGTGTGTGTGTCTATGTTGTTTTTACAAATCTATAGTTTTAGTCCGATCTCGATGAAAATTTGCACACTTGACCTTGAAAGCAAGGGGAGGGTCACTGTCTACATGAATTTTCGAAATTTAAATTTTGTTACACAGGGGTACGGGGTACAAGTAATGAATACGGGGTCAAAGTAATGAATGCCCTTCATGATGCATAATATAATGCATGTAATTGTTCTGTTCAATTTTGTCATATTTTCATTTAGGGGGGGGGGGGGGTAAATTTGGGATATTTGCAAATTATTTTATCAAAAAGGAGGGGTCTAGAAATAAGTGAGAGGGATAGAATCTAGATATTCTGGCAATATTATATTTAAATGTTTCTTGATGGTTGTTTATAAACTTATCAAATTAAAATAACACTCCGTAGTGATGCGCGGGTAACCAGCTAGTTCGTTATAATTGATGATATCCCAACAACTTTTCTTTTATTGGGTGTAGAGAAATTTATCTTCCTAAGACCCTGTACGAAATTGCTGAAATAAGTACGACACCCTAATCTATGATTCATTGTATACTAAGTAAATCTCTGACTATTTCTCTTCCTAGAATCTTTTGTAATCGCTCATCTTATGGTTGCAATAAAAACGCGTTTATAAGAGATTGTATGGATTTTAAATTTTTACTTTTAATAGGCTGATGAGAACTCCAAAATATTTAGTTATTTGACCTTATTTCCTATAGTTTTATTTTTCACTGATTTTTTCGCCATTCGGACTGCTTAAACATACTATAAGGTAACAATTTTTTTATTTTTTTTTATTCTTATAACTGCAAATACGTTTTGTACGAGAATAGATACATATGTATTTATTTAAATGTATGCATTTTTAATATAAAATCATTTGTTTTTATATCCGAATTATTTTCATTTCATACACTCGTTTTGGATATTGGGGCTTGTTTTTCTGTTGTCAAAGTAAATCTTGCACCATTATGTATTTGTTGCAAAGGCTAGGGTAAAAGGGAGAGAAAGTGCAGGCAGTTTCTTTTAGGCACAAATTGACGATCTATTTGACGGCCGACCCTAACAAATTGCTTGGGAGTCCTTTTTCCGGCCTCGGATTGTTTCTCCACCAGTAGATTTATTCCCTATAATAGGGCGAGAAGGGACGCTATGGAAAAACCTCCCAATCCTGAGGGTTTTTCCGGTTAAAAAGGTTTTCTTCCGTTTGCGTTCGCAGAATCCGCGCCTTTAAATGTTTTACGTGGGTTAAGGGCCAAAAATAGCCTTTACACTACCTTACTTTTTATGAACTTTGGCCCAAGCAGAATACATATTTATATTTTCTTCTTAATTATTATTGATTGACGATTTGTTCTTTTCTTTATTTGTCATTTGTTTAATTGCTTCTAGAAGGATTCAGTATTATTTTAGTACTCCATTTAATTTTCCTTTTTCGCCTTCTCAAATAAACGAGTAATATTATAATTATAAGAAAAGGTTCGATAAACTTACTCTGAGGTGAGTTTGAGATTCAGTATGTATGCCAAATTTAGTTTTAAGCCCACGTAGTCGTTTAAGCTTCACGCGTTTGCATAGACATAGACAGAAATTGTTCAAACCCCACATTTTTTGGATCCAGGGACCATAAACCGAGTAAAGTCATCAAATTCTATTTTTGCACAATGAAAATATCCCTTTATTCATTCAAAAAACCAAAACGATAATTGTATATATTAGAAAATTAGACTATAAAAGTCATAAAACAAAACATCATTATAGTATGCGATCGGGCGTGAGAAAGATATGTGCCACATTGCAGACTATCTTAAATATTGAACCGATATTAAAGAAATTTGGATGGTTTGTCAAAAGTAGTCCTTAGAGGTTTATTTAATTATTCAACCGTCGCGTCGGTGCAAATTTGATATTGTAAAAAATTAATTGTGACTACTAGGAGTCGAAATGGATCGATATCTCGTGACCAGTTTTGTTCAAAAATTAATAAATATCACTACTGAAACCATTTCAGCGTCATTACTGTTTCAAATGCCAGGAAATTAAAAAATTAAGGGGCATAAGAGATAACAATAGATTTTATAATATGTATTTAATATATTATTATATTATATAATAATATGTTTAGTATGCTTCGCTACGGAGTGTTATTTTAAATTTGATGGGTTTATAATCTACCATCAAGAAAAATTTAAATTATTTACTAAGCGAATATATCTAGATTCTATCCCTTCCCCTTTTTCTATACCCCCTCCTCTTTGATAAGATAATTTGTAAATATCCCAAATTAGTAATTGATACCGACTCTTAAGAAAAATTCTTAAGGGTGCGCGGACGTGTTTGATTTTACAAAATTTCTGTTTTTGTCCGTAATATTAGAGATAAAAATACAATATTTCGTATCTGGGTTCATCAATGTATTCTTCAATGCAGCCGCGAGCCCGATTTTTGATTTTCCCCTTATTTCCCACTTAAGTGATTCTTAAATCCGATTCTATTTATTTTTTAAAAAATGTAGCTCGCGGCTGCAAAAGGCAATTATCTAAATACTCTAAATCCCAAATTTCGTGCAAAAATATTAATTTTTAGAGCCAGGAGGAGTAATTTGGTAAATGGGAAAAAGTGGGATCGAGAGCTAGTGCAGTCTGTCGGATTTTTAGTGAACTAGGCTTTACTAACCCCCTCATTACCTTCTTGTCGGAGGTAACTAAGAGATGGTTAGAGATGGTCAGTCTCTAAGGGAAACATTCAGGCATAAACACGCTGTGTTTACACACACTAAGATTCGGCCTAAATTGTAAATATTTTTTATTCCAATGTTTCATTCTATTTTTTTCTGAAAATTTTTGTTTGTTTACAACTGTATTTTGACTTTATATAAATTGAAATTCGTAAATAAAAAAAGAAATATAAAAAACATTGATTTTTTTTTACTTTAAATTTTTTTTTTTTTATTAAATTTTTTTATACATATTTATAAATGTTTTTTGAGATTTCAATTTACCTAAACTTAAGCCGGGTTTACACGGATAGAGTAAACAGGAGAGTTGAGTAGTGAGTAGAGTGTACTTTACTTCCTACTCTACCAATTTTGATTTTGGAGCGTTTACACATAAGCTAGTAGTAAGTAGGTATAGTAAAAAATCGGTCCAAGACAACTGAGACAAACTTTCTTTTATACGAGTTCAAAATTACTTAGCCCAGTGTTTTCCATTTATTAGTTTTCGTATGTACATTTAATTATTGTTGAACATTTCAACAAAATTTATCATAAAAATAAGTTCTCCTGGGCGGGGAATCGAACCCGGCTCTCTCCGTCCGCGTTAGCTATTTTCTCAGGAACTAGATTTTTCCCAGGAAAACGGCTTATATCTTAGATTCGAATTTTAATGGACTACATTTTAGAATTTTTTAAATCAAAATCGTCGAAACCGTTTTCCAGAACTAATATTTTTTTAACTAGTTTTTGGGGGGTAGCGCTCCCAAATTTTGAGCTAAAATTCATTTCTCGAATCCACCTCGGAGCATGATTTTTCTGAACATGTATGCCAAATTTCGTCAAAATCGGCCCAGTAGTTTAGGCTCCAGGCGTCTGCACAGACAGGCGACCGACGACAGAAATTTTTTAAAAACCACTTTTTTGGACTAAGGGGACCTCTCTCAAAATCGAATTTTCGCGCCATCACAATACTTTCTCTTTATATGAGAAAGTAAAAATTACTACTCTCACGGCTGCTCCTTTCGTCCGATCACTTTGAAATTTGGCATAAATGTGTATAGTACCTACCAACACATTTTAAAAAAATATAGCAACTTAAACAAATTTTTTTTTTAAAAAAAATAAGGGTAAAAAAACTTAAGGGTTAAAAAATAATTGTTTTTTTTTGGAGACCGTGTGGGATATCATATAAAAGGGTAAGTCGAGCTGATTACAAAAATATATCATTTGTTGGTTATAAGCTTTGATAAGGCGAGCGCAGGCGAGTTTGAAGTTGGTGTGAAAAGTGTCCCCCCCCCCCTTCTATCTTGTTTAAGTAAAGTGCAAAAAATCTGAAACAATTCCTGAACAATCTTCGACCAAAATTAATGATACAACTTCTCGGAAATTTTGAAAAAAATAAAAAAATTGTTTTGTATGTATTTATATATTTATAGTCCGGTTCACTGGTAAAAAATACTTTATTAGAAGTTTGTTTATGTGTTTTGAGAATATCAGACCCATAGGATAGTTCATAGTAAGCTTTTTAGCATTTTAAAAAACACCATCAATAGGGTACTACTTAAACTATACAGGGTTGCCTACGGACCCTCGCTGTGTGCTGAGTAGCACACACTTGACCTGTTTATTATAAGTTGTGAATAGTTTACAGCTACTTTGTCCCATAGCCAAATACCAAAAATTAAATATTTTGTTTTTTCTTGGAATCAGTTTCAGATCTCAAGAATAAGTAAAAATGCCATCATAATTAAAAGTGAAACCTATAATTTAAACGGTCTGCTAAGTTATTACCTTTTTAACGTTCATATATTTTATGTAAAAAATTTACCTTTTTAGCGAATTCCCTAGAAAACAATTCATTACTCTTAAAAATCTAAAACAAAGATTGTGGCACTCGAGTCCAATAATCCGATTGTTTTATTCCGATCAAAAATAGTTCTATGAAATTTAGTATGTAGAGGAAAAACACATTTGTTTGTACTCTTTCATATCGTCTTCAAATAATAAACATCATATAATATATAATAGTAATATTTCTAATAATAATTGTTATTGTTATTACAAATGATTATTATGTGGCGTTTTAGAAGCTATATTAGCATGTCAGTCTGATAATAATCTCGACATGTTTTAATTCTGCTACATCCAACTGTTCGGAGTAATGTTGGCAACATCCCGACAAAGGGAAACGTTTATGAAACTAAGTCGACAGGGTAGAATTTACCATAAATCAAAAACGACAAGAGTTAAGATTAACTATTGGTTAGGTTGCTACAGACTTACTATTTGTTAAAATAGGCATAATTGGACTTCTGACTGTGGCTCAAAATAAAAATTATTTTTTGCTAAGGCATTTTAGAAAGAGAAAAGCGCGTTGCCAACTTTAACGCGATAGCAACTTTTCTGCTCGCCAGCGGTAGAAATAATGCTAAGAGCAAAAAGTTCTAAGAGTGAAAAATTCATATTTCAAGCCATAAAATCGAAATCCACTCTTAAAAATATGGCTTCTAATTGTTTTATTTTTATATTTTTAGTTTCTTTCTTGTGCTAAACACTAAAATGCTAGAAGTGCTCATCAACATTTTTTTTAGGAATTTAAAAATCCTCAGCCAACCGTGTAGGTCCGGTCTTTTTTAGGGTCCGTAGGCAAAACCAAGGACCCTTATATTTTCCTGCGTGTGTCTGTCCGTCCGTCCTCTCGCGTGCTCCCACGGCTACACCTTTCGTCCGATCACTTTAAAATTTGGCATGTATGTGTCTTGTACCTGCCCACATATTTTAAAAATATAGCGACTTAAAAAAAATATTTTTAAAAAAAATTAGGGTGAAAAATCTTAAGAGTTAAAATTTTTTTATTTTTTTTCGACACCGTGAGGGGTATCATATGAAAGGTACGTCGAGCTGATTACAAAAATATATAATCCTTTGGATATAACTTTGATAGGGCGAGCGTAGGCAAGTTTGAAGTGAGTGTGAAACGTGTCCCCCCCTTCTATCTCGCTTATGTGAAGAGCGAAAAATCTGAAAAAATTTCTGAACATTCTTCGACCAAAAGTAAAGATACCACTTTTTGGAAATTTCGAAAAAAATATTATTTTATTTTTTATTGACAAAATACGTTTTTTTTATAATTATGGCCTTTTCGATGTATTTATATGGTTGTAGTCCGGTTCAGTGGCAAAAAAAAACTTTATCAGTGTGTGTTTTGAGAATATCAGACCCTTAGAATATTTCAAAGTAAGCTTTTTAGCATTTTAAAAAAACACTGTTTATACACTTTACAGTTAAACACTATATAGTGTGGCCTACGGACCCTCGCTGTGTGCTGACTAGCACACACTTGACCTGTTTATTTCTCCATCCGTTCTCGAGAAAAGTGCGTATCCCGTATATCAAGCTGAAACTCATTAAATATTTCTCTGCATACTATTATAGCATTATATTGTAGTAGGTACATATTATATGATGTATATATATATATTAGTAAAATTATATATATTTATTTTGAAGAAGTTGTGGTGTGATGACCGCTAGTACCGAGAATGGTCTAAAATGAGTAAGCTGTTTATACAAAGATTGGTATAGCACAGTAAAGCATAATTTCGTGGCGTTTGCGTTTGAGGCAAATTTAACCATTTTTACTTTTTTATATAAAGAGAAAGTATTGTAATGGCGCGAAAATTCGATTTTGAGATTTACACGTTTTGAGGTCCCCTGTGTCCAAAAAAGTTGTTTTTAAAAAATGTCCGTCTGTCTGTGCAGACGCCTGGAGCATAAACTACTGGACCGATTTGACGAAATTTGGCATACATGTTCAGAAAAATCATACCCCGAGGTAAAATCGAAAAATGAATTTTAGCTTCAAATTTGGGGGCGCTACCCCCCTAACACTCTGAAAAATCATGAAAAAAAATATATATATTACTCGAAAACGGTTCCGACGATTTTTAAAAAAAAAAAAATAAAATGTAGTCCATTTAAATACGAATCAACGATGTAAGCCGTTTTTCTGGAAAAAATCTAGTTTCTGAGAAAATAGCTTAAAACGCGGACGGAGAGAGCCCGGGTTCAGTTCCCCGCCGAAGAGAAGTTATTTTTATGATACATTTTGATGAAATATTCAATAATAATTAAATGTAGCAATGAAAACTAATAAATGGATCGTATATGAGAAAGTTTGTCAATTTTTGACCAATTTTTTATATTCGAGGGCTAACTAAAGAACTAAGAACTAGCTAAGAACCATAATATTTGAAGATTATTATATATATATATAATATAATATTCCAGACCAGACAAATTAAATTATTTCTAACATATTCAATCTTCAAAAGTTCAAATAAAGAATTAATTACTTCAAAGTAAAATTATAATTTTCTAAAAATAAAAAAGTCAATATTATTTTTCTTAAAAAAACAAATAAAAGTACGACATTAATAACGCAAATAAAATCCATATAATTATGTCAGTTAAAAAAGTAAATATTGTGACGTTTTAGAAAACCGAAATAAATTTTTAAAAAATACTCAGACCTACATGGTAATCTAACCTTCCGTGAAATGTGATTGTCAGAGACATCTAGCGGCAAAAGTATGCAACAAGCTTTAGGGTATACGCAGCCTTAAAAGAAAACGTTCCGGGAATAGCAGCGGTATTTTCCTTCAGTATCCCCCCCGTGTCTTTTCACATCCCTGGGTTGAAATTGGAATTATCTTTTATTAATATAATATATGCTTACATCCAAAATAGGAGCCCTTACTCAAGTATTAACTTCCTAACTTTAGAAGGTATTATGTCTAGGCTCATTTCCCTCTTTTCTTATACATTGTTCCTCTTGGAGTAAAATTTTAGAAAATCCCTATTGGCAGTTACCTATATAATTTAGAAATAATTATACTACGTATACACTATACACGCGAAAATTTTATTTTAGCAGTTTAAAGAAGCAGTGATAATTTTGTTAGTAAAGTTTTAAGCATGGTGGTGGGATTTATTAACAATTGTCATCTTGAGTTAAAAAATTAATCTAAATATTTTCCGACTGCGATTGAAAACTTATTTCTTCAACAGTTCTTCCTACAGAAATTTTCACAAAACATAAAATATTGTCTGTAGCTCCTTCTGCAACTTGGTTAAATTACATTTTTTTTTATAAAAAATAAAACTAAAATTTTGAAATCTATTTAGATGCCCCGCTCTCCGCCCCATATAAAGCTACCAAAAAATGTTATAGCCTATACCTATTACCTGCAGAATTGAGCTTAACATTGTACCCAAAAATCGACAAAATCTGGTCAGCCGTTTGGATGTGATTGACGCAAAGACAAACAGACATAAAATTTTCTAAACTTAAATTTGATTTAAGAACTACTCATTTAGTGGAAATACAAAATTTGAGCCCAATCGGATAAATGTACAGACCACCACTCCAATCTTATATACAATATTTAAGATAATAATAATTTTTTAAGTTTTTGGTAGTATTCATACTACGGAAAGTTTAAATTTTAATTTAAATCAAATTATAATTATTATTAACAACGGGAGACACACAGAGAAAAATAGACTCCAGCACCGGGATATTCGAACCACGGGCCTCCTGTATTTCGAATCCCGGTGCTGGAGTCTATTTTTCTCTGTCTGTCTCCCGTTGATAATAATAATTATAATTTGATTTAAGATAATAATAATTTGGAATAAAGTATTTTTTAATATTAGTCGATTTTCAGTTGTTAAATAGTTCTACTATGCTATTTAAAAATACTATGTTAAAAATCATTATTATTTATAAATAAATATAAACATCTATTTGTTGTCCATTTTATTTGACCGTTTATCGATAGTAACGGGTAACCAAGGATATGATTGGTTTTATTTTATTTATTTGAGCAAGCTCAATACTTCTTCAACTATACTGCTGAAAGTAATAGAAAGTAGGGATAAAGTAGTTAAAAGAAACTTAGCGAACAATCAGAAAATGTGCGGGTACCCACTTGAAGTTTTGCAAAGAGAACTTCTTGCCTTGTTCAAATAGAACAAAGAATAAACGAAACAGAAGCTGGTTGAAGAAAATAAGGAATTTTAACTGGCTCTCTTTATTTGTTGTTAATAAAAGAGATTAGTATGAAGAAATTATTTTGATTCAGACTATCTTGGAATACGACTGAATATACAACTAGTTGTTTCAACCGAGATTGTGTTGAACTTACTGGTGTTGAATGAAAATCAAAAAGTAAGATTGATCAATATACTGTCAACACAATTGCTAATTGAAGTGAGCACTGCGAGCTTCCTTTATTAAACAAAATATGCACCTAATCAGTTTGCCTGTCTGTCAGTAATGTTTACGCGTGTGATGATAACTTAAGTAAAACTTATCGTAAGAGATATTGTTGAAATATAGCTCATATACATGTTCCTTTACCAAGGCTCGTGCTAAATTCGTTGGGCAGCGTTATTCGTCTATACGTCCACAACTTCGAATGTAATATTGAAATTTTAGGACAAGAAATGATTGCACCTTTTATTTATTCGATGAGACCAATAATATATAGGAAGGCACTCACCACCAATCCACTACCCTCTTCTTCACTCGCCGTCTTTAACTATATGACTAGTGATACACCGCATAAAGAACTGCCATATTTGTTTTTAATGTGCCTACCAGAAATAATTTTACGGGGAAAACTTTATATATTCTTAATCTTCTTGGAAAGAGCTTTAAAATAATATGTAACATGCAATTCAAGTATAAACTTTTTCAACACCCACATCTCAGCCATATTTATTTTCAAAATTCTGGCAAGGAATGAACATTTTGTAATGATAGTTACATATTCTTTTCTTAAAGACCTTTTAAATTATGTATAATAAAACATACTAACTGAAGCCTCATTTAAAGTCGTCCGCCATAATGGCTGCCATCTTAAAAGTATTAATTGTGAAATTAATAAGTATTAAAAGTGAAATACACTTAAAAGCCTTTTAAACTATGTATAATATTACATGCTGACTCTAACTAATTACATACGCCGTATTAGAAAATATTTAATTTGAAATTTTAATTGTTACTTGTTCTTTTCCTACTCTTAAATACCTTTAAAATTATGTGTAGCATGTCATAGTCATATCTAAAACTTTTTTTAGTTGTCCATCACATTGGTTGCCATCTTGAAAACATTATGTGTGCATTTTCCAATAATATACATTTGCCACAAATGCTGAGGAGCACTTTCGTTTCAAATTGGGCAATATTTACTCCAATTGTAGTGAGACAAACAAACTTTTCAAATCCCAAGGCTATAAAATGAAGAACTCACTTACGCTCTTTCAACTATTTTATATATATTTATTCAATATCAATTGTTTAATACTGACTTTCAATACCTAAGTTGGCATTGTCAGTTTATTGATGTTGCCCATCGTTTACCAATTGATGAGTAAATGCTGCATGTGGTAATTGTGTAATATTAGGCATAAACATAGGTATGTGCATTAGGTATATGCCTAGCGTTACCACCGTGCGGCAATAATTCATTAATTGGTAAAGGATATAAAAAGTCACTTTAACTCACATGAAAGTGACTTTATATCTGGCCTTCGCGAGAAACCTTAATTTTATTTTATCTTTTCCTCTTTGAAATTAGAATTTCCACTGTGACCCTAGAGTCCAAGATTGAAGTGCAGAAATTGAGCCAGAAAAAACACTATAGAGAAGTTTATTCGATCGATTTTTAATTACTCAGGACACGTATTTTCAGTGCAAAACTCTGTATCGAACGTTACTGTTTCATTCGGAGAATCAGATTGATTGTTTATGTTTTATTCACAATGCTCTAGAAACAATTTTTCCCTAGGAAAGCGTTTTATGTAGTTTTACCGGTATTAAGTGGACTACATTTACATTATTTAATATTCAAAAACATCAAAACCCTTTTTTATTATTTATTGGTTTTTAGATTATTTATTAGTTTAGCTCTCCTAAATTTAGAACTAAAATTAATTTCTTAATTTTACTTTGAGGTATAAAAATATGTTGTAGGATATATTGTAAAACCACTTTTTGGAAAACCTAAATCACTTAATATATTTTTCTTATCCGCCTTCTTTCTCTTCTCATTAATTTCCTTGTATTATCTGTGTAAATGGTAAATTTATCAACTGCTTACTTCATTGTACCTTGTATTACCGAGCTTACTAAAGGAAACGGAAGCATTGTTACTATTCTGAGAAACGGATTTTTTGTGTCCAATTTCCAATAAAAAAAATTGTTTTAGACATCAGGGAACATTTTTGGTCTGTCTGACACCCTAAAAATCCGATTTTAATGAATTTGGAAAGAATAGGTATTAATTAGTCCCCATATTAATTTCGACCCATTGCTTCTCCGCCTTATCCGCGCATACTTTATCTATTACCACCTATATGTTTAAAAGTATTCGTCTTATTTTGAATGGGTTGTCAATAGTAGCTCACAGATGGTTTTATATTAATTTTAACTGTTTAAAATGGACACATATTTAATATGAAGTAAAAATAAGTGTTACCCCACTGGGAATCGAATCAGGTCCATATAACCACACTTTAACTTCCTTGGGACCATTTGTCCCATAATAGGAGACGAATCAGCTATATGTGCTACACTAATTGGTAGACGATATTATTACTGGGAACTATACTAAAGGGAAGCTTAGAAAAATGTATATGTTGGTAAAACATCTAGTGGTTTTACCCGTTTAACAAATCTATAGATATTTGCCCATCTGTTGTCTTCTATAGTTATAGGGAGAATTAAAATCTGCACAGGTGTAAATAATTTCTTAAGAAATCTATGTTAGTCGCCGCTAGAAAATTAGTGGAATGTGTCACAGACCTCGTGTATTTTAGAACCAAAATATCTGCCGAAAATTATTGACGAATATCTAAAGCAATTAATATTGTTTTTCCTTTTAAACTTATCAATGCAAAATACCAATCATAACACCATCAAAATATCATTATCAAAATACATTCCTTCAATTTTAATTACTCTTCTATAGGAATGTCCATTGTAAAAAAAAAGCCGGGGGAAAGTAGTAATAAATCGTTTGTTTATTACCCATCTTGGTTAATTGCTCAAACAAACAAACAAAGGAACCTGACATTTGGTAAACAATCGGTGGCGTTTGTTTGCCAGCCCACCCGCCCTCATTATGAACAAATAAATTATTTTTAGAAAAAAAGATTTTGTTCACATCTATCCCCTCCTTGGTTCTAATTCTACCTCTGACTTCTTATTTTCTTTTTTTGTATGTTTGTCAAATACCAGTCAAACTTTTTAATTATTGTGTTTAGAATTATTATATTCATGTTTTATAAATATAGTTTTAGCTTAAAATGATTATAAACTTATAATACCTATTTTTACTTTCTCATATTACGTGGTATATACGGGGGGGAATATTTCCAAAAACTCTCAAAGTCTTAATTATTAATATTTATTGAACTTTTTTACGCAAATTTAATCTAAATTAGTGGAAATACCGGTCCTCTGGACGCTCAAGGTCGAGTCCCCCACTCCTCTCGAAAAAATGAAAGTATTTCAATGTCGCGAAAATGTTGGGTAATTTACACGTTTTGAGGTCCCCTAATTACTTGGTCTAGTGTTTTCGTAGTTAAGATTAATTAATATTGAACATTTTATCTACTTTTTCCATAAAAATAACTCCTCCCCGGCAGAGAATCGAATTCGTCCTCTAATCGTCAGTGTTTATAGCTATTTTCTCGGGAAATTTCACCGAAATCGGCCCAGTAGTTTTGGCTGCACGCGTCTGCAAAAAACGCCAGACAGATATTTTTTTTAAAAAAAAAATTTTGGTCTTGAGAACTTCAAAACGTGTAAGTTCATAATGATGTCTAAATCGAATTCTCACGCTATAAAAATACTTTCTCTCTTTATATACTGTACGCACGCATTTGAGAAAGTGGATGAGATTACTTTGCAAATCTGTTGTGAGTCTTCCTTTTTTTAAATTTTGTTAAAATCTATTGCTCCCGAGCTATGTGATCGTTCTGAAGAACAAAACATTTTTAGGTCTCCGATTTCTAAAATTCCAAGACAGAAATCCGTTTCAGACATCAGGGATCATTTTTGGTTCCGTGTCTGTCGTTTAATTTTTACGAACCAACGTATCTTAAAAACTACACGTCCAATTTTAATGAAATTTGGATGGTTGGTCATGCATCATTGTTGGTCCCATATAAGTTTCAACCTTCTGCGCTCTTTTGTTTCTCTTCCACATTCGCACAAACATACATTAATTTACACCTATAGCTTCAAAAGTACTTATCTGATTTGTATGAAACTTTTATAGTTTATCGAAAGTAGCCCGCAGATAGCCCCAGATTACTTTGAACCGTCTGCGCTCTTTAAATTTTGCTTAATTGATACTTTAATTCAAGTATAAAATCAAAACAATTTTGACAGATTAAAAAAACGGAGGAAACAATAATGGCTTGTAAATGCATAAAATATAAAATTAATAATGTACGTGATAGTATGAGAGGAAGCTATGTGCCGTACCAATTGGCAGTCTATTTTTACTACGTTTTTATTAGCTTGCATTCTTGTTTGTTTGTTTGTTTGTCCGGTACAAATCTGGCAATCGATTTCTAACTGACTTCCCTAATAGCTAGACATTTGAAACTTTTAGCATAGCTCAAAACACGGTGACAATGCATTATTTTAATACTTTTAGCCATCTTTCAGCAGAATTTAATTAGTTTTCAGCAAATTTTGCTGTGCGGAAAGTTAGTTCGGAAAAAATCCGCAAGTTATTTTATTTGTTTTGCCATATCCAATATTTACGCAATCTTCATTTTGACGGGTCTCAAATTTGTGATAGATAAACATTGAAAGACAGCAAAACAGGAAATATCGATTATATTATTTCAAATAATATATCGATGGCATGCTTTAGATTTGGTGTTGGAGATCCGTTGTACAAAGATTTATCCTTTTATAGGTTTAAGATCAGCTCTCTGGATGGTTGTCATTTATGTGAAGTAAATAAATTCGGAACTATTTTTTTTTTCACTAACATTATATATTATATAGCAGTAACAATTATATTATCAACATTACATACGAGTCATCAGAAAATTTAAAAACGTAGTATATAAAAAGTTCTTTTTATCTTGAAATTTTCCTTTTTGTCTTTGAATGGCCATAGTTTCTATAATAGTTGACCGATTTTATTTCTGATTGAGGCGCTTGAATCTCACACTAATGGTCTTTAAATTGATTATATTTTATTTTATTAGTTCATCCTGTTTGCTGAGAACATAAGAGTAAACTTTTTCCCTTGTGCCGTGTCACGTGACCACTTTTTATGGTTTTTAATATTGTGTCGTATATCATTTGAAAGGCCTTTTATGTACATTGAAGCTATTTTATATGTTTATTTTTTAAAAATTTGTAAACGTACTTTTGTACCAGTTTTTAATTTTGTTGTAGGTTGAAGGGTTTAAATAAGTTTTTGTTATTAGATTTTTATTTATATTTATTTATTAGTTTTATTAATGCCCTTTTGTATTGTTTTTTTTTTTTTTTTAAATATAATTTTGGTACCTCGAAGTACAGGGGTACAAATGTCAAAGTTAATCTTTTATAATATGATGTATATCGTTGAAAAGCTCTTGAATAGTAGATTAATTTTTGTTACGTTCTATTTTGTGTTGTTTCTAGTTTTGGGGGGGTCAAAAATAAAATCAATTTTGACAGATTAAAAAACCGGGAGAAACAATTAAACAAATTAGACCATAATGGCTTGTAGAAGCATAAAATTTATAAAGTAGGCAGGGTGGCCACAGACCGGGAAAACCGGGAATACCGGGAAAAGTCAGGGAATTTCGGCCAACAGGGAATAGTCAGGGAAAAGTCAGGGAATTTTGTCATAGGTCAGGGAAAATCTACCGGCAATTAAAATCCTTATTTCATAATTTTAAAGCATAGAAACCTTAACTTTCTCGAAATTTCTAATAAAAAAAAAAAAAAATGCTGCATTTTGAACAAAGGCAGAAGGATTAACGGCCTCTATACTTAGAAATTATATCAAAAAATCCCGTCAAGTACTTACCAGCAAGTTACTAAAAGGGTTTCTTCGGTCATAAGAATTCATAAGTAAATTATTATTATTTATTTTTATTTTTTTTAACAAAAATATGTAATATGTTGCTTTTCTTACACCTAAATTATCCTTCATCGAAACATTCATAAAAAATATGTATAAAAATTCACTTTTAAGAAACGAGGAGTGCATATTATCCATTACTATATCTTCGGTAGTATGCACTAATTTAGTTATTTTAGGGGTAAAATGTCGTTTAAAAAAACGATATATTTTTGTGAGCCAAATACTACCTTATACCTTTAAAATGATACCTTAAAACTAATGAAATGATACCTTCAATGATACCTTAAAATGATACCAAATAATACCTTTAAAATGATACCCAACTTCGAATTTTCAAATAACAAAAATTTTGGGGCTCCCGAGTTACGGCCCCCTAAAATTTTTAAAATTTGACTTTTTTATATCAACGGCCGTAAATATCATTGGACTACTACAGAGATGCATATTTTTGTATTTTTGCCTTATTTTTAGCTCCTGTCCTAATGAGGTAGTGGGGGGAGGGGGGCATTTTTTTTGCGTTTTGTTTTAATTTATTTTGAGGGGGGGGGGGGGGGGGGGGTAAAATAGCTGCCATTTTGGAAACACGATGTATCTTTGTGGACGAAATTTCAATACCTTTAAAATGATACCCAACTTCGAATTTTCAAATGACAAAAATTTTGGGGCTCCCGAGTTACGGCCCCCTAAAATTTCTAAAATTTAACTTTTTTAGACCAACTTCCGGCAATTTCATTGGACCACAGAGATATATATTTATATTTATATTTTGCCCTTTTTTGGACCTATCCTAATGGGGTAGTGAAGGGGGGGGTACATTTTGGGTTTGTCTTAATTATTTGGGGGTATAATGGCCGCCATTTTGGAAACGCGATATATATTTCTAATCTACATTTCAATACCTTTGAAATGATACCCAACTTGAAAATTACAAAAAAATATAAAATATGTATTGCGATCTACTCGCAATTGATCGCAGATCGTAGAAATTTGGAGCGTTTAAGTCCGCAATAGTTTTTCTGTTTTTGGGCAAAAAAGTTTAACTTTTATACCAAATTTCAAGTCTACAGCTTCAGTAGGTCGGGAGATATACTCAAGATGCGACGGACGGACGAACTACCAAAAGCATAAGGGTTTCTAGGGCGACCTCGAAACCCTAAAAATGGGTCTGAGACAACTCAGACAAACTTTCTTATAAACAAGTTCATAATTACTTAGCCCGGTTTTTTTTCCATTTAATAGTTTTCGTATGTGCATTTAATTATTATTGATCATTTCATCAAAATTTATCATAAAAATAACTTCTCCTGGGCAGGGAATCGAACCCACGCTATCTCCGTCCGTGTTTTAAGCTTTTTTCTCAGGAACTAGATTTTTCTCAGGAAAACGGCTTATATCGTTAGATTCGTATTTAAATGGACTACATTTTAATTTTTTTTTTTTATCAAAATCGTCGGAACCGTTTTCGAGAAATATTTTTTTTTCACGTTTTTTCAGAGTTTTGGGGGTAGCGCCCCCAAATTTAGAGCTAAAATTCATTTCTCGATTTCGCCTCGGGGTATGATTTTTCTAAACATGTTATGCCAAATTTCGTCAAAAACGGCCCAGCAGTCGCACACACAGACAGACATTTTTTAAAAACCACTTTTTTGGACTCAGGGGACCTCAAAAATCAAAATCGAATTTTTGCGCCATCACAATACTTTCTCTTTTACATGAGAAAGTAAAAATTCGTGAATTGTTACTTTCTAGGATAATAAGGAAAGGTTACGATTTGTTTATACTTTTTAGCGTTGAACAGGAAAACGCTTAACAGGAAAAATCGGTGTGGACCCGACAAAATACTAGACATAAGAAAATTCATACCCCACGGCGAAGTCGAGAAATGAATTTTAGCTTGAAATTTGGGGGCGCTACCCCCCAAAAAACTCTGAAAGTGAAAAAGAATTATTTTAGATTAAAAAAAAAGAAAAGAAAAAAAAAAAAAAAAAAAAAAAAAAAAAATATGACTAATTTTGATGAAATGTTCAATAATAATTAATTTTTTCTGCAAAAACATGAAAACTAATATATGAAAAACATTGGGCTAAGTAATTATCAACTTGTAACTTGTGTATTCTATTTTAGCTTGATGATCTTTAACTTTTTAAAGGAAAATCTTGTAAAGTAAATATCGATGATGGTCAGGGAAAACCTGAAGTAGGTCAGGGAAAAGTCAGGGAATTTTGTCAAGCTATATTAGTGGCCACCCTGGTAGGTGATAGGATGTGAGGAAGCTTTGTGCCACACCAATTGGCAGTCTATTTTTGTTTATTTTTGTATGTAGTTTAGTCTGAGCTACTAAATTTGTAGTTAAAATGAATAATTTTTTATTATGCCTCGAGATATAACCCTACTGAATACGAATTTTGTAGACAAGTGGCCAATATTTGTAGTATTTTAAACGTTCGAATCTACTAATTATTATTTTTATTAAATTGGTATAATTAACATGAATTATTCTCTTTTTTTATATAATTTATTTTTATTTTATAATATTTATTATTCGTTATATTGTTATCAATTATATAATTTACTAGCTGGATACCCGTGCTTTGCTACAGAGTGCTATTTTAATTTGATTTAATTTTATTTAAGTTTATAAACTACCATCAAGAAAAATTTAAATTATTTTACTATGCGAGGATATCTAGATTCTATCCCTCCCACTTATACCCCTCCTCTTTGATAAGATAATTTGCAAGCAACCCACATTTACCCCCCTCCTAAATGTAAATATGACAAAACTGTACATAACAATTACTGTACTCTTAAAGAGCTTTTCAACGATATGCATCATAAAGGGTATTCATTCCATCGTCACCGTATTCATTATTTGTACCCTATACCCCTGTTGTGTACCAAAATTTAAATTTTGAAAATTCATGTAGACAGTGATTTTCCCCTTGCTTTGAAGGTCAAGTTTGCAAATTTTCATCGAGATCGGACTAAAACTGTAGATTTGTATAAAGAACATACACACACACACACACATATATATATTTATATGGTCGCCATCTTGAATCAAGAGGGCCTAATTTTAAAAATATTTCTTAGCGAGCACCTAGGAGGTAAGAGGAACACACCTACAACATTTCGTGGTCATAGATCCAGTGGTTTCAGTGATATCGTGATGTGTCAGTCAGTGGTATTTGGATTTTATATATATAGATTATAGTGGAACATATTATTACTACTATGTATTAATATATGTTTCAGTTAATATTAGTATTAAAGAATTTCCTTCATCTTAATTGATTTATAAAATTCTATTTTACTATTTACCCGTCAGTGAATGGTGTTTGGATTTTATTTACATATATAGATTATAGTGGATCATATTATTACTATGTATTGTAAATTTATGTTTCAGTTAATATTAGTATTAATGAATTTCCTTCATCTTAATTGATTTATAAAATTCTATTTTACTATTTACCTGCATGCTATCATGCTAAGTATAAATATTGTTATTTTACTCAGTAATAATTTTAAATCAGTTCGGATTAGTAAAATTAAAACAAAAGCATTACTTCAAAAAATAAGTAACGTTTCATAATCATTCAAGTTTTTTAACAGTGTAAATAATGTATGATTAGTTTAATTAATTAACTTTAAACATGATTTTTTTTTCTTGATTTAAAAAATAAATTATTATTCAGTATTATACAGTTGAAAGTGGAAATATCATATAAAAAATAGAAACGTGTATAATTTTAAAAATGGAAACTAATCTATTATAATTGTTTTAATAAAGTGTAGGGAAAAATGGCCTTTTTGGAGGGGGGGGGGGATATTTTATTATCAAAGCTGGTATACTTGTATACTGGTACTACAAAGTGGGTTAAATTGGAAATATTCTTCAGTACTAAATGGAAAGGAGCAAGTAAGTAGTGTTAGCTGTAGATTCGAGTCAAGTTTATGAACAAAATGCAAGGTTTAGTGTATTGCTGATAACGAGTATCATAAAGTTTCCCCGCTACTTCTTCACGCTAAATGGCTCAGAAAATACTTTTTCCTCTTCGTTATTCCTTTCTCTTTCCCTCCTGTTCTTTTCTCTTTCCTTTTTCTTTTTTCTTAAAGCATTTTTCCTAGTAGAATTCTACCCTGTACTATATTAATAAATTGTATTTTTTTTTCTCTTCTGGAAGTTTGCGTGTGTACCATGGTAGTATAGCTACTATACATTTCTTATTATGTTTTTTTATTATTAAAGACTTATGAGATTGTACATGTTTTCAAGTAAATTGTTGATTTTTGTCTCCAATTTCAAAAATTCCAAGACAGAAATCTGTCTCAGACACCAAGGAACATTTTTGATGTCTTATCTGTTGTTCAACAGTTTTGCAAATACCACCATATCTTAAAAACTTACTTACTTACTTACTAGCCAATGCCCACTCTTGGCTGTTGAGCCATTTTGTGACGCGTTGACCAGTACAGACGGGCTTCAGTAAAAAGTTTGTTGTCGTCCTCCTGGGAATGGTCTAGGGCTGTGCATGCTTTAAGATGGTCTGCGTCCATGGTCTCATGTCATATCTTAAAAACTACTCGTCCTATGTTGATGAAATTTAGATGGTAGGTCATAATTAGCCCCTTGTTTGTCCCATATTAACTTGCTACGCATGTTTCTTTCCCTTCCGCTTGCGTGTGTCGATTGTAGCTCATTGATGGTTTAACCATCTGCTCAAATTTAATATTACTTTAAAAAAGCGGGACCACTGTGGGAATCGAAGCGAATCCCATTTCATATGACCATTATTCCAATATTAGGACATGAGGAAGCTATGTGCCATCTAAATTTGGGAGACTTTTTTTTATATATTTATTTTCCGTCGTGAAAAAATAAAATCAATGATATAATAAAAATAATTAATATTCCCCAAATTATAAAAGCATTTAAAAATACCTATTTTAGACTGTGTAGAAATGCTAGCTTTTTTCTTTAATAATTGCAGAATTTAACTTTTACATTTAATTACATCAAATTAATAAAATGAAAAAATCAATAAAGTTTTCAAACACAATAATGGATTGAAATGAATTTGTAATGAACTTAAAAAATGAAATATTCTAATCTTTTTCCTCTTGCTTGAAATCGAATGATTAATCATATTTTTGAAACCTCCCCGACCCAATTTCTTAATAATATTTAATTTATTAATTCATTTTTCTTTGGTCTTATATATAAAAAATGGGGTTAGACTCTATTAATACTAATCAATGAAATTGGAAAGGTAGCCCCCCGTGGAGAGGAATGAGGGGCAATAAAAATGCAAATTAATACCGAAAAAGACGAATAATATTTTTTAGTCCGGGCATATTTTCAAGGGGGGAGGGTTTACGGGGGGATCATTAGTGTGTAAGTTAATAGGAAGGGGCAGATTTTCTTGATATTTCAACCCCCTCCCCTCCCCCTTTCTTCCAACCTTCTTGAGTTTCGCTTAAGGAAAAAAGTAAAAAGGGAGTGATGAAAGAGGGAGTAAAGTCCAATAAAATGCAAATGGAGAAGCATTAAAGGTCGATTCGCGGAGAGCCTGCTATTTCCCTGAAACTCACCTCCTTCCTCTCTAAGTTTTCTCTCGGTGGTAAAATGAGAACACGAAAACTCGAACCAAGGTTAAAAAAAGGAAAATGAAACGTGGGAAAATAAAATAAGATTTTTGAGGTAAACAACCTCCCTGTAATTAAAAATGGTAAGGCTATAAGGCTAATATTTGCTACTAAAAAACCAAAAACTAGCTCGATTATTGTCCAGAAGCAATATAGCAGGCAACTCTGTAACTGCGCCGTTTCGGAGTTAATGCAAAATTATAATGAGTCTGAGAATATTAATGATAGGAAGCCGAATTTTATGAATAATTAAATAATATTTATTACGATTAATGTGATGTAAAATTGGTGAATATTCACTTTCTTTGTTTCATCTAGAATAATTACCAAATCCACTATTTTTTAATTTATAATATATTATCTAATATAATGTAATAAAACCTTTTAATTTATCTAATGCTTGTTGATGCAAAGCACCTCTTCTTCCACTTCCTTAATAGAGCACTGAGCTACACTCTTAAATAATATCTACCATTACCATATACTGTTGTAAAAAATTATATATTTATATTATAAACTATTATTAATTTCTTTTTCATCCCCCTGCATTTACTTCATAAATATACCTGTATATTTACGGTTTATAACTATATTTTCTCTTTGCTTTAGCTCTAACGCGCCGTGCATTTTTTTAAAAGCTCAAATTTTATCTCGCATCACTGAGTATAATCGATTCTGTTAAATTGATAATGTTTTACAATGCAGGCTCTGTCAGAGGGAACTTATGCTAAGAGATTGTTTGTATTTGTTAGCAAACAGCCAAAAACCTTTCCCAACTGTTCCTGACGTCATAATAAAATTATCCTCCGGGCTACGAAGAG
Organism: Gerris lacustris; assembly: GCA_951217055.1. Lineage (NCBI taxonomy): Eukaryota > Metazoa > Arthropoda > Insecta > Hemiptera > Gerridae > Gerris > Gerris lacustris. Next base: position 37,647,877 of record OX578281.1, read on the forward strand.
AGGACACCGTTGGAAAAGAGGGGTTTTCCGTGCTGCATTATTCGGTGACAATAGAGCCCGGAGGCAACGGTTTGCATAGTAATGAAGTCAGTGTCGGTAGCCCTCATGAACTGGGAACTTGCACATTTTCAACACTTCCTGCACACGAGACCTGAAAACCTACGCTTAATGCTTCCTACCCCTCATGGATTTGGTCACAAAACTCCCTCCCGTTTCACACAAATACATTCAAAACAAACTACGCTCGACCCCCTTGTTTTAGATCCTCGTCATCATCAAAGGGGAGCTACCGCTAATGCAAGTTCTGATCCCTTTTAACAACATTTTAAGTTTAACCCTTCTCTTCAATTTTCACACTGAATGAACCAAAACTTAAAATAAAATAATACTGATAAACAGGAATAGAATAAATTCAATTGAAAGGAGAAACAAAGGAGAGGGCCTATTGGGATAACATTATTTTTTTATATTTTGAACATTGCCTTGTCTTTTTTACTTATTATACTTATTGTAATTTTGTAGATAATACCAGTGGCGTATCTAGGGTATTGGGGGCCCCCCCGCAAAAACGTATTGGGGGCCCCTCGCCTAACAAAATTGATGAGAAAAAAGAAAAACCTCTTAAGCCCCCCTAGCACTGCCCCCCCCCGCAATGCGGGCCCGCGCGGGCCCATTTTTACGCCACTGGATAATACAATATTTATTAGTAAAAAATATGCAAGAGCATTTGAGCCATTGAACTTTATACGTTCGGGCCATTGAAAGGTTAGCCCAGTTAATAAAGGTTTTTACCTGCAACTAATTAGGGGAAATCTGGATTTTTTCCTGATGATAGACCATGATAAGAGGTACATTCTCTCAAAAGTCCCCACTTCTCCCCCTTGTGCTTCCCCCCCTACCCCCTCTTAAAGTTCAAAATTTACTTATTTTTCACTTTTTACGCAAAACTGTTTATTTTTTGAAGAGAAGTGTTATTAACAAAAATATTTCTCACATAATTCTGCACAAAAAAGGTCATTTGCATGTTTGAAGTGAGACATACCGTTTTCGAGATATTGTGATAAAAATTCCAATTTTTCATTTTTTCGAACCAAGATGTGTTAAAAACAACACTTCTGATTTTAATAAAATTTGGATGGTAGGTCATACTTAGCCTATTGTTGATCCCATATAAATTTCAACCTTCTGATGTGCCTATTATTTTATCTTGCACATGCGCACAAACATACATTTATTTCGACCTTTATCTTCAAAAGTACTCAACTGATTAATATGAAATTTGGATGGTTTGTCGCAAGTATCTTATTGTAAAGGATTACTAGGATTAGTGTGCATTCCTGAGCCTCAGGGCCGAGGGCTCAGGCTCAGGAATGCAGATTAGGGGTCAGGTAGATGAGAGTACCTAAAAGGATGGTTCAATAAAGAATATACTGAATATACTAGAAACAATTAAAATATTTGAATGTATAACATCCAAATGTAAACGGAATAATTACAATTTTTTTGTATTTCTACTATTTTATTATGTATGTTATACAATGCACGTTTGAAAATGAAACATTTTTTCTACTATTTTGTACAGTTACCCTTAAATTCATAATCAGCGACCCCCAAAAATACTTTACTTAGATTTCTTAATTTATGTATAATTATCACGAATTTCGTTTAAAACGGAAGATATTTCCCGCCATCCTAGGGCCGCCATTTTTTTTTTATTTATTATTTTTGACTTCAAATTCGTAATGGTCGACCCCAAAAACCCTTATTCCTTGTTTGCAATCCAAAATCAAAAATAATGCATAAATGATATTCAAACTCAAAAGACGGTAATTTTCGTTCAAAATGTGGCTTATGTTATAGCTTCATTGACTCCACTAATATGTATGTTACTAGTTTAAAAAAAAACTATGCTAGGTATGCATTGTTAATACGTATTAATATGAAGCACATAACCTGTAGTACCATTTAATGTATGTTAAACCATTAAATATTGTTCATATGATTAAAATAATTACGAAATTCATACGAAAAACACAATTTTGCTATGTATGAATATCTCTAAATATTTTATCTCTTTACTTATTGACTTACTTTTGAGTTATATTAGTTAATAAAAGTAGTTTATCATTTATGTAAATAAAATAATAAAAAAACACGGATAATATTGCATTATAAACGTGATATTTTATTGATTTTTTTATAAACCAATTTTCAAATAAAAAGCGGCACCATTTAAAATTTTCCGATTGACCTGAAAGTTTTCAAAAATAATATTTTCATGTATTCGCACAAAGTTAGGGGTTGGGAGCTAAAATTAAAAAATGTTCATTATTAAGACCCACCCTAGTGTGCGTGTGTGTGTTTGTGTATGAGTATATATATATATATATATTACTCTTAGGAGCCCTTAGGCCAATGGCAACGGGTTTCATTTTATATATAGAAGGAAAAACTATTTTTTTTTTTCGTTTAAAAAACAATATTTACTTTTTTTTCAAAAAAGAAATTTTAATCTACGTTAACTAAATTAATTTAGATATTATCTATTTAGATAAGGTATTATATTTATTAGAAGACCAAAAAATTCAAACGAAAAATCTATCTTGCATTTTAAAATTTCATGTTTTTTCTTCAAAAAAAAATAAAATCCAGGTTTGAGCTAAGATTTACTGAAGCAATCAAGAGATACGTTTATAAATGCATTTTTTATCTTATTCTATGAATATTTTAGTAAACATTTTATTGTGATATGATAAAAATTGTCCAAGTTATGATTTTTTTACTAAGTCAGTGTTGAAACTGCTAAACAACTCGGAAACAGCGAAAACGCATTTTTTAACAAATTTCAAAAATTAATAACTCAAAAAAGACTTAAGATATCAAAAAAAATGTTACAGGCTTTATAAGGGTGGCAAATGGAACAAATAAAAAAAAAATCATGACACTCTGAGACTATGGGTTTCATGACCTGAATGATTTGATATGGATTGACTCTATATATATATATATATATATATATATATATATATATATATATATATATATATATATATATATATATATATATATATATAGCCTATTTTTAGCATATATATTATATTTATATAATTATTTGTGAAATTAATTTAAATTATTGTCAAACTGGCTTGCAAATGAACATGAAACGAAATTTCTCCCCCCTCTTTTACAGTTACATTTCTGCTTCAACAACAATCCATTTATATTATTCCGAATATTTTTTCATTCAATTTTCAAATATAGATGAGTCTCTGTGACCCATTGCAATATTTAAACAACTCTTTGAGTGCGGGTCGATTTCTCTCTGAATTGCTTGGGTAATTGGTTTAGTTTATTTTACATTGAGTTAAACAAAGCTCCCGGGAATTAACTAAACTAAAGTTATTTTAGTATCAACCTTCATAAATTTGTTTCGATTATTGTTTCATATTGTACATTGATCAATATCCAATATGGTTTACTCTATATGAAATTAATCAAATTCAGAGTTGAGCGTGAGTTGTACCTTGCATACAATATCAGATTTATTACTGTTATAACATACCTTCTATATGAAGTAAGCTTAAGTTGCTCCGCGTATTTTTAATGGTGCTTACCTATTCGTCCAGTAAAATAATGCAAGGAAGGTATGTGTGCTACTCCAATTAGTAGGCTTTTCCTGTTAAAGTGGAATCGCTACATGTCTTTTTAAAATAACAAAAATCCGTAAATATTCCAGTTATTCTAGTTTAGTCATTAATATGGCTTCATAGATCATAATAAAGAGGTTATGATAACGATTGACGTATTATTCTTTGGACAACACTATGTATATATCTGTTAAACTATTGTGTATGTAAACATTATAGGATCCTCAAGGATTTGCATTAAGATATAATTTTAGTCCAGTCATTTTAGGTTTTCTGTTCCAAACAAATCGGAACTTTATTTTTTTTTTATTGCTTCATTTTGAAGTTCTGACGTTATTGAAAATCGGCAACGAGATTGTGGTCGCGTTAATATATATTCAAGGGCAAAGGCTATTTGCGAATATTTCGCTTCCTATGGCTCCGACACCAATCAAATTGGTTATCAACATTAAAGATAACAAAATTTCCCTCAGAAAAAGGCTCATTAATTTTTTTACGTTTAATGGACAGTTTACGGATTATAGGGCAAATAATATCTATGAATGTTTAGTATCCGTCGCCTCACCACTTTGTACGTATTTTTACGAATATCTCGCTTCCTATGCTATTACTCGGAGATAAATTAAGGTGATTATCAAAAGACAAGATTATTAAATTTCCCACAAAAAATGTCTCATTAATTTTTTATATTCAATGAACGGTTTAGCAAAAACCTAGCTTACTATAACTTGCGTAGTGTTTGTTTTTGCACGACTTTTCAAGTATTTTTGCGAATATCTCGCTTCCTCTGGCTCGGAGGCCAATTGAGAATCAGATCAAAATTGAAGACTAAAATTTCACACAAGAAACGTTATGTTCATTGTTTACGTACTACGAACCGTTTGAATAATAAAATGCTCCAAAGTTCCCGCACAAGGAGGACTACATTGTGATTGTCACCTTTGTGATTGTCAACACTTTTACCTTTGTATAATATTAAAACACTGGGAGCACGAATATTTTCTAATTATGTCCAAACAAACGTGAAATGTTACTCGGGAAAAGCCAAAGTTATTGGTCGTTGTTACGCCTTGTGTGGAAACTTCGGAGTACTTTAAAAATCCAAACGCTTCGTTGTACGTAAAAAATGAACATAACGTTTCTTATTGAAGTTTTTCTTTTGTGGACTTGGTGAATTCTTTTCAAAAAAACATTAAAACAATCAAAAAAATTAACTTTGGTAAGACTTTCTTTTCCAAAATTCGTTTTCATTTTGATCATTTGTTTCTCTAAATTTACAGTATTTTAAAAACCTGAAGAAGCCTAGGTTCCCTAGGCGAAAGCTTGTTTTAATCAAATATAATAAGGACTTACATTCCAAAGAAACAACTAACTACTTATATAACGTTTCTTGTGTTAAATTTTATAGTCTTCAATTTTGATCTGAATCTCAATTGGTCTCCGAGCCAGAGGATCGAGATATTCGCAAAAATACTTGAAAAGTCATGCAAAACAAACACTGCGCTTTATGGTATGCTAGGTTTTTGCTAAACCGTTCGTTGAACGTAAAAAATGAATGAGATATTTTTTGTGGGAAATTGTATAGTCTTGCTTTTTGATAATCACCTTAATTTATCTCCGAGCCATAGGAAGCGAGGTATTCGTAAAAATACGTACTAAGTGAATACGTACAAAAATACGTACTAAGTGAATACGTACAAAAATACGTACTAAGTGAATACGTACAAAAATACGTACTAAGTGAATACGTACAAAAATACGTACTAAGTGAATACGTACAACAATACGTACTAAGTGAATACGTACAAGTATATTTACGACGGATACTATTTATTCATAGATATTCTTCGCCCTATAATCCGTAAACCGTTCATTGTACGTAAAAATGAATGACCCTTTTTTTGTGGGAAATAGTGTTATCTTTAATTTTGATAACCACCTTGATGTCGGAGCCATAGAAAGCGAGATATTCGCAAAAAAGCCGAATTTGTTGACCTTTGCCCTTGAACACGCATATTAATGCGACCACGATGTCGTAGCCGATTTTCAATATGTTTATGAAATTAAAGCTCCGATTTTTTTGGAACAGAAACCCTAAAATGACTGGACTAAAATGTTATCTTAATGCAAATCCTTGAGGATCCTATAATTTTTACATACTCAATATTTCAACAGATATATACATTGTGTAGTCCAAGGAATAATACGTCAAATGTTATTATTAACTCTTTATTATGATGTATGAATAATGTTATAATATCAATTTAATCTTGTCAGAACCAACGTAATTTTGCTATAAGCTTGCTGCAATGTGGAAAAGACATTAGGTATTAGCTGAGATCATGCACTTTAACCCCATCCAACCATGACAACATAGACAATTTATAATGTCAGTTTAAATTGGATTTCCATGTAGTACAAGGGTAGGATAGTAGCATTGACAAAGAATAGAACACATTACTATATTACAGCATTAGAGTTTAAGTGTAGAACCGAAGTGCCCTTAACCTTTCCGTCTAGAATACTAGTTTCAGTTCTAATTTTAGTGGTCGACAGCTGATTTAATTTGTGAAAACGCGTGTGGTGCATTAACTCTTATACTATTATGTAAACCCCGGTTAACTTGTACTACGTACTCTCTACATAACCTAACTAACATTTTCCATTGTATTTCGAGTGACACTATTAGATATGAAATACTCAGTTGCATTTGTATTTTACTTTATATGCTAATATGTTGAGACCTCGATTAACTAGAATGTTGGAATTAAATTCAAGTTTAATGTTTTATAAATACTACATTGCTAGTTCCTGGTCATGTTAGTAATGTTAACTATGTGAAGCATATTTATGTGTACAATATGTTTATACTATACATAGCACTAATACTTATTGATTTTAATTTATGTACTATATATATATATATATATATATATATATATATATATATATATATATATATATATATATATATATATATATATATTATGTGTTTGATTCACCAGTGGTTATTATTGTCCAATTATACTTTTTATGTCGAGAAACATTTCAATTGTCAAAAATATGCAAATAAGCATTTGTATATTTTTTACTTTTTTGGTAATATCACATTACATGTCTATTTTTGCAAATAATAACCATTTTAATTTTATTTAGAAATTTAAACAAAGTTGAAATCAAATTATAATTATTATTAACTACGGGAAACAGACAGAGAAAAATACATCCCGGCGCTGGAGTGTATTTTCTCTGTCTGTTTCCCGTAGTTAATAATAAGTATAATTTGATTTAAATTGAAATTTAAACTTTCCGTAGTATGAAAACTACCAAAAACTTAAAAATTGAATTACAAAGTAGAAAGTATATGAATAGTTTATTTCTTTATTTTCTGACTACATTATTATTTACTCTATGTCTGACTAAAAGCCTGAGTAATGGTGGGAAAGGGGGAAATTGTTTCACGCTTTAAAATTTTTATGAGTTTCCAGTTTCCCTTTTAGGAATTGGAAATGTCCATTATTGGGGAGAGAGTGGATTTGGACTAATCACTTGAGGGCGAGGGTTCCTAATTTAAACCTGTCGTTGACTTTCTGCCTTGGTATCCTCTTTCCATAGCCGAACATTTGAATCAGAGACCAACATGTCTTTCCTTATTTTATTGCACGTACTCTGATAATTAGAGTCTGTAAAAAGTACATTTAATAATAATTCCGAACTTTCTGTTTTTTTTATAAATTTGTTGGTATGAAAGTAAAATTGTAAGTCAATTTTGAACTACTTAAGTTGTGTTTAACAAACGTAAAAGAAAACTCTATCTCTATCTAAGTAATCTATTAAATTTCAAATTTAGTATAGCTACAAATAGATTCGCTTTTTACCTTTGGCTTGAACTGAATCTATTCACCGGTAAATATTCGCAAATTGACTCACTTAGCATAATCTATTTCTTTTAATAAATGTGCATTATTATATACTTTTCTTGCATTTATATCACCTTATAAACATAATATAAAATATTAATATATTGAAAATATAAATAATTCAAATTCTAATATCAATTGTTATTGTTTTTTTTTAAATATTATTATTATTTTGAATTTAGTCAAAGAATAAGTATTTGGTTTGGGGTTACACATTTTAAACTTTTTTCAATTTAACTGGTTTACTATTTTCTGTAGCATTTAAAAAATATTAAAAATCGGGTACAGGGTACCTCGGAACTTTTCCTCACTTCAAAGGCCACTAAAGTAGCCTCTCCTGCTGTTTCGCAGCAGGACGTGGCATTGGACGTGGCGTCACGTGGCCAGTACTTGGATGGGTGACCGTTCTGAACAAACTGATTTATTATCATTCTTCAAAAAAACCTTATTTTTAATACCTATATTTTATTTAATTATTTGAAGTTTGGCGGTACTTTGACAGTTGTAAACAAACTTTGACGTCATCAAAATTATCGCACTAATAAATAATTATATTCACTTATAACTTTTAAACTAATTAATAGAATTTCATCGAGTTTTTTTTATATTTGTTCCTTACTTTTTTCCGGTTCCAACGATATGCTATAAGTCAAAAACCTATATGAAATTTCAGTATTATTAACCGTCAAAGTTTAAGAATTCAAAAATTTATAACTTCAAAATGGCGGCCAAAATCAAAATGAAATTTAGTGGGCTTGTTTGTCATACAGATAGGTACATTCGAGCCCAATTTCAACTCGATCAGGACCATTTTCGATTTATTACGATTTTTTTAAATTTTTGCTGACTCAGCAAACTGGGTTCAAGATGGTGGAAAAAGTTTATTTTCCGGGCGGCACAACTACAGGTTAGGACTGATTTTTCTGCCTCAACTCAAGTTTCAACTCTCTAGGTTTGAATGCCTTGGGCGCTAAGATGATAGCACACATTCACACATACATACGTCATGCTGAAAACCACTCAGGAGGCCTTAAAAACACCTAAAACGGATAATTCCGTTGAAATCTCGAGAAAATTTTTTTTTTGGTGAAAACAGTACTTTTCCTACTATTAGTAGTGAGGAAAAGTAAAAATGATGTTTTGTGTGTTTTTATGTATTATTTTAATGTATGTAGTGTTTTACTGCCTGTAAAATACTTTGAAATGTAAGATTAAGTTATTAATAACTTAATCGTGCATTAATTACATTACAAGTAATATTATATGTATATATATATATATATATACAAAAGCAAACAAAACTCAGGTTTCGGTCACAAAAATCGTCACTATGTTACAATCCCGACGTTTTGGTTTTTAATTAAAACCTTCTTCAGGGGCCTAAAAAACAAACGAAGTACAAAAAACCCATGAAACAAACACTCATGACTAGTCATGACCATGACTGTCAAAACAGAAAAAACTAAGAAGCTACTACACAATAAAAATTAACCCAAGACCTAAAACATCTAAACAACGACTGGAAAATTCTCACACGTCAACACCTATCTATACGAAGAAAAGCCACAGCCTCCTTGATAAAAAGAAACATACATTTTTTTTTTTTTTTTTTTTTTTTTTTTTATAATAATAATAAGTCTTCGTAATAAACATAAAAGAAAATTCTCTCCCCCCCCCCCGGTATTCCTAAAATTATAGACATGGAAAAAGGGCCAAAGCTAGAAAAAATTTACAGGAGTAAACAAGTTTTTCTAGGCCCTAGGCAGTCTGTGGACTGGCTTTAGAGGGGTTCAACCTGGCATTCGCCTTGTAAATTGAGGGAAACCTCAGAAAACCTCAATTAGGTTGGGCGGACCCGGGTCCTTCCAATAAAACATTCTATTGGCAGTTATAGAAATCGTTTGTGGGCTTGAGCTAGGGAAAGAAACTGAGTATTGTAATCTGCAGAAGAAGATATAAGACCAGAACAATTTGTAAAAATCAACATAATAATTAGCAAAGCCAGGGGAAGGCATGGAGAAAAGAAAAATAAACATTACAACAATCCAGAATATATCACATTCAAATTCTCACATTATTATAATCCTTTTTAATGTGAAGCATTTCAAGAATTCTTCTCCTAAACTCATCGGCTTCTCTAGCTACAACAGAAATACCTGGCAAATCAAAAGTTTTTTATTAATATCATGAACCGCTAGCGCAGTAACAGTAATCTTATTAGTTCTTATGCTATATTCATGTTGATAAACCAATATAATCATTCCGTTTTGATAGTCATGAGTGTTTGTTTCATGGGTTTTTTGTATTTCGTTTGTTTTTTAGGCCCCTGAAGAAGGTTTTAAGTAAAAACCGAAACGTCGGGATTGTAACAGTGACGATTTTTGTGACCGAAACCTGATTTTTGTTTATTTCTGTTTATATTTACGGTCGAGAATTTATTCATTTATATATATATATATATATATATATATATATATATATATATATATATATATATATATATATATATATATATATATATATATATATATATATATATATATAAAGGGTGGTCCAAAAGAAAATAGAGTCCAAAATATTTCTAATATTTTGCAAAATAGCAAAATAACCCTTCTGAAATAGTAAAAAAATAACACTTAGATCGTTATAAAATCTAAACGGTTTGAAATAAAGTAATAAAACTTGGGGGATCTTTACCATGTAAAGGAAAGTGCTTGTATTCATCCACTTGCGTACTAGGGTCAACCACCATTTTGCCCCCAGGCGCTAAAATCTACCATTTTCAGGGGGCACAATTGGAGATAGAAAAAAAAGTTTCAAGTAAAATATTTTTATTTTTTGCCGTAAAATCTAAATCCGCTATCAAAAATATACACTCCTGGTTAAAATTTTTAAGTTATGTGGCCTGGGGGCAAAATGGGTGGTTGCCCCTACTTCACGATTGCATGAAAACAAACTTCCCTTTACATGGTAAGGATCCCCTAAGTGTCATTAATTTATCTCTAACTAAAAAAAAAGTTTCAAGTGAAAGTTTATTATTTCACGGTAGAATCCAAGTATGCTATTAAAAGTATACATTCCAATTTGAAATTTTGAAGTTGGGTGGCCTGGGGAATCAAACAAATTTGACTTATTATAAATGGCGGGGGGGGGGGGTAAATTTTATTATCTACATTTTTATGCAAAAAATAAATTTGGTATGTATAGTATCTAAAAGAAATTGTAAAAAATACTTCTTTCTTGAATAGTCGAAATTTGGACCGGTTTCCTCTTGTGCAATTTTAGAAAATTGGACTCTCTGGGTACAGGGTACATTATGAACAAAAAGCAATACTATAAATCTTCATTTAAGAACAAGCAGGAGATTTTATGAAGAGTGACTTTTATTCGAAAATTGAAATTTCGTAGAGGCAACTCCATCCGTGGACACACTGTGACACAGTATGTCCACGGATGGAGTATATATATATGTCTGTGTGTGTATGTATGTATGTATAATGTATAATGAACTTTAATGTTTTGTCTTTTTCTTTTGTTATTTCAAAGATGTTATTAATGATCCTACTGTTTTTTCTTCCTTGCTTTTTTTTTTCTTTTTTTCATTTTGTTAAGTTGTTATTTATGTTAAGGAGGGATATGTTTTTGTTGGTAGTATGTGTGGGCCTTAATGTAATTGCCTTGAGTACAGAACAAGGTTTGACTGTGTTTTTCATCTCTTCCTTCGCTTGGTCCTTTTACTCTCTATTTTATTTTCCGATTTCATTAGATGAGAAGATGAGAATATGGATAGGGGAAGAAGTATCATAGTTCCCTATGTGGTATATACTGTAAATCTTCCCGAAAATGTTTCCTTTTTAGATATAAGATGTGAGTTTTGTAGTTAGGAGTTATTTTGGCTATTGTTCTGAACAGTATTGCCCTAATTTATTTTGTATCTTATATGAAGCAACTCCTCCCTTCCCAAACAGCCAATATACCAAATACGTTCTTTCAGAGATAAGAGAAAGCAATGGTTTTAAACATTTCGTTATTTGTTGGTTTTGAAACAATAAATATTTGCGTCTATATGGTAGCGGTCGCCTACGATATAAGTCCCATTAGATCATGGTCACAACACAGAACCGTATTCAACATTTTTTACAAGGCAAAATTTATATGTTAACTTGAGAAATTTGTTTACAAATTATTTATCTCAAAATTGTAATGATTTGCAAACTTCCCCGTGGGCCATTTTTAATCTTATGATGATCTACACTACAGTACAGGTTTCTTAAGCACTACTTTTAGTTTTGGCATTATCTTCAAAATAAGGGAAGTTTAAACGTTTGTTGCCTCGTCCAATCGCTATTAAATGCGAAGAGGAAAGATAAGATTCTGGGAGGACAATTTATTTTCTTTTTTCTAGTTATTGGATTAAAGTCTCTTGTAGAGCTCATTGCTATCAATCATGCTTTGAATGGAGGAGATTCGAGTTCGATTACCGAATCCGGTAAAGGACCCTATGCTCAGTGATCACGATCACCCAGCATCGTGATGTATGTGGGTAGCTATACTTGTAGTGGCATCTATCCGGTGCGAATGTCAATTATAGGTTTGTACGACTGATGGAGTACACGCTAACCCCGTATCAACCATTACATACATGTATATGAGTTCTTTGGCAGGCTCTAGACAGTTTGGGCCTACCTTGGCCTTATTTATATATCTTCCTGTAACTTTGGCGGCCGTAAGCATTTGTCTACGTATAATGTACATGGGTGATGAAGTTTATTTGTGTACATAAACCTCCTCATCTGTGTAGGGTCGTAACAGTTTCTCGACTGTGGTTTTCTCCAATGTGAGAAAGCCACCCACCATAAAAGAGGTGTAGTACAATAAACAAATAACATATTCACACAATGTGAATTTTACTTTAAACAACCCGTTTCGGCTGTTCTAATGCAGTCCTTTTCAGAGGTAATCTACACACAAAGTAACAAACAAACATATCAGTGTGCAATAAGGTTTCGATTAATCCCACATATATGTATTGTTGGACAGCTCTCAAGAACACAAAAATGTTTAAAACCCAAACCAGTCATATCGTCCCCCCTCCCCGCCACCCTTTACCCTCTATTTTAGCAGATGATGAAAATAAAAGTATGCAAAAAAAACCACATAAAACTATAATGTGCTTTTCATTATTAAAATATTTTGGCATAAATATATAATCTGGCTAGTTAATATCCCGTTTTATCACATAAGACGCTTACCACCTTGAATACATTACACATTCGATACTTGACCGTTGTATTTGAGCTCAAATGTTATACTTACATTTGGAATTTCTTGTAGCAATTTTAAATACATATATGATTATAATAATAGCTTTGAAACTTATGGCTTATAGTTTAATTAATGTGTACTTATTATTTTCAGGTGGCAAGATTGTTATCATCAGAATATCATCTACAAAATTATAAAGGTATTTAACATCTTCTCGTATATTCTTTTACGTTATTTGCGGAAATTTTCCTTTCCTTAGGTTTCTCAATTTAAATAATATTATCAGAGCCGAGATTTATATTTTTCTAAATAAAAGCTATTTCTGATCATTTGATGTTTGTGTAAAGGGCTGAAGGTGCCCTGTACAAAATTACTCTCCATTTTTGTGTTCATATTACAAATATCGTAAAATAAAGTTGATTTAATTCTGCCTCTCGGATTCATATATTATGTAAATAAAATTTTGTTGGTATTTATATTATTGTTATTTTTAATTAAATAATGAATTTCTGACGAATTAATATTATTATAAATCATCTAACTTTTCGGCTTTTATTAAAAATATATGGAGAAAATATAGCATTAATAATATATAATTGCTAATGTAAAATAATGCGTGACACATCCAGCCTTTAGTACGCAAGGGCCTCAAAATTACCAATTTACCTTTTCACGGGAATTGAAAAGCTGTTTTTAATTTCTTTTTACAAAAATAATTAATTAGTTTAATTTTATGTATAATCACTGTGAGCCACGTCTTTATTATATGATGTAATTATGATGCTATTCAAATATTTATTTTCCTATCTTATTATGAATGGTATTGAGCAAATAAGGCTGATTAAATAAATAAAAAATGAATGATGGATAATTCAAACCAATTTGTCAAGGTTTTTGTGTTATTTTATCATAAAGATTACCATTAAGCGTGAGATTTAATTCAAGAAAACACACCAGTATTATAGAGCCATTCAATGTAAAGTTGATTGAATCTTGAATCAAAGTTTATGGAAATGATTTTGGAATTAGATTGAAGATTATTGATCGTTATTATTTTTGCTTTTTTCTTTCTGCATAATAGTAAATAGGGATATAAAATGGAAGTTCATAATTTTGTCTGAAACTTTAGTCCTTTGTATACTAAAAGCTCCTTAAGCTACAAATGACTAATGTTTCAGACATTTAGCTTGTCTCCTGAAAAAAAAGAAACTGGAGTATTAAATGTTAATGATGTAGTTTATAGGGTAGGGCCTGCCACACGCGTGGATGGCACGGGCACGGGGTCAACGCTTCCAACTCCATCAGACGTATTTTATAATTTACGTTTTTATGACTTCTAATTTAATATTTAAACGTACGGACAGGCCATAGATGTCAGACACGTAGAACCAAATGAACTCCTATTGCATTGGATTTGAGTTCAATCCAATGCAATTTTTTGAGTTTATTTGTTCAATTTTTATTGTTTGAGGTGGTTTAAGTAAGCTAATAAGGTAGTAAAGGGAGATCATAATTGAGTTTAAAGTAAATACCCACCGAATTTATTGTCTTCATTACTTTTTGTAGAGGTACTTGTTTAATGGGCGTAAGTGTACCTCCCGACGTTTCTTTTCGAATGTTGGGAGTGTTTTTTAGAGAGTTCATGTTGTTCTGAGGGAGTGATAACGTTAGCAGTCAATAACGTTAACTTGCTTTAGTACAACAATGTTCACCTCTAAAGATGTTCCCAACCCAACACTGGTTACGTAACACCTGGATCTATTCCTATCGAGATGTAGTTTAAATGCGTGACTGCTTTGGTAAATACATAATCGTTTAAAGTAAGTGCATATGCTAAAATTAAATATCATTATTTATCCATCCCTGATAGTACTTGGCCGCCTAAGGAAGAAGTGGCCCAAAGATTTGTTAAATATGGGATTACTTATTAATATTTAATTACCACTCAACTTGTACCTTATCATTCCTTCTTATTATTATATATTTATTTCGTTCTTTTTCTCACTCGCTTCTTACTTTTATTCATATTCTGAGTCATTCACACCAAAAGGAGTAATCAATGGATATTACCTTAGTAGTTGTAGTAGTTACCTAGTACTTCCTACTAGACGGGTAAGACTTGTTCGAACCTAGCAATCAGGGCTTATAGTAGACCCATTGTACTTGTCCCGTGGTGGAGAGTTCCAGCTACTTCACACATCATACATTTGTACATTGTACCGCCGAAGCGAGTACGATGTGGTCATTAGTGAGCTATATAAGCTTGCGTCAAAGCGTGGGGGATGAGAACCCCTCAGGGGGTGTCCCTGGCCCTACTCTGTCCTCGAACCATAGATACAAATCACATCTCATGACACGGATCGAACCCACATCAAAGCGTGGGGGAAGAGAACCCCTCAAGGGGTGTCCCTCGCCCTGCTCCGTCCTCGATTCATAGATGCAATTCAGATTATCATGGCACGGGATCGAACCCACGACCTCGAGTGACCTCTCATTGATAGCTGGGCGGCGCTTAGAGCACCTCAGTCACGTTGGTTCCTGGATTATTACCTTAATCATGTAATTTGCCGTCCGAAAAACAATTTATTAGTATCACTTATTTCATTAGTAATTTATGTAGTTGTGATATTCAATAAAAAAAATAACATACATTTATACCCGTTACATATTTTTGTAATCATAGAGGAAACAATTCTTTTCCTACCAAAGGTGAGGAAAAGTAACAAATATTTTAATTTTGGTCTCGGCTTCACACTCAGTGTTTTCCAGTTATTGGTCTATAATTGCATGTAAATACCAATTTCTTTCTTTAGCATACTTAGTATTTTAATAGAGCTATAGTAGATTAAAACAATATACATTTTTCCTCCTATTAAATATTAGAGCTGACAGTAGGTGATAGAGGAACTATAATGACTAGTTAGTTATGGAAAATAAGTCTAGTTTTTAAATAATTAACTGTTAACCTATTAAAAAAAATGTAAATGGTTAAACATTTTTTTGAAGCAATCAAGAATTTTACGATAGCATCAATGGATGGGGGAGACTAAGGAAGTAAAGAAGTGGGGGAGGTAAATTCATAATTCATACAGTCGATAAGTTAGCACTGGGCTTGTACATTATTGAGGGAGGCCAGGGAACGGGTCCCCCCCCCCCCCCCCTTATAGGACAACTTCACAGCCAACTCTTTTACCCCTATATCCACGTTCTATCATTTTCCTATTAAAAAAACAAACATTTTTTTCTCTTTTTTTTAATAATTCAGAAATTGTCGTCACGAAAACCAACAATGACAATGAACTGAACACTTTAATTATTTCACAGCAAAAATAGGCACGATAAAAAAAATAACATTTTAAATCTTTCAAACCTCTGTAATTTTCATAGTAAAAGCATTCAATGAAAATATTTTACTGACAATTTTGATTCAGCGCGGTGTGGTGTGTTTGAGGAGGACGCCATGAGTACAATTATAAATTTGGTTTGTTTCTTACCTATTCATGTTTGTCACGATGTGTCCTTAAAATTTGCGTTTTTTGTGTCCCCCAATTATTTTTTTAACAAATTAACCAAAGAATCAGTTATTCTTAGTCAAAAAATAAAATATAATACATTATATTATCTTGGGAATAGTTTTTAGCTAGAGACTAAGGAGTAGATAGTTTCTTCAGGTTTGAACGATAGAAATGCATTCTTTATTTAATACTGATGTATGTACCTCATCTTGCTGACATATCTACTGTGTAAAGACGAAGCACAGTCACTTAAGCACTAAATCGGTCTGTCGACGATAACTTCAGTAGGCTTTGTTTGATTTCAATTTCCTTTGGGGTATATATGTTTCCTATATGGTAGTTTGTACCTATACTTTTTGAGGACAAAAAATTACATCGGACAAGCGGTTTGGGAGATATTGGCATTTTAGTTTTTTTTTATAAACAAATTCTTTGGGCAATTTTACCCACCCAGTTGATTGTATCCAAACAATTCTTGCGTTAAAATACGCAGCTTGTAGACTACTTTTGAATGAATATTAGCTTGATTACCAAATATTGAGTATAATCACCAAAAAATGAAATATAAAAGTATCATATGGAAATTTTGGTCAGCATCTATGTACTTATATTAGCTGTTTGTACGATGTAGTTTATAATGAGTTCTCTCTTGCTCACTTATTGACACCACAACATTTCATGGAAGTCATGTGTGGGATTTCCACACCCGTACTTTCATTTGAGCAAAGGATACAATATGTACACGACACTGCATTTAATTTTAGCCTCTTTGGGGTGCGTTTTTGCCAAGTCAGAAAATGTTTTTAAATTTAAACGTGTAGAGTGATTTGGGAAAGAAAATAGAGAGAGGGACAGACAAAAATCATGTACTTGCATTGGATAGAACTTATTCTTACAGTACTCTGTCAGTACTCTCTCTTACTAGTAGAATTACTCGGACAGTGGGAGACTTGGCTAAACTTATGATCTCACAACTTTTTACTTGAGACTTATTTTTTTACACTTGTGTTTTTGTTGGGATTTCACTTCTTTTCGTAAGTATATAATAGAAAGATAATGAAAGAAATATTAGGAAATAAAGAGTAGTAGGAATAATAAGAATTGGTTTGAAACACAAAGACAAGGTAGGGAATACTGTGGGTGTTCAAATTGAACAAAATAATTACAGTGTTCTGCAAAATTTAACGAAATTTCGGGCCTTAAGAAAATTTTATCTGAACTCTATGTTTTCGAGGTTGCTGAATCCTAATCTGAATTCAAAATTTCTCCTTTACGTACAGTTTTCCCGGAAAATGCGCATAAAGTTCGGAAAAATTGTGTTTTGGGGGGTTTTCGACCCAATTTTTCGCCCCCCAAAAATATATGAAAAATATGAAATTAAAAAAATCGACAGCTATATATGAAATGTTTTGTGACTTTTCATTATTCTAGAGAATTACAATATATGTGACCGAGGGGGGGGGGGGGGTACAAGAAACATTGGGCTGGGATATTGTAGTTTAGCATATCATATTTGATTGAAAAAAGTAAATAAAAGTTGTAGTTTTGCCCAATTTTTTTATTATCCATCCTTCCCCAAGCTTGCCTTTGTGGTTCAAACCCCGTCTTCTAAACAATGGTTATTATTTGCTATTATTATTTATTTACTGTTATTTCCTAACATTATATTTCTTTATCTTCCTTTAATATCTTATATTTATTATTCTTATCTTTTCTATTTAAGCTATTTTTTCTTATATTATTATTTGTTAAAAAGAACATGAGGCTAAGAATAAAAAAATACTTACAAAAAGAAGTGAAATCCCAACAAAAACACTCATGTAAAAAAATAAGCTAAGTCTTCCCCTGTACGAGTAAGTTCTACTAGATCAAAACCGTCCAGTACAAGTAAATGGTGTTAATTGTTGTATGGACAATACTACTACTAGGCATCGCGTGGCTCTATCATTGAAGCGAGCGTATTGCAATAAAATACTGAATATTGAAATTTGTTAATCTTGATGAATGTCATAGTTGAAGATAAGTGGAAGAGGGTAGTAAGGGGTAGAGTGGGGGTACTCGGTACAAAGATTTACTTCCTAACAAACCTACACACGAAACGACTATAAGAATCTTAACCACCCGGAATAGCTTTTAAACTAATATTATAAATGTATCACTTCATTACTCAAATACTACTGCATGTATCAAGTTGAAATTTTACATACTTGTTTCAATTGTACAGGGCTTGTAGTGAGTCACTGAAAGTCACTTAAAGTCACTTATTTTGACGAGAGTCACTTTTTTGTCACTTATTTTAAAAAAAGTCACTGAAAGTCACTTATTTGGGCTTACAAGGATATTTTTTTTTATTTTTTGTAGTTTTTTAAATACAAAACATATTTTAACTGTTTTTCAAAAGGGATTTTGTAAGCTCAAGACTTTAAACTATAAATTTTATATTAGGCCTACTTTGAACTGTGATGAATGATAAAGTTTGTAACAGTTGCACTAGATTATTACTTTTCCTCACAACCTATAGTAGGAAAAGTATTGTTTTCACCAAAAACTTTTTTTTGAGGTTTCAACGGAATTATCCGTTTTGGGTGTTTTTAAGACCTCCTAAGTGGTTTTCAGCATGACGTCTGTATGTATGTATGTGTGTGTGTATGTTATCATTGTAGCGCCCAAGGTATTTAACCTAGAAGTTGTAACTTGGCAGAAAATCAGTCTTTATCTGTAGTGGTGCTGCCCGGAAAATCAACTTTTTCCGCCATCTTGAACGCAGTTTGCTGAGTCAGCAACAATTTTAAAAAATCGTATATAATAAATCGAAAATGGTCCTGATTGAGTTGAAATTTGGCACGAATGTACCTCTCTGTATGACAAACAAGCCCACCAAAAAGTTTTTTTTAAAGAATGATGATAAAATCAGTTAAAAACGGTCACCCATCCAAGCACTGTATACATGTCCAATGCTGCGCATTGGACGTGGCCTCCGAAGTGAGGACAAGTTCCGAGGTACCCCGTACCCGATTATTTTATTTATTTATTTTTTTTTCGTACAGTTACGGTACACAAAATCAAATGAACAAAAAACTGTTCTAAAATTTTTATAATTGCATTTGTTTAACAGTGCTAAACAACAAAAAGTAACTAAAATAATATTTTTTTACTTAAAATTAAGTCACTTAAAGTCACTTATTTGGGGAAAAAAGGTCACTTAAAAGTCACTTATTTTGAAAAGAATAGTCACTAAAGTCACTTAATTTTGAGGAAAATCTCCTACAAGCCCTGATTGTACTTTAGACGATGTACATGAAGTTTTATTAAGATCGTTACGTTAGAACGTAAGATATCGGTAAATAGGTTGTTTTCTCTATTTTAAACGTTTAGGTCCGCTTTAATAGTTTTAGCGATCTTTATTAAATCATAGCAGTGTCGTTGTTGGTTTTACTGAAAAATGTTATTTGAAAAAAATGTTCGTCTCATCGAGTAGGTGATGATAGAATTTTTTCCCGTCCTGAAATTCCAATTTTAAATTTGAAGCTCACGTTTACGCGAGCATTGCGCGCGAACTCTTGGACGGATCACGCTGTCCAACGAACTTAGCCTGAGTATTAGTAAGAGGAACATGTATACCAAATTTCAACTAAATCGGTCAACTTTTACTCAAGTTATCCTCACACGCGTAAACGTTACTGACAGACAGACAGACAAGATGCATATTTCGTTGAATGTAAGAAGCTCGCTTACGCTCGCTTCCATTATAATAAATAACAGCAAACTGTTTAACCTCTTTTTGCTGTGTAATTACCTAGTCAGAAAAAGTTGTGGTGACTCTGAAAAGAAAATGTTTGAGTAGATGAGGGACATAGAACTCACTTAGACAGGGGGAGGGAGACTTGACTAAACCTATGATCCTACATCTTTTTACGCGAGACTTGGTTTATTTTTTTATATGTGTTTCTGTTGGGATATTATATAATATATATATATATATATATATATATATATATATATATATATATATATATATATATATATATATATATATATATATATATATATATATATTAGGGTGGGCCTTCATCATAGGGCTGAAAATAAAAGTATTGAAATTTTGTGCTCAAAAATCAATGAAATAGCGATTTTTTCTAGACAATTTCAAAATATCAAAGTTATAATGCAATATTATCCGTGTTTGTTTATTATTTACATGAATGATATACTTTTATTAACTAATATAACTCAAAAGTACCTAAGTCAATAAGTAAAGAGATAAAATATTTATAGATATACATACATAGCAAAATAGTGAAAATTGTGGGAACAAAGTTGTTTTTCGTATGAATTTCGTAATTATTTTAATCATATGAACAATATTTAATGTTTTAACATACATTAAAAGACACTACAGGTTATGTGCTTCATATTAATACGTATTAACAATGCATACCTATCATAGTTTCTGTTTATACTAGTAACATACATACTAGTGGAGTCAATGAAGCTATAACAAAAGCCCCATTTTGAACGAAAAAGCCCGATACGAGATACAATGCACGTTATGGCTTTATGAATATTTTAATAAAATGAAACATTTTTCCTACTATTTTGTTCTGTTACCTTAAATTTATAATCAGACACCCCCAAGAAAACTTTACATATTTAGTTCTTAAGTTCTTCATAATTATCACGAATTATTATCAAAAATTCTTTGAAAAAGATATAATATTTCTAATTACTTTCCTATTCAAATATATTGTGTACACCGTTATTTTATTTAGGAGTAAATAATATGCTATTATTAACAATTTCTTCTCTAATAAATCTCGGGCTAATTATAGGTCATTTACAAGAACCAATATTGTATTTATAATTTATTCAATAAAACTTAATGTACTAAATTATTTCTAGTTACATCGGTATTAAACAAAAAAGAAGTTATTTACAAGAATAGTTGGTGATTTATAATTAAAGTAGTGATTATAATTTATTAAATTATTTTGAGCAAAATCAATTCTAAATCTAACACTAATTACATAGTATTATTCAGAATCAATAATTCTATTATTATCTATTCAGTAAACAAAATATATTAAAGTTTAATTACATTTTTTTTTTTTTTTTATTATTATTTTTGTGAGTAAACTAAAATGGCTTCGTATTAATAGTGGATACTTGTGTTACAGTGTTGTTACCTCTGGAATTAACTGAAAACCTTTTATTTAAAATATATATTCCACTCTCGGTAACTTGTTATTATTTAATAAGAAATTTTTTATGTATGGAACAACGTTACTTTAAACAATCTCCAAGTTAAATTCTTAAAAAGACTTAAAGTTTAGCTGTTTTTTTTTTTTAGAAGACGGCAAGATCGATTAAATTTTTAATTACTCCTCTGAACCAGCCTTTTTAAAAATACTTTTCTTCTTCTTGTGGTAGAACACTTGTAAAATATTTATGGGCCAATTAAACTGGAACGAGTTAATAACGGTTAAACGGAGAATTGCCGTGTTAAATAATAATTATTCCTCAAGTTGCCCCTGTCATATCTTTAAATTTATACAGGGAATTATTTTTACCCCCTCAAAGATTACAAAAAACGTTATCGATTTGTTAGTTTAACTTAAAGTTTTCCTTAAAGAAAAAAAAGTAAATAGTTTTTTTCTGTTTACAAAATATATTTATCATTACAACGAAAATCATAAATATATTTTATAAATCCTTGCCTAAATTAAATAAATACATTATCACAATTATTTTTAAAATTACAAAAATAATTCCTAATTTTGATCCTTCTTGCGATTTTCCATTGGAAATAATTCGCTAATGGAGCCACTGGCATGGCGGGAGTTGCAGCCGGGACTGTGACCAAAATGCGTTTCATGGGTCCCTGATCACGAAAAAATAGGTTTTACAAAACTTTATATATGTATGTGTGTATATACTACATATAATATATATATATATATATATATATATATATATATATATATATATATATATATATATATATATATATATATATATATAAAATAATAGTAATCATAATAATTTCTTGCGGATTTCTTGTAAGCACGATAACTCTCGAACGAATTGACGTATCAAAATGAAACTTGATCCGAAAAATCAAGCTCGTTGAGATGAGGATCCCTATTGAGAATGGGATATTTATGACATCATTAACCCCTCCTGATGAGTCAGCAAAGATTAAAAATAATCCTGCCGCGGGGTTCCGCAAGCCGAGCGATTTTCCATTGGAAATTTGTAATTCAATATCGTATAGTTTAAACTTCCTTCATAATTACTACCATTGTGTGTGTTCTTTTTATTTAAAAGAAATATTTTAGTTGGATTAGGGTTTTTAGAATATTGCTTAGCTAAACATAATCGAAGTAACGTAATAGTTATGAAAGAAGTTTAAACTACACAACATTGAACCACAAATTTCCAATGGAAATTCGCTCGGCTTGCGGAACCTCGCGGAAGGACTCTTTTATGTATGAAATCATTGTTCCGCGTATAATAATAAAATATGATGCATGCATAGTTAAATCGAGTATTGCAATTTATTAGGAATTTAGTAAAATCATGATTTGTTCTTCTTGTTACGTTTTGAAAGTTTGATTATTGTCAATTCTAAGTACTTCGGTTGGATAATCTATGTCGCTGATTAATCATATTCGAATCTATATTTTCACCCAGGACCGAAGGCTATGTAGAGGATTAGTCAGTTGTTTAATAATTGGGTAAATATGCTCTTGCACACCACTTATTTCAAATTCTCTGATTGGCTTCGGGTTTTTTTTTTTTTAAAAAACTGTTTTACAATTTAACTTTATATTTTTTTTGCTCTGATGTTGATCGATTCTAAAGAGCATTCTAGCATTCTAAAGACCTTAGGTAACTTTGGTTATGCGTATACAGGAGATAATACATTCTTTTGTCTAAATTACTATTAAGACAAAAGGGATATTTAGTTCAATGTACTTAGGGATAAAGGAATATCTCCCTTCTGTATATAAAAGTGGTAATATTCCATTATCTTAAAAGATAATTAGTTTAAGGGTCATTAACAATTTTATAAGCAAAAGTGTGATACTTCTTTGTCCCAAAGTACATTGAATAAAATATTCCTTTATCTGAATAGTTATTTTAACAATGGAATATAAACTCCTGTTTATAAGTAAGGAAGTACTTATAAGTTACGGTGGAGGAACGAATATGGTGTTTGAAGAGCTCCTACTTTACTGCTAAAACACGACAGCTGATATTTTTAAAGGTATCTCTTGTGTCGATCGATATGTCGATAGTGACTCGTTCAATAGATCGCAAGGACATGCTATCCAGAAATTCTTCTTTGTGACGGCACTGATTACGTTGTATATAATGGCCGATGAAGATTTTTAAAAGAGTATTTAACTGTTTTTTTTTTTTTTTTTTTTTTTTTTTTAATTATAAAACAATATTTTAAGAATATTTTAGTGTGGTTTAGTTTAGTGCATCCAATTTGGAGGTTTTAGATATCCTGAGTGAATTCCCCACCCGTAAAACCCTCTGGTTCTAACATTTCCCGTGTGCACTTGAGTCGATATTTTATATATTTAAAAAAAAAACCTTTGGCCCACCGAAGTAGTGCCAGATCGAAAGTTGTTAATTTGTAAAAAAGAAATAGTTTAAAAGAACCTTTAAGCCAATCGGACAAACAAAAATAGGCAAGTGGGTGCGTGCAAGTTAATTGAATAAATAAGTGTAGTCAATTAATGTCAGTCATTATCAAGTTGGTATAATGCTGTATCCACCGTCCACTTCATCTCATGGCGTTGTAAGTTTTATGTGATTGGAGGACAAACTTGAACACAGAAAACTGTGATCTCGAAATATTAAATCTATGAAATTTTAAAATCTAAATGGTGGAAACTACCATTATTGAGGAAGTCGTCGTCTTTTGACGAACAACAAGGTTTTTTTAAAATCTTTGATATCTTCACAACTGGACTTGTCTAATAATCATTATTATTTACTACTACTGTAACATGGTATTGAAACAGTACATTGTAATTATACTTACCATAAATATTAAGATGACTATATACGGAATGAAAGTACTATGACTAACGTTTCTGGACCCAGTACTGCTCCCATCTCGTGTTGAACATGTTGAATAACATCTCTTTTCATATTTATTTCTGACAAGGTTAGTTAGATTAGTAATTTGGCTGCGCATTGGCCCTTTGCTAGACCAGCGCTTCTTAAACTATAGGTCCCAAGGCGAAATGTTGGGGGCGTTAAAATTAAAATCTATTATTTGAAAAATGCACATTTGTCACATTGATTTTTGCTTCCGAGCTTACCGAAGGTAACGGAAGCATTGTGTTCACTTTTGAGAAAGAAAAACTTTTATGCCTCCGATTTTAAAAATTCCAAGACAGAAGTCCGTTTCAGACATCAGGGAACATTTTTGGTCTCGTGTCTGTCTGTCTGTCTGTCTGTCTGTCTGTCTGTCGCTCTGTGTGTCCGCGAATAATGAAACGTGCGACGATAACTTGAGTAAATGTCAACCGATTTTGATGAAATTTGGTAGACATGTTCGTTTTACCAATGCCCAGGACGAGTTCGTTGGACAACGTTATCCGTTCAAGCGTTCACGAGCTACGCTCGCGTAAACGTGAACTTAAAATTTAAAAATCGAATTTTTAGTCGGGGAAAAAATCTAACTTCACCTATTTAATAAGACAAACATTTTTTTCAAATACAATTTTTTAGTAAAACCAACAGCGACACCGCTATGAAGTCTTAAAGATCGCTAAAACTATTAATAGTTTTTACACAATAAGAAACAAAGTAATATAACAATAATTTTAATGTTAAAAAAAAATATAGTACAGATAGGATGCGAGGAAGCTATGTGCCACACTAATTGGCAGTCTATTTTTTTTTTGGTACTTAAAACCAATCCTAAAACTACTTTTATTATAACATAAAGAAAATTATGTATATATTGTAAAAATCGTGTGATGAAAAATGGGTTCACTTATAAAAAAAAGTTGAAGAAGCGCTGACGTTGACTATAATCGTCTTAATAAGAAAAAAATATATTATATAAATTATAAAATATTATTTATAAACCTGAGATAAAGGAAACTACTAACTATAAAAATCTCTACCATAAAGGATTAGGTAATGGATCTCATCTTGTTTATAATTTAAGCCTGCAGAAAAATGTGTTAAGCTAATCTAAAAGCTTTAAACTACATATAAGAAAAGTAAAGTTGAAATTTCTCTTCAACCTTGTTTTCTTCTTTTTTTTAAAAGAAAAAAGTTGTTCATTAAAAATGTAGCTTGAAGTTTGTTGGGTTGGGAACCTGGGTTCTGGTTCCTATACAAACTTAATTTTCAGTTAAGCTTCCCCCAAGCCAACTTTACTTAGATCCTGCTTTCTCACTTAGTTCTACTGTACTGTGCTTCTCCTCTATTTTCATTCTTTTCCACGCTTAAACCTCTCAAAGAAAAATAAAATCATTTAAAACATTTCTTAAATACTCGGTGTTATTAATTTGTAAGTTTTCGATTTATATTATTTTTGTGAAATTTATACTAGGTATTAAATATTTTAATTTATAATTATTAAATAAATATTTTTATAAGGACACTTTTTTAATTTTTACTAACTAATGACATCATATAAGGTTTACCATCTGTTGCGGGTAATCCCTATTGGTGGTTTGTCCTGAGTGATATAACTTAATACGGAACTAAATTAACACTTTTATGAACATTTTATATTTTAGTAATGACACACTTCATAAATAAAAACAACAACAGGAAAAATAATAATGACAGCGTTGTCAAGCAACAAAACAAAACAATAGATATATCAATCCTCCCCGGCCATCTAACGCCTGTTTAGTTGGGTGCACTAGGTTAGCATTAGGTTGGTTGGAATTATATGGCTGTTGGTGGGCAAGCCCGATTTTTAAATGTACTGTAACGTGTCAAGATTTGGTGACAATGTGTCAATGTCATTGTAATATTTATAGTTATCTGTCTGATAGTCTGATGTGTAAAATGATTATATTATGTTCAATTATAGTTAACATCCTTGTTTCTTAAATAGGTAGCAGTACACTAATTTAAACTAATCTAACTAACTAAAATTGTATAATAACCTTGTCAAGGCGTATCAATAATAGGGATTTTCATAACAAACGGTAAACCTGATGTGAGAAGTACCCGTTTCTGAAACATTTTAGTTAATAACAATCTAGATACTGTCTAAATAAAAATATTACATAAGTTACGATTTATACATTAATAATAAGAAATATTACGATCCAGGATCATAACGAAGGGATTTTTTTATTCCTGCTTACTTTGAAGATTATTGGAGATAAGTATTTATACAACTAGATTTGTGAAATCGATAAATCAACTTAGTGGAAAGTTGAAAGCTTCGTTTAAAGAAATACAAAGTAATCTCTGGGTTTAATCTCTTGGACATCTTTGTCAGTAGAGGGAGTAAAATAATACTTCCCCTTAGCTACAATAATATATTTGTAAAACGAAATAAATAAAGTTAAATAAAATATAAATAATAAAAGCGTCTTATATATGCTTCAAAGTAAATGTATTATTCGCTTTTATTGGTCCTCAAAAAGGAAATTATGGAGTCTTTTAAAGAAACAAAAAGTTAAGTTGAAAGGATGAAAGGAAATTTTAACATTAGAGCGTAATAGGACTTTGCTAAATGGTCCAGTTCTGATGCGTCCTACTTGCCGTATATTTGCTACAATTTTAACCCTTTTTTCTCCCAGTTTAAGAAAAAAGAGGTAGGAGTAATAAAATTAGTGCTTTCTTCCTTTGTAAAACTCACCCTTCTACATCTAAACTGGTTGAGGGGGCCTCGTTCCTTGCTGTTCTTTTAAAAGGAACAGAAGCTGCTTTTAGAACGGGGAATTGGCTCTGGGACGGTGAGTGGTTGAGCCTTAGTGTCTACAGAAAAAGATCTTACTCTACAGATACCTCTAAATGTTTCTTGCACTAGAAATATCATGCTTGCTTTAGTTCTTATCATAAATTTGGACTTTAAAGAAAATAATTCAGAATAAAGCCCCTCAAAACTATTTTCAACTTAAGCGGGAACATATTTTTAAGTGTTATTTTTTGTATTTAAGCTAATAGTATTAATAAATATGGAGTCTTACTTGTTTTAAACATAAATTCATACCTTATTTATATTATTATCAACATTTAAGATATGAACATTATTTTCTTATCCTCTAAATGTCAAAAAAATATTATGATTATAACTCCTTCAGAGAAATTCCACTCTTCTCACAAGCTACTATACGTGGCCAACACTTTTGTTTAAAATATTTAAGTATTATAATTCTTCTTCCTCCATTTTACACTGCAATTCAACCAAGGCTTATTTATTTCCTTCTGCATTACCGCAAAATACAGGGCCTCCGGAAAGGTTATTTAATTTTTAATTTTTGAATTTTTAAAATAAAAAAAATACTTATTAATAATTGTTGGTTATAATTAAAGGTATATGATCAAATTATATTATTTTAGATAACCGATAGTGACGATAGATAACCGAGAATGACAGGGAGTCATCTCAGGGCTACTAATAAAAGAAAAATAAAATAAAATAAAATAGAACTCTCTAATTAAACTCGTTGTGGTATTACCATTTCTGGAAACTATCTGAAAATTTAATAAAAGAAATCAATTCACACTATTGTCTACTTCTCCTGTTCCAATGCCAGATGGCTCTCATGTGTGGGTGAGTGGTGTGTATTTGACAATTTTTTTAGATGAACTAATTATATTTGCTCGTATTAAAAATTATAATTTTTAATAAAAAAAATTAAATTTTTATTGAAACAAGCATTCATAAATCTCTTAATAATACCTTTTATTGATATTGCCTTCTTAATATTTAAAAAAAAAATCTATCCAACAAATTGATCTGTTGTTTATGAAATTTATCTCACCTCCCTGAGATTTTAACAAAATAAGAAAATAATAGAATTATAATGATCCTAAGTGTGGAAGCTGTATACTGTAATTAAGAGCACTAGAGTTTGTTAATTATAATGCGTTCACTTTATTTAAATAATGAAGGCTTAAAGTTATTAAATGATGATTAAAAAAATGTACTTAAGAAATGCCGCAGTATAAAGATAATTTCTTTCTAAATGTAATCGGTGTATAGCTTACATATCGAAATGAAGAGAGATTTTTAATTGAGTTCAAGTTGGTTATTTCAATTAAGGATTGACTATTTTTAATTAAGAAAATTGAATTCTCAGATATCGTAGGATTGCAGTACGCAATTCTTTTGTATTTTATATCTAAAGCAGCCATCTAACCAATGATGCATTATTAAATTAAAATAAGTCTGCACACTCTATTATTATATAAATAGTGTCTTAATCTAATATTAGTTTGTGAGCCTATACATTCATTTAAAATATCAAAGGAGCTTTTTAATTAAAGTCACATGATATTTATATTTTACCCCATTATTTATCTGTTTAAATAATGTCCTAGAAACGGTTAACGTTTTTATAAGACGTTAATAATATATCAATCTGACCAAAAACCACTTGTGTGGTAAAAAAACACCCCACCAAGTCTGAGGTCCAAAAAAGTTGTGAAATCAACTTTCTGTCCCGCCAAGTGATGTTGGCACTTTCTCCTGACCCAACACTGTCAACTTAGATATTTATCAGCTTCTTCTCCTTGGCGGTGTTCCTGCAGTACTTCCCAAAGTTAACTGGTTGTACCCCACGCATCCTCTGCAAAGAAAGTAGTAGTTGCACGGGGTCATTCCTTGAAAGCTTAATTTGTATATTACTTATTTCTATTTTATTTGCTTTTTGATATTGGGAAAGATTTACAGCAATGATCATTGTGGCATCGAGAAGAGCCTTCAACCACACTGTTAAAAGGCTTTCCTCACACCGCCAAGGAGAAGAAGCTGATAAATATCTAAGTTGACAGTGTTGGGTCAGGAGAAAGTGCCAACATCACTTGGTGGGACAGAAAGTTGATTTCACAACTTTTTTGGACCTCAGACTTGGTGGGGTGTTTTTTTTTTACCACACAAGTGGTTTTTGGTCAGATTTCATGACTTTTTGTACGGTCCCTAAGGAAGAATTCTCTAAACTGTTTATTCCCACACATTAGAGTAAAATAAAAGTGAAGTTAAGAGCTGGACAAGGCCTATGGAGATTGGAGAACTACGAGACCTATGACATTGAAAGAACTTAACATTCTTATAGTAGCAGCATAATATAAAGATTTTTAGCGGCATTTGGCCACCTAGATACACTAACGTTGCTATCATTTGCGCATATCCAGCTGGATCCTGACCTTATATAAGTAACGAAGTGACCCCTTAATATTGTCTTAATTATATACCTTAATTATAAAGTATATATGTTAAAAGTAACTAATGGTATAATTACAATAATATATATTACATATATTGTTGATTATTATTATTATTATTATTATCAATATATATATATATATATATATATATATATATATATATATATATATATATATATATATATATATATATATATATAATATGTATGTAATAATTATTTTTTATATGTAATAATATAATATAGGCTCACTACTTCGCATGACGCTTACTTGGTTTCTCGCTCCACATTTAGCATAGGAATAAGTTG
The DNA here is from genome assembly GCA_951217055.1 of Gerris lacustris. NCBI lineage: Eukaryota > Metazoa > Arthropoda > Insecta > Hemiptera > Gerridae > Gerris > Gerris lacustris. The sequence continues at coordinate 37,677,924 of OX578281.1, forward strand.
ATTGATTGTAGGGGGGGGGGGGGGGTGGAGGATGAGTGGGGGGGGGGGGGGAATGCACTAGGGCTCTAGACAAATCCAAAAAGCCCTAATTTATTAAAATCGGTTCAGTAGTTTAGGCTGTAGGTGCGTCAACGTTAAAGTGACTGTTCGCTAGCTTGGTTTCTCGCTCCGCGTTCAGCGTAGGGATGAGTTATCTAAATGTTTTTGATCTAGGAATGCACTAGGGCCCTAGACGAATCCAAAAAGCCCTCATTCATTAAAATCGGTTCAGTAGTTAGGGCTGTAGGTGCGTCAACGTAAAATGAAGGAAGAATAAGAATAAGAATAAGAAGTCATCAAAACTACCATTTTCAAACCTATTTTTCTCTACTTCTACTTGACCGATTTCGACATTTTTTTTTTTAATTTTGATCTACAAGACACGGCCTTCAAAGATATTAAAATTATTTAGGTAACTTGTATGTATTCCACGCTGCAGACCCTCAAAAACCCTAGTTCGTCACCTACAGTATATATACACTGGCAGCTTTTGTGAAATTTTAACTTTTTGACTTGGCGGGGCGGAACGCTGCTGCGTTCCTAAATAGATTTTATTGATACAACGGGAGACATAATAGTTATTTATGCACCTAGGGAGTAAAGTAAGCCATTATTCCCTGAGCGAAAAAGTTGGTTCTTGAGGCGAAGCCGAAGAAGTCCCTAAATCCCGAGGCGCAGCCGAGGAGATAATTATCGCGAGGGGAATAATGACACTTTACTCACGAGGTACATACAATATTTTATCTCCAGTAGTCCGTTGCACAGTTTTTATTTATTATTTTAATAAATAACAATAATTATTAGCACTTTTAATAGCAGATATAAGAGATTCAATATTAAAAACAAATAAGAATTGGAATTAAACTCAAATAGAAGGTTATTTAGATGCAATCTGCAATGGTTATAAACAAAGATAAACATGGTTGAAAAACTCAGTGCCGCCAACCTGATTTCAACAACTTCATTACATTAGCCATTCATTTTCTACTATTTATAAAATAATTAAGTTGCAATCTTTACTTTTTTGCCCTACTTTACTTTTTCGCCCTACTTTTACTTTTTCCCCCTACTTTTTGAGTTCAGGGATGAAAAGACTTACTTTAGTCCCTCTAAACTAATTCAAAATCATAACTTTTTTCCTCTACTGGAGATAAAAATATTTTCGGGTCTGTTCTCCAACGTGCGTGTTAGCGCAATGATATATAAAATATCTGTTGGGTGGATTGATTTTGATCGTATGGCGGAAAGTGGTTAAATGGTGTATGGCGAATTTATATCATATTCATACTAGTAACAAAAAGCGGCGAAAGCGAATCTTCACAATATGACACGCACTTTCGGCAGTGGTTTCACAGGATACGACTTTACAAAAGCAGCTCTGAGGGCTATAGGTCTCAGTAGTGCATGCGCAATAATAAACTGATAAGGCAGCTAGAGCAAAAAGTACAATGAATTAAATTAGAATCCAACAATAAAACTTTCCCCTAAAAACGTCAGGTTTTTCACAAATAAAATAAAATAGGAAACAGTTGATAACAAAGTTGAAATTATGTATCTCAAAATTAATACAGTAAGCATCTTGCTTAAAAAAGAAAATTAAAATTCACTAAGAAACAATAGAATCAAACTGTCTATTCAAGTTTAGGTAGAGGAAGAGGTGAATATCCCGAACTGCAGGTTCACACAGAGGCGGTGCGAACTATGGCTGATCGGGCTTTTTCATCTTGGCCAACCATTAGCGGCCTTTACACTTGCGTGCTTTCCTGCAGGATAGAGCAACAAACGGGAAAGGAGTGAGGGATTATACGCGTCCACAGAGACGCACGCTTTACCGCGCATAATCTCCTTAGTGTAAAGGCGACAGCGAGCTTTCCCACAGGCCTGCCGTGTTCTTTAAATTTACCCCCACTGTGCCCCCTAAAATTGTTCGTCTGACGAGCACTCCAAGCTCCGAGGATTGCGTGCGGGATTCCTACACATGCGTTCTTTCCTTCGCGCCAACACGGGGGCACGCTTTCCTGTTGGAAAGCTCGTATCACTTTTATAGCTACCGAATCTTTCCCACACGATTACTCGCATGATTTTACTCGCGCGCAAAAGGAAAGAACGTATGTGTAAAGGCCGCTATTATCTTCTTTATTCTTCTTAAAGGATAAGTTAGCGAGGAGGTACCATCTTCACAAATCCAATTAAGCTGTTCCTTAGTAAACCATTTATTGTGCTGCTGAAGAGTGTGGAGGTACTCCCGGTTCCAGCATTTCCAGATATGCTGTGACATTTGGCTCACTAATTACCATCTTGACTATCTAGTTACGTTACTCCATTTTCTTCTTCCATCGCCTTCTCTGGGACTCCTTGCTATCGGATTCCTATGAAATTTATCTAATGGTATTCTTAAATCATGGCATGGCCGTCTCAATCTTCCAGCTTTTATCTTTGTCACGATATCTAACTTCATTAGTGTTTAATGTTCCAAATATATATCATATTGTTTAATTGCATTGATGTATCATTGAATTTCTAAACAAATTTTACTTACAGTATCGCTGTAGCTCATAGGGGGGCAAATTCGTACGCCAATCGTACCCCATCTATCTAGAGATCAGGACATTTGACCTCCCCCAAGATATCCTAGTTCAACCGAAAAAATAGTCACACACTGACCACTCCAATAAACTTCCGAGGAATCCTCTTATGTTTACACAACCTTAAGCGGCCTGTACATATGGGAGCATGGATATCCGATCTCAGTTCGAAAGAACTAAGTTCGCCTGTTTCTGGAAGTTTTGAATTCCATCAGGTTAAAACTTTTTCGCCGAACCGAGATCTGCGAACCAGGTTCCCAAATGTATAGGGTGCTTTAAACCACAATTAGTAATTCGATAAATTTAGTATATATTTTTCCTTTATTCCTCTTAGTTTACATTTATTATTCATATCACTAATATTACTATGTGTCATACTCACTATAACTCGTATTAATAGAGACAAAACAAAAAGACAAACGCAGAGAATTAATTATTATTTAATGCATAATGTATTACATTTAATAAAACTCAAATACAAACAATAAAAAAACAAAATGTGCAAAGTGTTTCTCTGCTCTCAACCTTCCCGTATGAATTATTTTCGATATAAAAACCCCTGACTTTATTTTGTCTTGTTCTGTGCAAGGGGGGAAGGAATAAAAAACTAAAGAAATTTAAATATTAAAAAGGGTTACGGTTAAAATTTAAAAAGGAAAAAAAGTGTAGCTGCAAGGGAAAGACTTGTAATTAATTAATTGCGGCTATAAGGGCGCATGCGCTAAAAGGGCCAAAACCGCGCGCATTTGAATTTAAAATTTTTGAAGCCTCTGTATTTTAATTAGGCTTTGGTTACTGAATGGGGCGGTGCCCTTTAGGCTTCGTCCTTGTCCCATAGGACGGGCTTGAGAAGGGTCTAACCTTGCTAGATTTATGCTCTGACTCAAAATCCACCCCCTTACCATGCCTTTAAAAAGGGCGCAAGTTCTTGTCAAGAGTTGACCCAGTTGGAAAAAGGCAAGATAATATATTTTGCGTGTAAAATTCAAGAAAAAAAAAAATAAACTTAGTTGCGGAAGATATATTACTGAGTTTTGTTCAAGAGATAGAACTGTAGAGGAGATATGTTGATTTATAATAGTTTGTCTAAATAAAATACTAAATTCATTTTTTAAAAACGTGAATTTAAGTAAAAGTATTTTTATTTGAAATTGTATTTTTCTAGAGTCGCTGAATAAACACAGAAGTAAGCAGAGGAAACATTTTACTCGCATAAATAATAGCAGTATTTTTATTTTGTATTTTAGAGGTAAAACGAATAATATTTAGGGGTAAGTTAATGGATTGCTTTTAGTTTAAAAAAAACAACAATATATTCCGTAAAAGTATATATTAAAGATATATCCGAATTGAGATTATCTGCATAATCTACTAAATAGTAGATTTTGTTTATACCCTTTTACATTATGTTATCGAAAGCGTTGGGTTTTTCATATCCGCATATTTGGGTTGGCATCATTGTGGATGATAAGATGTAATGCGTGTAACTTAGTCCAAACAATAATATTAGGCTTTTATTTCCAGAAAATTTAAACTAATGCCATGAAATTATTTTGCTCTCTATCTCTAAATCTAAATTAAATATAATTATTCAAATTATTTTTTGTTCCATATGCTTATGAAATTCAATACGTTTTATTTCAAAGAAATAACAGAAATTCGGTCTTAAAATATTCCTTTATGTAATTTTATAACAACAAAACAATATATATGCTGGGTGGTCTAAAAGTCTCTTCCCCCCCCCCCCCCTCTTAACTTTTGAACGGATTGAGATAAATTAATGAAATTGGGGGATCCGTACCATGTAAAGGGAAGTTTGTTTTCATGCAGTCGTGTACTATAGGGGCAACCACCCACTTTGCCCAGCATATTTGGATTCTACTGTGAAAAATAATAATATTTTTCTTGAAACTTTTTTCTATCTCCAATATTTTGCCCAAAAATAGCAAAATAACCCTTTGAAAATAGTAAAAATAACACACATCGTTATAAAATCTAAACGGTTTGAAATAAAGTAATAGAACTTGGGTGATCTACACCATGTAAAGGGAAGTGTGTATATTCATCCACTCGCGTACTAATGGCAACCACCATTTGGCCCCAGGCGCTGAAATCTATCATTTTTATACCTTTGCCCCCATATAGGGGGTAAACTATTGGAAATAGAAAACAAGTTTGAAGTAAAATATTTTTATTTCTCGCCGTAGAATCCAAATCTGCTATAAATAATTAATATAAAAATGCCATTTTTCAAAACTGGTCTTATTTTCAAACTTTTTTTTTTTTGGTTTCTGTTTTCTTAACCTTAGTTGTATCTATGTGCAAAATTTGGGGAAGATTGAATGACGGGAAGTGGTTCAAAATTGGGGAAACGGAAATGTGCGATGCAACTTACAAAGCAAAGCAGTTTGATATTTTCAAGTTAGGTGGCCTGGGGGCAAAATGGATGGTTGCCCCTACGATTGCATGAAAATAAACTTCCCTTTACATGGTACGGATCCCGGATCCCCTAAGTTTCATTAATTTATCTCAAACAGTTCAAAAGTTAAGAGGGGTGGGGGAGACTTGGACCACCCGTATATATATATATATATATTATATGTATATATATATAAAAAAATGCCAAACCAACCACTTTATTACGAGCGGTCACAGTATATGCGTATTGCGTATGTCATGATAGCGTTTAGTGGTATCAACAAACGATAATATCTGTTTATAGCGTCACACACTGTTATCTTTAGGGACATATGCATATACTGTGATCACTCATAGTGCTGTGGCTTTAAAAATAATAATAATAATAAAAAATATGTATAATATATAGAGGTGTGATTTTATTTTATTGCTTTAAATAAAATTTGTCTACTTTCTTGTCTATGTCAAATTAAATCCTGTAATCAATTTTAACGTCACTTAGCATTTCAGTGTTCGTCGTTTACAATAATGTTTTTGCATTTTACTGCCAAAAATGTTTTATTAAGAAAATTATTGATTAATCGGCTAAGGCGGCTATCACACTACTCGTGAGTTTTAGTGAGTCTGAGTGAAGGCGAGACCGACCCTAGCTCACTACTGGCCGATGCCGAATCGCCTATCATGAGCACTGAAAACTAGTACCAAACAAACAATTATGATTCAACTCTCCCGGCTCAGCCCGAACTCGCTCGGCGTTTAATGTGAATAGCCTCATGCTGATTCATGTTTTTGTCTGAAAAGGTATCGGATACGATCAGACTCCCGCGCAGAATGAAAGCCGCCTAATACGAAAAATTTTGTAAAACTTATAACTAATTGTTATATTGCCATCCGAAATACTTAATCTGTAAAAAAAGTTTCAGCTCTTTAGGTAGCCAGGAAGTGGTTTAAATTGTTTGAAACATTGTAAGCTAAAATTTAGATTACAAGATTTGTCCCAGGGAGACATGTGAAACAAATTAAAAGCGTGAAAAAAAATCATGATTTTATTTAACGATTTACATTAATAGTACATTACGCGTCTAGTGCGGAGAGTAGCATTTTGCATGCGACTGTGGAGTTTGCACCCGAGCGACAGCGAGGGTAGTAAAACCACACGAGCTAAGCAAATTGCAGTTTTCGCACTAGACACGAAATGTACTATTACTTTATCTACGATTGTTGGATTTTAATAATAAATACAGAAAAAAATATTTAATAAACTTCCTGTATGTAAGTTGGTATTTCTCATTTGATAAAGATAACATTAATTCATTAGTAGTATTTTGTGCCGAATTCATTATTTCGGGAAGCGTATTATTTTCCTCATTTTCGTCATAATAAAATAAATCAATAATTGTTTTTCACTAAAAACTCGATATAAATAGGTACTTTAATTTAACACAGAACAAATTAGTTTTGTTAAATGTAAACAAACTCGCTAATCGTGCGTTAAGGTGAAGAATTCTTCTTTTTTACCGCTCTAGGGCGGCAAAAAGAGGAATTATTTACCAGGAGAATTATTTAAGGAGAAGAAGCTGATAAATATCTAAGTTGACAGTGTTGGGTCAGGAGAAAGTGCCAACATCACTTGGTGGGACAGAAAGTTGATTTCACAACTTTTTTGGACCTCAGACTTGGTGGGGTGTTTTTTTTTTACCACACAAGTGGTTTTTGGTCAGATTTCATGACTTTTTGTACGGTCCCTAAGGAAGAATTCTCTAAACTGTTTATTCCCACACATTAGAGTAAAATAAAAGTGAAGTTAAGAGCTGGACAAGGCCTATGGAGATTGGAGAACTACGAGACCTATGACATTGAAAGAACTTAACATTCTTATAGTAGCAGCATAATATAAAGATTTTTAGCGGCATTTGGCCACCTAGATACACTAACGTTGCTATCATTTGCGCATATCCAGCTGGATCCTGACCTTATATAAGTAACGAAGTGACCCCTTAATATTGTCTTAATTATATACCTTAATTATAAAGTATATATGTTAAAAGTAACTAATGGTATAATTACAATAATATATATTACATATATTGTTGATTATTATTATTATTATTATTATCAATATATATATATATATATATATATATATATATATATATATATATATATATATATATATATATATATATATATAATATGTATGTAATAATTATTTTTTATATGTAATAATATAATATAGGCTCACTACTTCGCATGACGCTTACTTGGTTTCTCGCTCCACATTTAGCATAGGAATAAGTTGATTGATTGTAGGGGGGGGGGGGGGGTGGAGGATGAGTGGGGGGGGGGGGGGAATGCACTAGGGCTCTAGACAAATCCAAAAAGCCCTAATTTATTAAAATCGGTTCAGTAGTTTAGGCTGTAGGTGCGTCAACGTTAAAGTGACTGTTCGCTAGCTTGGTTTCTCGCTCCGCGTTCAGCGTAGGGATGAGTTATCTAAATGTTTTTGATCTAGGAATGCACTAGGGCCCTAGACGAATCCAAAAAGCCCTCATTCATTAAAATCGGTTCAGTAGTTAGGGCTGTAGGTGCGTCAACGTAAAATGAAGGAAGAATAAGAATAAGAATAAGAAGTCATCAAAACTACCATTTTCAAACCTATTTTTCTCTACTTCTACTTGACCGATTTCGACATTTTTTTTTTTAATTTTGATCTACAAGACACGGCCTTCAAAGATATTAAAATTATTTAGGTAACTTGTATGTATTCCACGCTGCAGACCCTCAAAAACCCTAGTTCGTCACCTACAGTATATATACACTGGCAGCTTTTGTGAAATTTTAACTTTTTGACTTGGCGGGGCGGAACGCTGCTGCGTTCCTAAATAGATTTTATTGATACAACGGGAGACATAATAGTTATTTATGCACCTAGGGAGTAAAGTAAGCCATTATTCCCTGAGCGAAAAAGTTGGTTCTTGAGGCGAAGCCGAAGAAGTCCCTAAATCCCGAGGCGCAGCCGAGGAGATAATTATCGCGAGGGGAATAATGACACTTTACTCACGAGGTACATACAATATTTTATCTCCAGTAGTCCGTTGCACAGTTTTTATTTATTATTTTAATAAATAACAATAATTATTAGCACTTTTAATAGCAGATATAAGAGATTCAATATTAAAAACAAATAAGAATTGGAATTAAACTCAAATAGAAGGTTATTTAGATGCAATCTGCAATGGTTATAAACAAAGATAAACATGGTTGAAAAACTCAGTGCCGCCAACCTGATTTCAACAACTTCATTACATTAGCCATTCATTTTCTACTATTTATAAAATAATTAAGTTGCAATCTTTACTTTTTTGCCCTACTTTACTTTTTCGCCCTACTTTTACTTTTTCCCCCTACTTTTTGAGTTCAGGGATGAAAAGACTTACTTTAGTCCCTCTAAACTAATTCAAAATCATAACTTTTTTCCTCTACTGGAGATAAAAATATTTTCGGGTCTGTTCTCCAACGTGCGTGTTAGCGCAATGATATATAAAATATCTGTTGGGTGGATTGATTTTGATCGTATGGCGGAAAGTGGTTAAATGGTGTATGGCGAATTTATATCATATTCATACTAGTAACAAAAAGCGGCGAAAGCGAATCTTCACAATATGACACGCACTTTCGGCAGTGGTTTCACAGGATACGACTTTACAAAAGCAGCTCTGAGGGCTATAGGTCTCAGTAGTGCATGCGCAATAATAAACTGATAAGGCAGCTAGAGCAAAAAGTACAATGAATTAAATTAGAATCCAACAATAAAACTTTCCCCTAAAAACGTCAGGTTTTTCACAAATAAAATAAAATAGGAAACAGTTGATAACAAAGTTGAAATTATGTATCTCAAAATTAATACAGTAAGCATCTTGCTTAAAAAAGAAAATTAAAATTCACTAAGAAACAATAGAATCAAACTGTCTATTCAAGTTTAGGTAGAGGAAGAGGTGAATATCCCGAACTGCAGGTTCACACAGAGGCGGTGCGAACTATGGCTGATCGGGCTTTTTCATCTTGGCCAACCATTAGCGGCCTTTACACTTGCGTGCTTTCCTGCAGGATAGAGCAACAAACGGGAAAGGAGTGAGGGATTATACGCGTCCACAGAGACGCACGCTTTACCGCGCATAATCTCCTTAGTGTAAAGGCGACAGCGAGCTTTCCCACAGGCCTGCCGTGTTCTTTAAATTTACCCCCACTGTGCCCCCTAAAATTGTTCGTCTGACGAGCACTCCAAGCTCCGAGGATTGCGTGCGGGATTCCTACACATGCGTTCTTTCCTTCGCGCCAACACGGGGGCACGCTTTCCTGTTGGAAAGCTCGTATCACTTTTATAGCTACCGAATCTTTCCCACACGATTACTCGCATGATTTTACTCGCGCGCAAAAGGAAAGAACGTATGTGTAAAGGCCGCTATTATCTTCTTTATTCTTCTTAAAGGATAAGTTAGCGAGGAGGTACCATCTTCACAAATCCAATTAAGCTGTTCCTTAGTAAACCATTTATTGTGCTGCTGAAGAGTGTGGAGGTACTCCCGGTTCCAGCATTTCCAGATATGCTGTGACATTTGGCTCACTAATTACCATCTTGACTATCTAGTTACGTTACTCCATTTTCTTCTTCCATCGCCTTCTCTGGGACTCCTTGCTATCGGATTCCTATGAAATTTATCTAATGGTATTCTTAAATCATGGCATGGCCGTCTCAATCTTCCAGCTTTTATCTTTGTCACGATATCTAACTTCATTAGTGTTTAATGTTCCAAATATATATCATATTGTTTAATTGCATTGATGTATCATTGAATTTCTAAACAAATTTTACTTACAGTATCGCTGTAGCTCATAGGGGGGCAAATTCGTACGCCAATCGTACCCCATCTATCTAGAGATCAGGACATTTGACCTCCCCCAAGATATCCTAGTTCAACCGAAAAAATAGTCACACACTGACCACTCCAATAAACTTCCGAGGAATCCTCTTATGTTTACACAACCTTAAGCGGCCTGTACATATGGGAGCATGGATATCCGATCTCAGTTCGAAAGAACTAAGTTCGCCTGTTTCTGGAAGTTTTGAATTCCATCAGGTTAAAACTTTTTCGCCGAACCGAGATCTGCGAACCAGGTTCCCAAATGTATAGGGTGCTTTAAACCACAATTAGTAATTCGATAAATTTAGTATATATTTTTCCTTTATTCCTCTTAGTTTACATTTATTATTCATATCACTAATATTACTATGTGTCATACTCACTATAACTCGTATTAATAGAGACAAAACAAAAAGACAAACGCAGAGAATTAATTATTATTTAATGCATAATGTATTACATTTAATAAAACTCAAATACAAACAATAAAAAAACAAAATGTGCAAAGTGTTTCTCTGCTCTCAACCTTCCCGTATGAATTATTTTCGATATAAAAACCCCTGACTTTATTTTGTCTTGTTCTGTGCAAGGGGGGAAGGAATAAAAAACTAAAGAAATTTAAATATTAAAAAGGGTTACGGTTAAAATTTAAAAAGGAAAAAAAGTGTAGCTGCAAGGGAAAGACTTGTAATTAATTAATTGCGGCTATAAGGGCGCATGCGCTAAAAGGGCCAAAACCGCGCGCATTTGAATTTAAAATTTTTGAAGCCTCTGTATTTTAATTAGGCTTTGGTTACTGAATGGGGCGGTGCCCTTTAGGCTTCGTCCTTGTCCCATAGGACGGGCTTGAGAAGGGTCTAACCTTGCTAGATTTATGCTCTGACTCAAAATCCACCCCCTTACCATGCCTTTAAAAAGGGCGCAAGTTCTTGTCAAGAGTTGACCCAGTTGGAAAAAGGCAAGATAATATATTTTGCGTGTAAAATTCAAGAAAAAAAAAAATAAACTTAGTTGCGGAAGATATATTACTGAGTTTTGTTCAAGAGATAGAACTGTAGAGGAGATATGTTGATTTATAATAGTTTGTCTAAATAAAATACTAAATTCATTTTTTAAAAACGTGAATTTAAGTAAAAGTATTTTTATTTGAAATTGTATTTTTCTAGAGTCGCTGAATAAACACAGAAGTAAGCAGAGGAAACATTTTACTCGCATAAATAATAGCAGTATTTTTATTTTGTATTTTAGAGGTAAAACGAATAATATTTAGGGGTAAGTTAATGGATTGCTTTTAGTTTAAAAAAAACAACAATATATTCCGTAAAAGTATATATTAAAGATATATCCGAATTGAGATTATCTGCATAATCTACTAAATAGTAGATTTTGTTTATACCCTTTTACATTATGTTATCGAAAGCGTTGGGTTTTTCATATCCGCATATTTGGGTTGGCATCATTGTGGATGATAAGATGTAATGCGTGTAACTTAGTCCAAACAATAATATTAGGCTTTTATTTCCAGAAAATTTAAACTAATGCCATGAAATTATTTTGCTCTCTATCTCTAAATCTAAATTAAATATAATTATTCAAATTATTTTTTGTTCCATATGCTTATGAAATTCAATACGTTTTATTTCAAAGAAATAACAGAAATTCGGTCTTAAAATATTCCTTTATGTAATTTTATAACAACAAAACAATATATATGCTGGGTGGTCTAAAAGTCTCTTCCCCCCCCCCCCCTCTTAACTTTTGAACGGATTGAGATAAATTAATGAAATTGGGGGATCCGTACCATGTAAAGGGAAGTTTGTTTTCATGCAGTCGTGTACTATAGGGGCAACCACCCACTTTGCCCAGCATATTTGGATTCTACTGTGAAAAATAATAATATTTTTCTTGAAACTTTTTTCTATCTCCAATATTTTGCCCAAAAATAGCAAAATAACCCTTTGAAAATAGTAAAAATAACACACATCGTTATAAAATCTAAACGGTTTGAAATAAAGTAATAGAACTTGGGTGATCTACACCATGTAAAGGGAAGTGTGTATATTCATCCACTCGCGTACTAATGGCAACCACCATTTGGCCCCAGGCGCTGAAATCTATCATTTTTATACCTTTGCCCCCATATAGGGGGTAAACTATTGGAAATAGAAAACAAGTTTGAAGTAAAATATTTTTATTTCTCGCCGTAGAATCCAAATCTGCTATAAATAATTAATATAAAAATGCCATTTTTCAAAACTGGTCTTATTTTCAAACTTTTTTTTTTTTGGTTTCTGTTTTCTTAACCTTAGTTGTATCTATGTGCAAAATTTGGGGAAGATTGAATGACGGGAAGTGGTTCAAAATTGGGGAAACGGAAATGTGCGATGCAACTTACAAAGCAAAGCAGTTTGATATTTTCAAGTTAGGTGGCCTGGGGGCAAAATGGATGGTTGCCCCTACGATTGCATGAAAATAAACTTCCCTTTACATGGTACGGATCCCGGATCCCCTAAGTTTCATTAATTTATCTCAAACAGTTCAAAAGTTAAGAGGGGTGGGGGAGACTTGGACCACCCGTATATATATATATATATATTATATGTATATATATATAAAAAAATGCCAAACCAACCACTTTATTACGAGCGGTCACAGTATATGCGTATTGCGTATGTCATGATAGCGTTTAGTGGTATCAACAAACGATAATATCTGTTTATAGCGTCACACACTGTTATCTTTAGGGACATATGCATATACTGTGATCACTCATAGTGCTGTGGCTTTAAAAATAATAATAATAATAAAAAATATGTATAATATATAGAGGTGTGATTTTATTTTATTGCTTTAAATAAAATTTGTCTACTTTCTTGTCTATGTCAAATTAAATCCTGTAATCAATTTTAACGTCACTTAGCATTTCAGTGTTCGTCGTTTACAATAATGTTTTTGCATTTTACTGCCAAAAATGTTTTATTAAGAAAATTATTGATTAATCGGCTAAGGCGGCTATCACACTACTCGTGAGTTTTAGTGAGTCTGAGTGAAGGCGAGACCGACCCTAGCTCACTACTGGCCGATGCCGAATCGCCTATCATGAGCACTGAAAACTAGTACCAAACAAACAATTATGATTCAACTCTCCCGGCTCAGCCCGAACTCGCTCGGCGTTTAATGTGAATAGCCTCATGCTGATTCATGTTTTTGTCTGAAAAGGTATCGGATACGATCAGACTCCCGCGCAGAATGAAAGCCGCCTAATACGAAAAATTTTGTAAAACTTATAACTAATTGTTATATTGCCATCCGAAATACTTAATCTGTAAAAAAAGTTTCAGCTCTTTAGGTAGCCAGGAAGTGGTTTAAATTGTTTGAAACATTGTAAGCTAAAATTTAGATTACAAGATTTGTCCCAGGGAGACATGTGAAACAAATTAAAAGCGTGAAAAAAAATCATGATTTTATTTAACGATTTACATTAATAGTACATTACGCGTCTAGTGCGGAGAGTAGCATTTTGCATGCGACTGTGGAGTTTGCACCCGAGCGACAGCGAGGGTAGTAAAACCACACGAGCTAAGCAAATTGCAGTTTTCGCACTAGACACGAAATGTACTATTACTTTATCTACGATTGTTGGATTTTAATAATAAATACAGAAAAAAATATTTAATAAACTTCCTGTATGTAAGTTGGTATTTCTCATTTGATAAAGATAACATTAATTCATTAGTAGTATTTTGTGCCGAATTCATTATTTCGGGAAGCGTATTATTTTCCTCATTTTCGTCATAATAAAATAAATCAATAATTGTTTTTCACTAAAAACTCGATATAAATAGGTACTTTAATTTAACACAGAACAAATTAGTTTTGTTAAATGTAAACAAACTCGCTAATCGTGCGTTAAGGTGAAGAATTCTTCTTTTTTACCGCTCTAGGGCGGCAAAAAGAGGAATTATGAAACGCGCAATGAATAAAAGTTCGAAAAAAATAACTTTCTACGCATCTAAACAGAGATACAATGTTTATATTTCGTATCAATCGTAGATAAAAGAAATTGTTTCATTTTAAATCCATTAAGTCAAATCCTTAATTCCATTTAGATACGAATGAAACCAAAGATGGAGTTGGGTGCAAAATAAATACCGTTTAATCAGTTTGAGAATGTTTGCTTGAGTTGTCTGCAACCAATTGTTTTATTATTTTCTTTAATAACACAATTTTAATTATACTAATTATGAACTATTTTATTAATTAACTAACAAATGTTTAAGTTTTTAACTATTAGAAGAGACTTTGTATTGAATTATAAAATAGTTCCTATCTTGTTTTATATAAATTCCAATCTCAATAGAACAATAGCTCACGAATAGTCACTTAAACTAAACGATACTTGTAGTTAACAATTTGCAATTTGAAAAACAATAATAACAACTATTGATATTAAATTACCTTAAAACGAATTCATTATCACTACAGAAATAAGTAGTTACTAATTTTAGTATCGAAGAAAATTAGTCTAACAAGAAATCACCTAGTTACTATTTCAAACTTAATAATAACAATTAGAATTTAAATTACTTCGCAGTAAATTCAATAAATGGTAAATGAGAAGTTATAGGTAGTTGGGGAAACTTCTTGTACCCGTATTTTTCCCTGTTAGTTAAATCAATCCGGGCAAGGGGGCGTTGAGGATAGCGTTTTTCTTTCAAAATCGCCTGCAATAAAATACTCGGGCTTGTTTGGCCGATGTTAGGTCACGCGATAGTCTGGCAGATTTTAAGTATCGGTTCTATAAGGGGCTGTTCCCCAAAGCATAATGCATCATTAAATATCTGTTGTAGTGTCAGTACAAACCTTTTCTCTCCTTTTAAGCCTGTTTACTACATTTAAACACTAACTATTACTCTGTAAACACCGTTGACAACATCTCACCTTTCAAAAACTTTGTCCTCTACAACTTTCCGTCAACCTCCATAAATGAATAAATGAAATAAACCAATAAGTTTCAATAACAAATACGAAAATGCCAGTTGTAAATATTTAATCTATTTTAGCATTCTACAGCGTACAGCTTAAATTTAGATAAGGTGTATCTATTTATAGTTTTGCCACTCTTTAAGGATAAATATCGTAATAATAAGTGCTGTTAATAAACATTTTCTATTTATTATAATATGTATAGGGCCAGTAGCCCATTAGAAGCCAATAATTTAAAGCTATGTCGATTTATCATAGCCAGAATACATATTTTGAAAAAGCGAGTACAAAGAAAATTTTCTATTTTTATCTAAATATGATATTAAATTTTAATAAATAAATTTTGTTGATCCCAGCAATTATTAACAGCAATCCATGCTTTTTTTTTTTTTTAGATGACAGATATTTCTTTTTATCCATGATGCACAAGTAAAACTTGTTTTTTTTTGGTATGAATTTGTTCGGTATTATTTAGATAGTGAGCAAGTTGTCCCTTAGGGAGTGATTGATGTAGTACAGGGAGTCTAGTTGCCTGGTTGAAGTGAATCCAAGGCCCTCCTGGATAACCCTCAGTGGAATATTAATATGTGACATATAGTGACATGACGACCTAGGACTCCAGCCAAGCTATATAAACCCGTCAGATCGATCCCTCGTTCAGTATAGCTACACGGCAGAGTTATATTATCCCTAGCTAGGTCATGCTCGAGACAACCATGTTTATTGAATAGTGACACCTTTCACTTTATTCCACCTCCGACCGTGTGTTTGTTCACTTAGACCATGTCGCGTCGTTATGTTAATAACGAGCTGGCACAACACTTACAAGCATAAGTGTCTATTTTTTAGTAAATCAATATAGAAATCCTGGTCTTCTAATAGGAATAATATTTGGACTGATACAGGTGTTTTGTGTGTACGTGTGTGTGTGTTGTTGTTTTTTTTGTACTTATATTAAAAATAAGTGTTTATATAAATATTATTCAGACAATTACTGCGGGTATCTTCCTGAATATAATAATGACCCTCTAACTAATTAAACTGATGCATTTTAATTCATTTATCTTCCGTACAGATGACAAACTAAAAATTAAGGAAATTTGCGCTAGAGGGGTCCAAAATCAAAGAAATGCAGAAGTGTCTCCTCAAATATGTACTTAATTGCCACAAAACGCATTCAACTGTCATCAATTTTGTCTGAAGTGTAAACTCAACGATATTACTTACGAATACCTCTTTGAAATTGATCATAACCTGTTAATAGATTCAAACCTCTTTGTAGAATAAGGTATTGATCGAAATACTTCTATAATTCTTTTTTTTTTTTTTTTGGACTCTAGCAGGCCCCAATTTTCCAATGGGCAGACTGGGCAATTGCCCAGTTAAGTTCTGGGGGGCGGAAAATGTATTATTATTATTTCCAGCACCACGGTAAAAAAAAGGGAACGACACAGCTTACTTGCGTAGGCCACGCATTTTTCCGAAGTTGTTACCGAGTTTACCAAGTTTGCTAAGAAAAAATCAAGATAAAAAGGTCTTTGTAGTTATGTTAACTAAAAGTTTTCAAGAAAAGTATAGAAAATGATTATATTACAGCCTATTTACTTACTGTAATTAATTTCAGCTTACCCTAAATCGGGGCCTGACTAGGGACCTTGAAACTTGTGTATATCTATTAAAATCTCTTTTTTCCGCACTAGGGCGGAAAAAAAGAAGAATTATTAACGCACATGCGCTATTGAATACAGCTACGAAAAGAATCGGTTTCTACGCATCTAAACACAGATACAATGTGCAGATGAAACCAGTTACCAACATAAAAAGAGGAAGCATGTCGATATTAAAATATCCAAATTATTTTTATTACTTATATATATATATATATATATATATATATATATATATATATATATATATATATATATATATATATATATATATATATATATATATATATATATATATATATATTGAGAGCCGCAGGGCCTGCGGAACTACTGCCAATGAATGGTGAGGGTGAAGAAGGGGTGCTCAAAACAAATGGGCTTCGTGCTTGATAAATTTCCGTAGCCACAGGCTCCTTGCTCCCCGATAAACACTAGAGTTCAAGACCCTGTTCCTGCTGCCTGTTCCTTTCGATTAAATTATTTTATCTTGTGCATGTCTAATACGTTTAATAAATCATTATTAAATGTACTATAACTAAATATATGTATAAATAAAGCAATTTTTAAATGCTCTTTTTGACGGGTTAAAAATTGAAAACTTTAACTATGTTTCTCTTGATTGTGCATTTTTAGTTAAAAAAAAAAAATGTACTCTGCTAATTAGTGTGGCACATAGCTTCCTCGCGCTTTAGTACGCAAAGAAAAGATCAGTTTAAGAAATAAATAAAAATACCTCAAAGTCTAGAGAAGCTGAGCTAGTTCTTAGGCTGTGGAGTTATAGAGGGGATTGAGTAATGTGGGGTGACAGAAGCGACAGGAGGGGATGGGATGGTCGGACATATTCCCGGCTCTGTCTCGTCTTACGGCGGCGCGACGCGGCACTGTTCAAGTAAATATTTAATAACTTTGGTTCTAACCAATGTTTTTCGGAGAAACAAAGCCCCCATAATGCGCCCAAAATTAGCGCACATATTATAAATTTGATAAACAAATAACACAGCAACCAAATGGTAGAAACCGCTATATAAACAGTATTTAAATTTTACCCCCCTCAAAACTAAAAATAACACAAAATATATCATAGCAAAAATTAATCTTCTATTCAAGAGCTTTTCAAAGATCATATTATAAAAGATTAACTTTGACATTTGTATTACTGCACTTTGAGGTACCAATATTATATTAAAAAAAAAAAAAAAAAACAATACAAAAGGGCTTTAATTTAACTAATAAATAAATACATATAAATAAAAAACCTAATAACAAAAAATATTTAAACCCTTTAACCTACAAAAAAAATTTAAATCGGTACAAAAGTACGTGTACAAAATTTTTAAAAAATAAACAAATAAAATAGCTTTAATGTACATATCAAGGCCTTTCAAATGATATACGACAAAATATTAAAAACCAAAATAGGTGTCACGTAACACGGCACACGGGAAAAAGTTTACTCTCATGTTCTCAGCAAATAGGATGAACTAATGAAATAAAATACACACTTTAAAGAGCATTAGTGTGAGATTCGAGCGCCTCAATGAGAAATAAAATCGGTCAACAATTATCGAATCCTTGGCCATTTATAGTCAAAAATGGAAAAATACCAAAATTATCACCATCTAAGGTACAACCGATGATGATACGACAAATAGTCATAGGACCAAAGTTGTAGATCTCTTTGAAAATCTCTCTCTTTTGAAATTAGTTACCTCTGGTGCTATCCATTTTCCAATACGACTTACCGTTTAGCCGCAATAAGTCCGAATTAACGGAAGGGAGGGGAAAAGTGAACTTTTTTAATTATTTGGGTTCACAATATGGACGTTGCGCGCCGAATGGCGTCTCCGAACAGCAAGTCTCTAGCTTTTCTGGAAGTGGGTAAACAATAATGTCAGTCAGTGAGTCAGTTAGCCAAGCGGCTTAATAGTATATAGACATATTAATTAAGCACGATTTAAAGTGCCCAGACGGTTGAAATTAGGCGGGTGCTATCTGCAGGCTACTTTCGACAAACCATACAAATATTATAAAAATCAGGTGATTACTTTTTAAGATATAGCTGTAAATAAATGTATGTTTGTGAGCATGTGGAAGATAAACAAATAAACGCAGAGGGTTGAAACTTATATGGGACCAACAATTGGCTAATTGTGACCTACTAACTAAATTTGATTAAAATCGGACAAGTAGTTTTTAAGATGTGGTTCGCAAAAATTGAGTGACTTACAGACAGCCCGACAGACAGACACGGGACCAAAAATGATCTCTGATGTCTGAAACGGATTTCTGTCTTGGAATTTTTAAAATCGGAGATATAAACTTTTTTCGTTCTTCGGAACGATCACGTAGCTCTTCCGTTACCTTCGGTAAGCTTGGAAGCAAAAATTAACGAAGCTGCTTATCCTATCAGATTTTGATTTATTTGAGAGAAAGTTGAAGAAGTTGAGCCCGTTTACATTTTTTGTCTTGCAACATCGTCCTTTGCGGCTTGGTTGCATATTGGGCATACAGCGTGTTTCCCGTGCTTTGTTATTAAAGCCTAAAACTCCACTTCTAATCATAAAAAGCCACTGCTTGTCTATCAGCGAAAAGTCGTCTTCTAAGTATCCCCCTTTTGTCTCTTTAACTCTGGCACTAACTCCTCCTTGGAACTCCCTGCTGCCTCCAGCGGCCGAAGCTCTCGTTCTTCTGTAATCGTCTTGATGAGAGCGTCCCATTCTTTAGATCACTACGACGCATTTCCTAACCTTGACTGAAATTAACCTGATGCTCATCGAAAAGCTTTATCTATTTATGGTAAGAACCTGAATTACTTATCGATTCCAGAGCTAAAAAACGAGGTAGTCACTTTTAAGTATGTACTTTTAGTGCATTTTAAGCGTTGAGATTTAACGTAGCCGGTATAAAGTTCTAAATAGAACGTTGCTATTTTCATAGGCCAATAGCTTTTTAATAACACATCTTTGACAATTTTTCAAATCATCACAATTATTTAAGTGGCCCGCGCACGATCAATAGTATTGTCAATAATATTATTGAAAATACTATTGTCAATATGCAATTTAATAACAAATTTTCATCAATACTGTTTTTGCTTCCGAGCTCACCGAAGGTCACGGAAGCTATGTGATCGTTCTGAAGAACGAACAGTTTTTAGGTCTCCGATTTCAAAAATTCCAAGACAGAAATCCGTTTCAGACATCAGGGAATATTTTTGGTTTCGTGTCTGTCTGTCGGTCTGTAGTTCAATTTTTGCGAACCAACATATCTTAAAAACTGCACGTTTAAATTTAATGAAATTTGGGTGGTAGGTCATAGTTAGCCCATTGTGGGTCCCATATAAGTTTCAACCTTCTGCGCCTATTTGTTTCTCTTCCACATGCGCACAAACATACATTTATTTACACCAATAGCTTCAAAAGTACTAATCTGATTTGAATGAAACTTTTATAGTTTATCGAAAGTAACCCGCAGATAGCCCCAGATTAATTTGAACCGTCTACGCTCTTTAACTTTTGCTGAGTTGATACTTTAATTTTTGAAAAAAATCAATACAATTTAACACATTAAACATAATGGGGGAAACGATTAAACCAATTAGACAATAATGGTTTGTAAAAGCATAAAATCAATAAAGTACGTGGATACCATGCGAGGAAGCTATGTGTCACAACATTTGGCAGTCTATTTTAATATATACAAAGTCCAAAATTTACTTTTTTTCATATTTTACGTATTACGGTTTATTTTTTGAGGAGAAGTGTTATTACCTAAAATATTTTTCACATTATTCTGCACAAAAAAGGTCCTATGCATGTTTAAAGTGAGACAAGCCGTTTTCGAGATATTGTAGTTAGAAAAAGCTAAAAAATACATTAGCGTATTTTTGCGAACCAACATATCTTAAAAACTACTCTTCCGAATTTAGTGGAATTTAAATGGTAGGTCATCGTTTGCCCATTGTTGGTCCCATTTAAGTTTCAACCTTCTGCGCCCATTTTTTTTATCTTCCACATGCACACAAACATTCATTTATTTATACCTTATCTTCAGAAGTACTCATCTTATTTTTATGAAATTTGGATGATTTCTCGAAAGTAGCCCGCAGATAGCCCAAATTAATTTCAACCCTCTGCGCTCTTAACTTTTGCATAATGAAAATTTAATTCATTATTGGCAGACAACAAATTTATCGATAGACAGACAGAAAAGGAACCAAAACTGTTCCATGATGTCTAAAACGGATTTCTGTCTTGGAATATTTGAAATAGGAGCCACTTTTCACCTTTCACAAGTGTGAAAAGTGGAACCAGTAGAGGCAAGTTCTGGAGGGGGAAAGTGGCTTACTCAATCCAGAATACTCTGGTAGAGTCTATGCTACTTACTATTTTAGTTTATACTTAACTGACTAAGCCAGAAATATTGCCTTAATCGTTCTTAAGGGGGATTTTACTGTTTCTTACTACTACTGCCCCTAAGAGTGTTTTTACAAAATTTCAAACCCTTATAAATTATTTCCCCCATTTTATTTTTTTTTTACTAATTTGTCTGGACTATTTGGTGTTACAACGCACTTAAGTTTAAGTGTTATAATTGCATTTCGGTTTTTGAAGTAAGGTTGTATTTTTATGTGATTTTAATTTTTGAAGTAGTGGAAAAACAATTTTTTACTCTGCTTACCATTTATTTTTGGGTACTAATTTTATTTAGTTACGTAAATGAGGTGCATTGTGGCAAACAATTTTCAAAAATTCCAAGACGAGAATCCGTTTCAGATATCATTGAAAAGTTTTGGTTACCTGTCTGTCGATCAATTTTTTGTAAAGTATCAATTTGCAAAAGTTAAAGAGCGTATACGGTTGAAATTAATTTGGGGCTATCTGCAGGGACTTTCGACAAACTATCCAAATTTCATAAAAATAAGATGAGTACTTTTGAAGATACAGGTATAAATAAATATATGTTTGTGCGCATGTGGAAGATACAAAATGGCCGCAGAAGGTTGAAACTTATATGGGACCAACAATGGGCTAACGATGACCAGATTTCATTAAAATCGGAAGAGTAGACCTTTTTTGTGCAGAATTATGTGAAAAATATTTTTGGTAATAACACTTCTCTTCAAAAAATAAACCGTTTTACGTAAAAAGGGAAATAAAAGTAAATTTTGGACATTAAGGAGGGCGAATAGGGGGACGCTCCCCTCAAGAGAAAAAGTAGTAAGAAACTTTACTGTTTCTTACTACTTCACCTCCTAAAAGTGTTTTCACAAAGTTTCAAAAATTTATAAATTATTTCCCCTATAATTCCTTATTTTCCTTGACTATATCGAAAAATATATCGTTTTCCCTGGAAAAATCTAGTTTCGGAGATATTGATGAAAATAAATCTTATTTACCTAGTTGTAAATTAATTAAATGATGTGTTACTTTTTCTTTTCTCTTATACATATGAGGAAGTTTTGTTAGAGTTCGTCGTATTGATTTTTTTATTTTCTGGCTTTTTTTAAAAACTTATTACGTACATCATTGTTATTTAAAAATATTAAATAAATTTACTGATTTACTTATTTGTGATGCCTTATAATTATGCTTACTTATTATATCATACTGAAGGAATAATAAAATTAGTATATAAAGAAAAGAAACAAAATTCGTTGAAAAAGTATCTTTATTTTTCCACTTAATTCTTTATTAGTGTCATACCTAGATCTACCAATTTAATTTATTTAAAAATCAAAATTAATTTGATACTATGTAGTGGTATTTACGATGTTTGTGGGCATTATTTTAAAATTGTTTTTATTTATTTTGTTAGTTCGTGTAAAAAAGTTTAAAAATACATGCGATGGCCGGGAATCGAACCCGGATCAACTGCTTGGAAGGCAACTATGCTCACCATTACACCACCATCGCAGAGTTAGAGAGCGGTTTAGCTTATATGACACTAAAGGAGAAAAGAGTGGGAGGAAGGGAGGTTTGTAGTGGGATATTAATAGACTCTACTCTTTACAGAACGGGTTTGGCCTAGAGCTGACACAATCTCCCACAATATTTACTTTGACGCTTCTACTTCTAATACTACTTCTCTTTCTCTTTAATAAACAAACATTTTATTCCTTATACTGTCATAATATATAATGGCATACTATAGCGGCGTAATCTCTTACTAATGGCATCATTGTTAAATACATTGCGCTGTTTGACCATTTATTACATTATTTGGTAGGTTTTACAGAAAAAGTATATTTATTTAATTTTACACTGGAAGTATGAAGATAATTATTTACATTTACACTATTCAAACCAGGCACCACGTGGCTCTTTTACAGGACGAAATTATTTATCATTTTACCTTATTAGATAATTATTATCCGAGCTATGGAACAAGTATAAAGATCAAATAAAATACTTTATATCGGTCTTAAATGATTTAAACATTATGTTTAATGCTCTCTTTAGAACATCCTTCGTTGCAAAATATAACTAAATAGTTTTTCATATTAAATGTAAAGAGATCATGACTTATTGAAAGTCCATACAACGAATTAACTTACATGATTTAAATGATGACTTACATTATTATATCATATCAGATTTTACCAATGGATCATTAAGATCTTAATGGATTATTAAGATAATGTAAAATTTCTTTGTAATTCGATTAAAAATTCAAGTTATTATCTAAATAGCTATATTTGTTTTTCTTCCTTCATCTAGTGAGAAGCAATAAGCAATTACTGACTAAAAAACCAGATTGAAAATTTAATTAGTACTTTTGCAAGGTTTATACAATTTGTTATTGACATTTCTTGTGCTTACTTAAGTCAGTTTCATGTAGAAGAACAAACCGATATAAACGATGAAATACCAAGAGAGCCTGAAAAATTGTAAATTATTTTAAAAGGTCCCTATTCTTTCCCTTATTTAAAAAACTATGTATCATGAACGAATAAATGGGCCCGATAAAGACATTACAAAAAAAACATTTTTAAAGACATAAAAAACATTTTCAAATCCTTAATTGTTTGTTAAACATACTTCAAAGAGTTTGCTTTCATATAGATCGGTTCGATTTCTGCTGGGATTAAATTTATTTTTATCACTGTCTCAAAAACTAGATTTTTTCCAGGAAAACGACTTATAGATCGGGCGCACATTGAGGCGCAGGCCTTAGGGAAGTACAGCACAGTTGTTTTCAACCCCAGAAAATCCGAGACCGCGCAAGTTGGGACGCCAGATGGACCAAGTGTGGCGTAGTTCTGTCCTGGCCTTACCTGCGTCTCATATTTTTAGACGTGTTTTCCATTTGTTGCTAATTTCGGGTTTTCACAGTTATATTAATTACCTATTTAACTTGATATCAAAACAAAGGTACTATGAAAATAATTTGATCTCGATCTCTCTGCATTTGCAATTAATTTATTACTATTAGTATTATGAAAACTAGAAAAAAGTCTTTTTACCAGAAAAAAGACTTATATGGTTAAAGATTTTGTTTTTTTCTCCAGCTTTTGGTGGTTTATTTTTTTTTTTTTTTTTAAATGTATGGCAAATTTCATTGAAATCGGCCCAACTGGTTAGGCTCCACGCGTCTGCTTAGACTAAAGGTAACTTATGACAAATAGAATTGTTATAATAACCCCTTATAAAATGGGTAAATCTATCAAAATCGCCATTTGCAAATTTTTTCGCCATTACAGTAGGTACTTTTTCTGTGTGTATACTACTTATGTGAGAAAGTAATAAATGCGCAAACAAAATAGCATTATTAATAAATTTTATTATCAATGATTGAGAGAATCATAAAAATTCCCTCTGCTGCTTAGAATCATATAACAATTCTGCATTTACGTTGCAATGTTATTTGTAATTCAAATGACTTTCACGTTACGACGTTAGGTTAAGCTAATTTACTACGTTATAAATTATTTTAGCAATATATATTGAGATAGATTTTATTCATTTATTATATGTCTAGGAAATGATAAGAATTTTACAATGATCTATTTATGTTTTATTTACATAGAGGTTATTCCGTGATTTGATTTGGTTGCAAGGGCTCGTATATATTTATGATTTATCTGTATCGAATAGCCAGTTCCATGCCATGCCGTGACTCCCTTTAATTATTGCTTTTTATTAATTTAATCTCCTTTATTACTATCAACCACAGCGTTGATAGCGTTATGCGAAATAAATTGCTCTTATAAATAGTATATAAATCAACTTGAAATGACAGTAATTATCGACGGATCTAACCGGTAATGGATATTAAAAATTTTAACAAGTAGCATACTTATTATTATTTTTTAAGGGTTAAAAAGAAAATATATATAAAAAGTACGAAACCTTGTTAGTATATGATATCTATACACAAATACATAAATCAATGGTCTAATGTTATCATGTCTAATAACAAACAGTGACAGTTTATACAATTTTTTTGTAGGGTTCGTTGGACGGACATGAATCAAAACACCTTTATATTCCCTTTTGTATTTTCTAAAATGTCAGTTTGCTTGTGGATTCTATGAATAATTAAAATATACAAAGTCTCTTTCCGAATAAGTTGATTCTCATACCTATAAAGAACCTTCATCTTACGTTCATCAATATTTAATAATCAGTGACGAAGCTCAGCTAATCTCTCATCGTATTTAGAGCTTATAAAGGATTAAATAAAACACGCAGGAAATTGATTAGTTTACGGTAAAACATTAAAATACATGTATTTATACTAATACATGAAGTACTATGAGCATATTCTACAACATCTGGATTAGGGTAGAAACAGCAAAGTTATTCGTACAAATTTCCCTATTATAGAGTTTAATTCTATAAGTTCAACAATATCTCGCTAGAAATAGCGAACTTAGTCGTAAAAATTTCACTATTGCATTTTTATTCACAATGAGTTAGTTCTACAACATTCTAGAAGCAGCGAACTTAGTCATTAACATTTTTCTATTTGAGTTTTATTCACTATGAGTAAGTTCTACATCTCGCCAGAACTAGAGAACTTAGTCATGAAAATTTCGCTATTGGAGTATAATTCCCTGTAAGTAAGTTCAACAATATCTTGCTATAGAAATAGTGAACTTAGTCGCAAAACTTTTACTATTGAAATCTTATTCACAATGAGTAAGTTCTACAAAATACTAGAAGCAGCGAGCTTAGTCATAAAAATTTTGCTATCAAAGTTTTATTCACTATGAGAAAGTTCTACATCTCGCCAGAACTAGAGAACTTAGTCATGAAAATTTTGCTATTGGAGTTTCATTCTCTATGAGTAAGTTCTACAACCTCACGCTAGGAACCGTGAACTTTGTCGTATGAATTTTCTGAATGTTTTTTTAATTAAGTGTCGGACCACTTATACCTAAGGAACTCTCAGTTTGCATGTATATAACACTAACTTTAATTATTTATCTGTTTGAGTTAAGAAACCTTGTTACCGTATTTTAGTTGGACTTGGGGCTTTCTATGTAAGCACCTGAAAGTTATGTGTGTTTTAACATCATGCAATGCAATCTCACCAAGTAGTTTAGTTTCTTTTTAATTTCACTATTCACTTATATTTTGTTCTATTATCAGTAATAGAACTAGTCCTTTGGTTTGACTTATTTCTAACATTTCGAGCGACCTTCTAAAGCAGTAGAACTGAGTAATCTCACATCCAGTGTTTTCCATGTATTGTTTCGGATTTTTGTGTTTACATTAAATTAATATTGAACATTTCAATATTTACCATAAGGATAATTCCTCCCCGGTGGGGTATTGAACCCAAACTCTCGTCCTTTGCAATTATTGCCATTTTTTTTAAGGAACTAGATTTTTCCCTGGAAAAGACGTGTAATAAGTAGTTGTATGATTGAATAAAACCTGATGATTCAAATAAACTTGTTAATAATATGCGATTGTCTTTCCCTTTTTCCCTTCTACTATTCACTATTTTTTTCTACCATTCTAATATTTTTGTTGCTTGTTTTTGTTGAAGCAGTTAATGCGCTAAGTACATTTTTTTCAATTTAGCTTAAAAAAACGTTAAGCTTACAAAAAAACTAGATTTGTAAAACTAATTGTATCAATACCTTTTTTCTAATTATTCATATTTTTTAATGACTGGAGGCTATAAAGCTATAACATCTTACACCTCTCTTACGTTTTCAGTTTAATTTAATTAGCTAATTTTCAAAGAAAATTACGCTATTGCAATGGCTTCAAAATTTTTGTAATGCGAATTTTTGAAAAAATTTTCCATGGAAATCCGTTTTAGACCATTCTGAATCGATTCCTAAACTTTAACACTTTTTTTATGTATGTATGTATATATGTATATATGTATGCATATATGTATGTATATATGTGTCACTCTAGAAGATATCTCCCCTTAGGATGCACTTAAAAAATTCAAACAAATTTTAAAATGTCAATAATATCAAAAGAAAGGATGAGTTCGTTGGCCAGAATTTTTGGAGTTCATTTGGGGGTCAAATTTTTACAATTTAGGGTCAAAAATAGCATAAAAGCTATTTTTTCCATTTTACCCCCCTTTTATATGAAAATATGACAAAAGTGTACATAAAAACAAATACTGTACTCTTAAAGAGCATTCTAACGACATGCATCTTGAAGGGTAAATACTATTTTGACTTTTGTACCCCGTACCACTTGTACCAATTTTTTTTCACCCATGCAAATTCTAAACCAAAATTTTCCTATATTATCATAAGCCAATAATACGCAGATTCCTTTGAAAATTCGCTCATTAAGTCATGGCGCATGACTGGACTTTTTAAAATGTTATATTTTCTTTATTATTTTCCTGGAAATGTAAAAGAAAAATTAAACTTTCATATCAAGTCATGAAAATATATTTCATTTTGAAGAAATTCAAAGGTAAAGAAGTTAAAAAGAAACGTTTAATAAAGTTTTAAAACCAGAATATGATATGGTTTTACAAGTTTCTCTCTCTGCCAATAGATTATTTCCCTCCTTTCCTATCTCGTTTACTCTTATCTCTTTCTTTTGTCGGGTAAATAAAAAAAGATCATATAAAATTCAAAAGTTTTTTTTTTTTATAAAGTTTCAACTTTTAAAAAGAGGTTGTTTTAGGAACTTTTTCCCGAGTATATGTTAAAGTTTTCTGAGCGATGCTTTTCTCAATTTCATCACATTTTCCGGCAATATCAGAAGGCTTGTGTGTTGGAGGGAAGACGGCCGCCGCGCCGCATCAAACATGTAAAGTCAAAAATCGTGTAATTTGGTGCTCATACACGGAGGATTTAACTGGAGCCTTGGTATGGGGAGGGGGGAGGGAGGGAGAAATCTCAAATATTCATGCTTAAAGCCTTCACATCTCCTAACATTAGATTAGAACCATAATTACCTGCCCTAACTCAGGGATTACCTTGGCTGGGGCTCCCACCCTCCTAGCCTTTATATCCATAATGCATTCTCTTCAAGACGATAAACCCCCGCCCAGCCTTCCTCCCCATATTACTCATACAAGATTTAAACTTTACGGCCTCTTGCACATTAACTTGAAATATGGCTCTAAACCAGCCACTCTTTTCCTTTTTTTACTTATTTTTATTATATACGTTGTATTTTCTTTTCATTAAAGAAACGACAAATGCATATGACATTTACATACTTTGTTCTTTATAGTTATATTCTTCATACACCCATATAATGATTGGTTAAAATTTCTAATTCAGATTATTTATTTACTTTATTTTATTAGGTAAAAATTACTTAGCTAGTAGAATAAATTACGACTATAAAGTGTCTACTTTTAAAGATAAATTGCTTAAGAATTAATACTTCATATTGAAATGAGTTGTTGTAACCGCCCATACTTTTCAAGTGGTGCCTTTTGTTGAAGCAAACTCATATTAAATGTTATAATTAAAAATTATTTACATCTATCGATATTTTTTGAAATTTACTCATAGTTAATAAAAGAAGTACATATATTATTTTATTGTGATATAATATATCAGGATTAGGTTCTACCGCGAAGTTGGTCGTTATTAGGTTCAGTGGCATTATGATCATTAATAGTTTCAAGCATATATTAAATGCACTTTAGAAGTGAAAAGCGAACCAACAAATTTTTTTAAAAGATATTCTGGAATTGAAATCTCAAATAAATTCTCTGAACTGGAAATTAAAACTATTAATGAAATGTATAAACAAACAAACTAAAATTTATTAATCAATAAATTATCTAAATAAACTTGAGAAGGAAGACCGGAAGGAATGAAATAATGTGGTCGAAGAATATATCAAAGCTACTCTCCAAAAGCGTGGTGTGCTCTGGACCCAATCAAATAGGTTGGATGAAAACTGAGTTACCTACAAAAATGTTTGTTAACCATCTACACCTGCTGGTAATGCTCTCCAGTGCATTCTAACCTCTCTTTTAAAATACAAACATCTTTCATACTATTTCATAATGATCACCTAAACATTTCCGAATCTTGTTAGAATTGCAGTTAGAATATAGTCTAACTGCGACACCGTTCAGAAGCATTTTTCATAAATCCTTATAATATTCCCTGAAATGTATTGTTCTGTCAGAGAAGACTTAAGGTCAGACAATAATGCAATAACACAAATCGTTGAAATAAAGGGAAAGATGTCGGTGTCATAAATCAACATTATTTGGAGCCTGTGAGAAGGAAGATAAGATGAAGGAAACGACACGTTTTCCTTACCATCTGTGTCATTTTGTCGTGGAAAACACTTATCGCGTTTTCCTTTCTACTCCTAGAGTACATTGCATCCTTCCTTGCATTTATAACTTGGCTTCCCTTTTTATTCAAAACTATTTTTCTTTTTCTTCTTCTACTTAAAGTTCAAGCTATAAATTCTATCTTACGTATACAAAAACTACTTTTACTTCCTTCTATCACTTAATAGTTTTAATGTAATGTTAAATTTGGATACATTATTTTTACTCCTATTCATTATTCTAAACTATATTTCTGTTATTTGTTATATTATCAATTGTGTTTGAGGTAATGCGCAGTCCCTATACAGTATTCGTATTTACAAATACTGCCAATTTGTATTTACTGCATGCATAATTGGACATACAAATAATAATAATTTTTTTTTTTATCTAAAACCGTTTGTTTTATTTTTTTGCAGGTTAGTTGAAATAATTTTTATTGTGAAAACAACCAATTTACATTGACGTAAGTAAGCTTAAACTTCTAATAATATTTTAATAATTAAGTCCCGAGACAACTTGGACCGATATATTTTTGCTGTGTTTATACCCCCAT
The DNA here is from genome assembly GCA_951217055.1 of Gerris lacustris. NCBI lineage: Eukaryota > Metazoa > Arthropoda > Insecta > Hemiptera > Gerridae > Gerris > Gerris lacustris. Next base: position 37,707,838 of record OX578281.1, read on the forward strand.
TTTTTTGTTCATCCGGATTTTTTTTTTTTTTTTTTTTTACTACCTTAAATTTTATTTACTACTAAAAACGTTAACAATATTCTCGATAAAATAAATAATTAACCAAGAATCATTTTATTTGTTTATATTATTTCTACGTTCTTTCAATTTCTATTGCCCTACCTAAGTTTAGTATTATAGTGTTTACTTATAAATGGTAGGGAAATCGTAATTTAAAGCTTAGGACAAAACACGAAACTAACGACCTAGGTTTACAAGGAACGGTTACATGTGGCTAGCAAGCTGTACAAAGCCTGGCTGACTTATTTGTCTGGGAGTAGGTGAGTTAAAACTCTGGTTAACTTTAAAAGTGTAAAACGACTTTAGGCGAGGTCATAACTATTGTTCTTCATAAACCGCAATATGTTTGGACTAAAAAATGGACCATTTAAGTGGTAATCGCTTTATCCACAGCACTACCGCTTTGAATTAGACTTCCTTTTCCAATTACTCTCTTTCCTTTGTATCATAACACTTTTTTATTTTTTCACATAATTTACACCAGCAAGAACAAAGATCTTTCTCATTTTTCGTTCCTTCTGGTCATAATAGAGTTCATATTTCAACCTACCATTTTGCTTCCGAGCTTACCAAAGGTAACGGAAGCATTGTGATCATTCTGAAGGTCGAATTTTTTTTGTCTCAAAATTTAAAAATTCCCCTGACAGGAATCCATTTAAGACAAAAAGGAACATTTTTGGTCTCGTTTCTGTCTGTTTGTAATTCAGAAATTTGAGAACGACCTTATCTTAAAAACTACTCATCCTATTTTGATGAAATTTAGAGGGTATGTCGTAATTAGTAACCCATATTATTTTAAATTTCCTGCCTCGGCTTCGCCTCTGCAGTAAATTTGTTTAGCCTATCCTTGCCTTCTGCTCGGAACTAAAAATTAAAAAACTTGTCCTAGCAAAATTCTATTTTACTGCCTAGTAACATAAATTACTATTTTATTATTGTTTTATAAAAAGTGTTTTCTGACCTTTAAATTGTTCAATTAGAAGTTGGATGAACTTTTTTTCATATTACTTTTTGCTTTGTTAAAACAGATCTTGTTAACATGATGGAGTTCTATTTATTTATTATGTTATATATGAGAAACTCTCTCTTTTCTATGTCTCTACTGTAAGTTATACTTCCATAACTTACTGGTGTATGTTGCAGTTGGGCTATTTTTTCCTTGTATAGTCTGTTTAGTTGTTCTTGTATTCTTTGTAGGTTTTTTTATGTTTTGATGCCCAGTTTGGTGTGTGTTTTGAAGGGGGAGTAGGATTGTAAATAACATTGTACTGTACTGTGCAGAAAGAGTATTGCTTTTCAAATAAACAACCTGAGCATTGGGTTTTTGTTTCTTATCGTAAAGCGCTCGTTTCTCATGGTACCGCTGGGGAAATCTTCAGTCTTTATAATTACCTTCTCTCTCCAGATCTCACCCGAAAATACCCCTAACTCTTCGCTCTAAAAGCCCTTTTTTACCCCTTTATTTAACTTCTTTTATAACCAATGCTGGGGAATTCCCTTCTAAATATTCTCTCCCCTTTTGTCGTTTTATTTCTTTCAATTTTAGCTAATTTCTTTTAAGATAAACTGCGGTTTTGCAATCGTCCTGATAACCGAAGTTCATTAACCTCTTTCGTGGTCATTCATCCCTGTTTAAAGGTGTTTAGAATATACTTTAAGAAGAAATCGTTTCTTCGGACCCGGACCATATTGTGCTCTTCTTCAATAAGAACATATTCAATGCCGTAAGGAGGTAGATATTTATTTGGCATTAGGAATTACTTATTGAGATGCAGAAAAGAGGGTAAAAAATAATCTGCCTGGTAGCGTGACCTATCACTACACATAGTAACATACATACCTATCACACGTATAGTTACATGCGTATGCAATAAAGAATAATGGGATAGATATTGGTTATTTATAGAAATATCCTTTTTTCACTATTATAAAGTTTACTGTTTCAAGTTTATTTACTATAATAAAGTTTTTATTGCTCAAAGAGGTCGAATCCGGTTTGAATTTTTTTTTCTTCTTTCACTATATGTAAAATAACGCGAGTTATTTTTGGGTGGAATATTTTGCAGTAGAAGGATGGTAGGCAAAATTCGAAACAAGCGAGAGGAGGCACAATTCCTCAAAAGTTTCCCCTCTTTTTTTGGTTATTATTTCCTTCATTTGTTTCCTCCCCTTCCTCTTATTTTTCCCTTAAAAACAAGAAGAAAAAGGGGCGGGAGGAGACAATTAATTCTGTTTTTATTAAATCAGATAAAAACAGTCCCGCCTGGGTAAAACGTATCAAATCTATAAATCTTAAATGTTTGGAAGGGCTTAAAGCAAAGATGGGGTTCTTGAACCAAATGTAACAACCCTTTCTCCACAAACCCTTTACAGATTAAACAAAACCAGAATTACAAAAGCGGGATTACTATATACTACACTGAGATCTGTGTTCTAATGCCTTTATTAAATAATATGTTCCTTTGTATAGTAAAAAATATAATATTGATAAATGTATCTTGTGATTTTATACTTAATATAGGTGACATATAAAATTAAACCCTAGGAAAATAGGCTGTCTGTATTTGACAGATTTTTTTGTTCAAAAGAAGGTTAGGGGGTGCCCTTTCTTACAGCTCAGACTATTGCAGGTGACTGTCTGGTTCAACAAAGATATTTCAAATCCGCTTTTCTCTATTCATTACTATTAAGTACCTTTATAGAATTTATATCTGGAATTAATATTAGAGGTCTTCTTCAGTAGCGGTCAGTGAAGCATAAGAACATTTAGAATAGGAATTCCACCTGCCAATGGTCAAAATGGTTAATGAACAAGGGTATTCCATCCTTATACAGAGAAGTCTCCATTTCTAACTATCTCTTTGTGGTAGCAAGGAATATAGTCATTCAGCCCTAAATGTAACAACTACTGTTTAATGCCGGCTTTAGACCACTAGAGATAATCTGTAGTCAGGTCATTTCAAAACTGGGTTGACTAACTCGGAAAAAACTATAGTTATAATGAATTTAAATCCTATGATATCTAATTTAATTAATTTATCATTTTTCTTATTGGTTGGCTATTACGTTACAACTATATGTGGCTTTACCACTAGAACGATTTGCGAGTTTTGGAACTGTTAAAAAATTTAATTTGTAACTAAGCATATAATTTGTAATCGATGGATGATTTAAGTGTATTAATGATAATCGTCAAGTTCCTTCCATTGTGATGAAACGTTTCGACCCTTCTTTTAGGTCAGTTTCAATCATCTTTATTTTTTCTATAATATGTATATATATATATATATATATATATATATATATATATATATATATATATATATATATATATATGATTAATAATTCATAACAATTCCTATTTTAATTAATAATATTTAATAACCTGAATTACATAATTAACAATTTTTAATTTTGAACTTAATTAATTGAATATTACAAAAATCGGCCCGAGACAACTCCAAATTTGGAGCTAAAATTCATTTCTTGATTTCTCCTCGGGGTATGATTTTTCTAAACATGTAGGCGTCTGCACAGACAGACATTTTTTAAAAACCACTTTTTTGGACTCAGGGGACGTAAAAAGTGTAAAAGAACGTGTAAATCCATCAAAATCACAAAATCGAATTTTCGTGCCATCACAATACTTTCTCTTTATATGAGAAACAAAAAAGTGCTTAATGAATGATGCCGGTGTTTAGTGCCAGCGGAATACACACATTTTTAAGTTTATTAATTAATTTTGAATGTTCTTTTTTAATTCATTAAATAAAAACTCCACAAACTAGCGTTTTATTAGGTAGTTATGATTTAGGACATAATATCTTTTTTTCAACCTCGCTATATTTCGCCCTCAACCTTGGGCTTCTTCAGGCTCTACAAATTAAACAAACATTTTTCCAATCATTTAAACATATTTTTCACAGGACATTTTATCTTATTAATATTACTTTTAAAACAATACAACATTAAATTTTATAAATACCAAATTTTTTTATTCCATCATTTTACTAACATAAAATTTTTCACTTGATAAAATGATAAAAACTTTAATCCCCTTTGTTTGACATTTAGAGGGAGACTAAATATAGTATATTATAAAAAAATATCCCGGCGCGGGAGTGTATTTTTCACTGTCTGTTTCCCGTAGTAAATAATAATTATAATTTGATTTAAATTAAAATTTAAACTTTCCGTAGTATGAAAACTACCAAAAACTTAAAATTGAATATAAAAAAATATTCCTTAATGGATTGTTTCTATTTTATCTATAATATTTTACCTTGTAATTGATTCATCTTAGATTCGTATTCTAATTTATACGTAGTAATTGTTTTTTTTTGCAAAATCAACAAAACAAAATAATAATAATAATAATAATAATAATAATAATAATAATAATAATAAACAATCCAAATTAATTAAAAAATCAGTCAATTTTATTAATTAATCAGATAAATATCTGATTAATTAATCAACTATGTTTTTGTAATTTTGTAATGGAGTTTTTTTATGTTTGTTTTGAGTTTATAAATTATTTAATAAAAATTCAATATGTTAGAATTTTGGCCTAAACTTTATAAATAAATTATTTTTATCGGGATTAATTGATTAGAAAGTCAACTTTAAAAAAATTGTCTGTTTTTACTTTTGCTTGTTAAAAAAAAAATGGCTGGTTTTGACCTCTCGCGTTTTGCTACTTATTTATTTTCCTCAAACTCTTGGAATCTACACTTCCGGGAAAACGACTTATATGGTTAGATTCATATTTAAATGAACTACAAGATGGAATCCCTGATCTTTACATCAAAATCATGATTTTAAATTCTTCAGGAATTAGAGCTTGATGGAGTTAGCTTAATAGATTAACAAAAAATACAGGGATATTGAAATATTGCTGAAAATCTCAGAGGTTATAGTTCTACCATACGAAGCTATGATTGATTTCTCAATCGACGCAAAATTCGATTCTTTACAAGGCTTTTTTTCAAGGTCATAATGCGTTTTATTTGAAAACGCAGCTATCCGGAACCCTTTTGTTCAGCGTCAAATTTCCTATAACATCCTGAAGTGGTTGGGTTTCGTTCGATATCCTGTTTGAATTATGTACAAGAAGGTTGAGACCCTGTGTCAATAATTATATGGCTAGTTAATTTTAGGGAGCAACATTGAATTCGCCATAATTAAAAGAGGAGTTAATAGAACAATTACAAAAGCAGTCAGTTGATCCTAAACATTAGTTATTCCATTCGAAAACTTATAACAAGCAACATTTCTTCTTAACTCGCCACACATGTAGCATCCGTCAATTAATAGTAATGGGCTCTCGATTTTCGGGGTTAAATTTAAAGAAATCAAAATTTATTATTTTCGAAATCAATAAGTTATTCTAAAAGGTTTTTCTTCTGCTTTTTATAATTGTTCCTTTTTCTTACTTTCTCTATCTCATTTCATTTTTGAGATAGCACACATTGTTTTAAAAGTTTCGTCAAAATCGATATCTCCATAACTAGTGAGAATTGGGCATAGGTATGCTTACTCATATTTTTTGTTCCATTTGACGCATCAAATACACCAGTTTCTTTATGAAATTTTATCGTGGGTCATCCTGTATATTAAATATATATATATATATATATATATATATATATATATATATATATATATATATATATATATATATATATATAATATATAGATCTGGCAAAAAAAAGGTAAATTATTTAGAAAAGCATAAAGTGAAAAGATAATAAAAAGTAGTTAAAAGGAAGAAATAAAGTTAACGTTGTTAGTTAGAAGTATGTCCCATTGTTTTGTCGTCTATGTTTCAAAGAAATGCTGGAGGAAAGCTCTCGACACAGCCACATCCAAATAGTCTCCGGCACGGAATCAACATTAATTTTCACGTCACAAAAAAAAACCTAGACTCAACTCGCGTTTAGCGTGCTAAAACCAAATATGAAACAATGCTGAGATGTCACGAAGTATCTTTAGTAGGGAAAAACGGAAAAAGTTTAGTTCAGTTTTTGTTATAAATTCATTTGAAAAGCTAAATGATATAGCCGTATTTTTTTTTTTTTTTTTTTTTTCGTTGATAAATTATTAAATAAGAGATATTTTAGAATGTAAAACAAACAATTTAAAGATACTGTTTTACTAAAGACTGTATTCTTTAGATTTAAAATACTTATTATTTTAATTTTCCTAATATTAGGAGAAAGAATAAAATGTAAATGTTTTATTAATGGGTCCAATAGTCATGCAAAAGTAACTTTGTCTTATTGATGGTAAAAAAACGAATCTTAAGAAAAAGTCTTAAGAAGTAGTCTTAAGAAAAAATTAAAAAGCTCACTTTTGCGATATTTCGACCTCTCTTCGGGTCATGTTCAAGCTAAAAACCATATTTATTGTTAGTAATTACAGTAAATTTATTACAGCTTACTTAATTCTTGAATTGCTTTCTATATTTCGATTATATATTCTTTACTAGATCATGACTAACTCATCATGTTCTACTACATGTTGTGTTTTAATCTAACATTTGTGTGGTGTTCGACATTCCCTGAAATGATTCGATTTCAGTTATTGGGTTAGGCACATTTTGAAAATATTTTGGGCTTTTAATTGTAACTGTCATAAACCCGAATATACCCTTCACTGAATTTATAGTCCTGCCTACAGCCAACATGCTGTTAAGTCCAAAACTTCCGGACAAATTTCAGAGGGCATTATTAAAACTATTTTTGATTTTGTTTTTATCAACCATTCTTCTTTTAGTTTGCTTGTACATATTCCCCCAATTTTTAATATAGTTATGCATTATTCAACGTTAATTATGAAAAGTAATTTCAAATATCATGCAGGAAATTGATCTTGACTATAATGCAAAGAGAAGACATATTTCTTCTTTCGTTTCTAATGATTAGAGAGAAAAAATCTTAGTAACATTTGACGGAAAAAAATGCACGATAAATTAAAATCACTCCTAGAAAGGAAATTGAACTGGATAGGTCATCTATCTTAGAGATATACTAAGCAATAATTGAGCAAGAACAAAAAATGTGTGATATTTGCTTAGCGATATAATACGTACATAATGTTTATTTATTATTTATTGGACGAAATATTATTTTGCTTGCATCTGTCCACATACCGTCTAATTTCATATCTATTGAACCATAACTTATGATTACTAAAATGTCCCAATTCGGGTTTTTAATATATCGAAATGTGCAGTTGTTACAAAATTGTAAAACTCAAAAGCTTACTGCTCAACATCCCCTCTTTGACAACAATGTTTCCGCCATTTCACTCTAGGAAGTGCAATGGTAAATTCTTTTCTTTTTTCATCTAAAAAAAAAAAAAAAAAAATAGAATCTTCACTAAGGAAGAAACCGTCTTAAAAGTAGGGAATAAACATCAAAAACATTGAGAATAGCCGCTTCCTGCCAGAAGGACTCTAAAGGCAATGCTTAACACAATAACATTAAACTGCAAAAGGGTTTCTCGTTTCCCTTCATTGAAAATGTCTCATTTAAAGCAGAGTTCTTAAGATATAAAATGATAAGAAATAAGGTTTTTTTCTTCCAGTCTCTTATTCTTTTAAGATATTCTTTTGCCCTTTTTTAAGCGAATAGGGCTTTTACTTTTTTCTTTTTATCTCCATTACTTTTTTTTTAGAGTACTGAGCGTGTTCTGGCGAATTTATGCGATAGAGAAAAATGCTTGTTTTAAAAATATTTATTTTTTATTATTAAACTACTTTACGAAATATATAACGATAAAAATATACTTTTTTTTATTATTTATCTATTATGTTCTTTGTTATTATACTCTTACTTCTATTATATTTTTCATTATTTTACCTCTAAGAATTCCGTTTCATTTTAATATATTATACTTGGATGTAATGACATGTTATATTTTTCCTTATTATATTATGTTTACTTTAATATATTTATACAAAGAACATAAAGAGATCAAAAATTGTTATAATAAACCATATTAACTTTTTTAGGAAATTGATACATGAAAAAAAAAAATAAAATCATTTCTTTTTCTTTAATATTCTATTATCTGTTTCCCATTTTGAATTTCGTATCTACGAAGTACCTTTGAACATTTTTTTTTTTCATGTAGTGGGCTTTCACATGGTAAATTCCGTCAAAGCTTCAGGGCAGAATTCATAAACAGTGTGTTGTATTTAAATCTGCCTACAAAATCAGGTTTAGCTAATAAATCCCCTTTGAAGTGTGGGAAGAAGGCAAGATTGAAGCATCTTCAGGACCGATCAAGGGATGTTGTGTTTAACGAAGAAATTCAAACAAAAATACTATCTTACTCATATTTCTACTTCAGCTGAAACAGGAAATTAAAATGAACCTGGTCCATCTCATGAAGTAGAAACTGTGAATCAAGTTGTGAGATAAAAGTTCTGAAGCAGAAAATTGACAAGAATTAGCTGCACTACTGCGGGACCAGCGTTCTCCGAGATCGATCTAAAAATCAAACTTTTTTTCTTTTTTTTTTTAATTTATTTATTTAGCCACAACTACAAATATTAATTATAATAAGTGACTTCTGTCATAATGAAAATAACTATTAATATACACAGAGTCACTGATAAGGAGAGGCCATCCACTGAAGGTACTCCTATCACGTGATTTACATTGTTATATATGATTACATATTAAGAAAGTCTCGGGGCCAATCCCTCTTGAGACGATGTCTAGGATTGAGGATTGCAAAGTTGTTAAAATTCCTGAAACTACAAACAAGCTATTAAAAGTGAGAATTCTGAAAAATAGATTGAAGAAATAAACTGGCTAAAAGAAAATAAAACTTGGTTATAAGTAAAATTTCCTTCAGGGAAAATGCCATTTCTTGCAAATGGGCATTCAAAGTAAAAATTAGCCCTGACGGTACAATTGGCAAGTATTAAATTCCTGCCTAAAGGAAAAACTCAAAGGACTGTGGTAAAGGATTCACTCAAAAACAAGGGAGGGACTTCAATGAAACTTTTTTCCCTGTAGCTCGAATGAGTACGTGCAGAGCTGTTATAATTATTGCTGCTAATGTAAACATGTCTTTGATACTTAGAAACTTCTAAGTATTGATGTGGCAACTACATTTTTATATAGAAAAGATAATATACATTCAAAATCCTCAAGGACATAATGATGGTGCTGATGCTGATAGAGTTTTTAAACTCACGAGAAATCTCTACTGACTGAAACAAGCACCCAGATGCTGGCGCAAAAGATTTACAGGTTATCTATATAATCAGAAGATTGGTTTTACAAAGAGTTTCTCTGATTAATTTGTGTGTCTGGTTCTCTCTTAATGGTCGACATCTCGAGAAACCAAGAAACATAGTCATTATTAAGGTCAAACGCATCTTGAGATATCTCAAAGGAACTCAAGAAACCAGGTTCTACAAGCCAGAACCCAAGAAAGGTATAATAAAGTCTTATAGTGATGCAGACCACGGTGGTTACTTGTTTTCTGGGAAATCAACCACCGGAGTAGTATTCAGGTGGAGCTGTGTCGTGGTTAGTGGTTAGGTCAACTTCAACCTTTAGTGGTATACCACAACAGAAGCTGAAATTGCAGCCGCAAGCGAGGCAGCACGTGAAGTTTAGTGGCTGAAGTGCCTATGACAGTTTAGGAGAATCTGTTAAAACTCCTAGCTCATGGTAGACAATAAAGCTGCTCTGAAGCACGTTCAAAATACCTAATACCATCGGAACATCCAAGTATATAAGAATTAGAAACTTATTTTTTCGGGAAATCGTTGGAAGAAAGGAACTTAATCATGAAGATAGACACTCAGAGGTAGTTAGCGGATCTATTGCCTTTGTAATATAAGCCGTTGCTATCACCTAGGCTGCGGAAACTCTGCATCTTTAATTATAGGTGTCTGAACCGGTCTACAGTCTACACAGGCCCGTCGAGAGGGGGCGGCAGGTACGGCTGATGCCGGGGGGCCCGGACCTCCCCTAAAGGGCCCCGCTTCTCAAGCCCCGAACACCCAATCACGCCAATATTTATAATTGAAATATTAAATAATTATATTCGTAATAATAATTAAAAATAATATTAGCTAATATTAAAGTTGTCAGCCAAGTGTGGTGATTAAGTTTGCAAGAGAATTTCCCGGTACCGAGACTGAGAAGCGAAAAATTACTAAACCTTATCCCGAAGGGTTTCAAGAAAAATCCACAGAGAACCCAGAAAATCGCTTCAAAGTTGAAGTTTTTTATGTTTTAATTGACAGTGTGATTGGAAACTTGAGTGATCCATACCAAGCAGTCAACAAAATCAATGATTAATGATTTGTTCAGTTTTATTTGGACATATCCAAAGTTGAAAAAATATTAAATACACTATTCATCTCAACCATCATCATTTTCAACCATGTATATGGTTGAAAAATCCGGCATGCTAGCCTGAAAGACACTACAATGGTTTCTTCAGTCATAAAAATTCATATTTCCTACTAGTAGGTTTTGGAGGCCCCCTGGAAACTTTTAGGGGCCCCTCAATTTCCCTTCCAAGGGCCCCCGCGTGGCGGGGTCTGTGGGTCCCTTATTGCCACCACTTTTTCCTACTTCCTACAATACTAGCTGGATACCCGTGCTTCTCTACGAAGTTTATTTTAATTTGATAAGTTTACAAACTACCGTCAAGAGAGACTATTTTACTATGCGAGAATATCTAGATGCTATCCCTCCCTCCTCCCACTTATTTCTATATCCCCTCCTCTTTGATAAGATAATTTGCAAATATTTCAAATTTACCCCTCTCCTAAATGACAATATGACAAAACTGTAGATAACAACAATTACTGTACTCTTAAAGAGCTTTTTAACGATATGCATCATGAAGTTCATTACTTTGACCCCATATTCATCACTTGAGTTGTACCCCATACCCCTGAGTGCCAAAATTTAAATTTCGAAAATTCATGTAGAGTGTGACCTTCCCATTGCTTTGAAGGTCAAGTGTAAAAATTTTCATCGAGATCAAACAAAAACTGTAGATTTGTATAAAGAACATACACACATAAGTTGACTTTTAGATGTATTTTTACATTTTACCCTCTTAAATGTATATAACAACAATTACTGTACTCTTAAAGAGCTTTTGAATGACATGCATCATGAAGGGTATTCATTACTTTGACCTCGTATTCATCACTTGTGTTTACCCCATACCCCTCTGTACCAAAATTTAAATTTCTAAATTCTATGTAGACAGTGAGTTTCTCCTTGCTTTGATGATCAAATATGCAAATTTTCATCGAGATCGGACATAAACTGTAGATTTGTATATAGAACATACACATATACCTTGACGGCTGAACTACAGTTTATGGGGCTCTTTCTGATAACACGTTATCTCACTATAAACCACTTTCAAGACCTAATATATCGATATATCTTGTCTTTTAAACTCTTTTATATTTCGATTTGAAACTCTACCTGGTCTATATGCAGGAGGGTTTTTTTTTTTTTAGAAATGAGCGCTCCGCGAAGCGGTGTGGTGCGGCGATTCAAAATTCTAGGGCAAAAAATTAAGGTTAACAAAATTAAATTTAAACCCAAAACAAACACATTTTCGTTAATACGTGTAAAATTACGCAAATCACACATTATTTGGATATATTGAAATATGGCGTCAATATAGCAATCGGTAGTAGCGATTTGCGATGTATAGTAGGGGCTCCATATACTGTAGTTCTACTTTCAACTTAAAATACCATTTGATTTAACTTGTTTTAACAAACAGTCTTTTTATTAAACATTTATTCATTTAAACTTATATAAACAAAATATTTTTTCACTTACAGTACAAAGAGGTTAAACCAATAATGCGAGCAAAATTATTAAAAAATAAAATAACAAACATATTTGGTTTCGGTTAAACTAAAAACATATTTAAAATATAATATTACCATGAAGAATAATTATTATTTATAATATTTTTATTTTAAATAATTTTTTATAATAAATTTTAGAGTATTTAATTTTGATACGATGGTAGTGTGGTAGCCCTGAAAGAGGCGAGTCACTTCGACGAGGCTAGGCGGTTTCCCATATAGTTTTAGTGCGTCGGCCATATTGTTTTTACTTCTCTAATTAGGTCAACAGTAATTTTAGTCGAATCTTACTTTAAATTCACTTCTTAATCGAGGAAAAGTATTTTAAATCGGGTAGCGGGTCTTTATATTTGTACAGTGTGTTATAATTCAAATGTTTCTTTTTGATTTCTATACATTTTTCTTGCGAAAAGTACATCTTTCGTGTATTTAGTTTATATTTTATTAATTGTTCGTTGTTCTGTGTTGAAATCTTGTTTTTGGAGATAGATCGATTTGTTATTCAGTGTAATATCGACGGTAATATCTTTCAAAGTTAATTCTACGTATAGTTATAACAGCATTTAAAGAATATAATGGAATATGAAGATATACATAGGATGGATTGAAAGAACGAAGCGAAGCTATAAAAGTAGATTGATTCTTTCTATTTACCTATTAAGTTAAATTGAATAATTTATGTTTAGTTATAATAAACAATCTTATTACAAAACGATTATGGTAAGAGATAATTTTATTTAAATTCTTAATCAAACTATTGTTTTTTTTTTTAGTTATTTCCTTAGAATTAAAAGCTATTCAAAAAGTGAAGATTTTTGTTTTTAATGTTGGAGGGAATTATCTTATAGACTACGTGTCATTCCCACCCCCTTAATCTTCCTTCTCGCTTATTTTCTTTTATATTCTTTGTTTGTTTTACTTTTTCTTCGAAATCATTATTTTATGTTTTACTAGCTGGATACCTGTTCTTTGCTACGGAGTGTTATTTTAATTTGATAAGTCTGTAAACTACCATCAAGAAACATTTAAATTATTTTACTATGAGATATCTAGATTTTATCCCTTCCACTGATTTCTATACCCCCTCTTCTTTGATAAGATAATTTGCATATATCCTAAATTTAGCCCCCTCCTAAAAAAAACAAGGGATTCTACTGTACTCTATTCTAGGCAGCGGCCGCGCTGCGGCCGCTTTTCGGGGATTTGTCGGGTGAAGCGAGTAGGGAGCAGAGCCCCCTTGTAATATATTAAATAAAATTGTATAAAACGTAAATGAACGTACACAACATTTTACAGTTATAGGACTTTTTTTTAGTCCAGATTGTGTTTTAGTTGAGGACTAAGAAATTATAAATGTTTTCAAACAATTTTGTCTAATTTTAGGTCATAATTATGACTCATATACCCATATTAATTTAAGTCAATTGGTTTTTTAACATTACTGCGGTAAAATAGTTGTAATCTTCAAAATGAGTTTGTTTTACTTTGCTTTATCAGTAGTATGTCTGCAGTTATCAGTAATAGGAGTTTATTAGTAGTACTTACAATAAATATAAAATAGAACTTATTATAAGAGTTGAAAAATTCACTACACAAGTTATTAGTGTAAAGTCTCAAAATGACGAATAAAAACGAGTAAAAAGAGGGGGCCCATATAGGTCTAGCCATGGGACCCGCTACGGCTCTCGACGGGCCTGGGTCTACAGACACATACATTGAAGTCATTCTGAAAACTACAGAATGAGGAAGGGCTTTGAAGTTATCCTGATTTCTGTCAAAGTCATTTCATATTACTTTGTATTTTTATTTTAAACTGTCAAAGTTAAAATAAATCTATTCTGTCATTAGCTCTTGCTAAAAGAAAAAAACAGTATTCTTACAAATCATTAAATAGTACAGTCAATCTGTCGTGACAAAAGGCTGTCTGTGGAAAAAATTCGAGGTTGATTTATTTTTGCGAGGATCGTTTGGGACACATTAGAAAAGCTTAACTTCAACTTTTCGAGAACATCCGGACGGCAGAAGCACAGGGTACAAAAGTCGAAAATGTATATACCCTTTATGATGCATGTCGTTGGTATATAAGCTCATTAAGAGTACAGTAATTTTTGTTATATACACTTTTGTCATATTTTCATTTTTGAGGGGGGTAAATTGGAAAAACAGGAAAAAAAGCTTCTATTAAATATTTAGTACAGTCAATCTGCCGTGATAAAAGTCAAAATTTAAGGGAACTTTTTTTTACATAAATCGCTTGGAGCATATAAGAACAGCATAAATCAAATTTTGCGGGACTGTCCGGAAGGTGGATGGGGGGAAACTCATATTTTTGTTCGTTTATCTCAAGTTTTTATTATTTTTCCGGCTCCGCTTCCTCTTTTTTGCCGCTGATGAATTTCCTGCTGATTCTTCACTCCCTAAGGTACTTTTTTCATGTTCGCTAGTTGACATTGAAGGCAAAAGTTCGACTTGGGAGGGCAAGTCAAAGTCAGTATCCTCAAGGAAATCTTCTTCAGTACCTGCGAGAGGTACTTTGCTGCATTTTTCTCCGCCGCAGTGTTTATAAGCTACTGAGCATGGGAGACCCGCCTTCCTGCACCCGCAAGCTGCAGTTTCAAGAGTCTTTCCGGTGCGGGATCAAGTTCCGTTGTCACAGGTTCCAGTCCTCGGGCAGTTTTGTTCCACCCCCACTCAGTAGGTTCAATGTGATTTTCCATATTACCCCCCTCTTAAATGAAGATATGACAAAAGTGTATATATAAAAAATTACTATACTCTTTGTGACTTTTGAACCCCGTACCCCGTACTTCCGCCGTCCGTATTTTCCCGAAAAGTTGGAGTTCAGCTCTTCTCATGTGTCTCAAGCGAACCACAAAAAAAAATGTAGTCTCGAATTTTTGCTGCACAAATTTACTGTTCATTTATAATTTTTTTCTTGTTTTTCCATATAACCTCTCTCTTAAATGAAAATATGACAAATGTAAATAACAAAAATTACTATATTCTTAAAGAGCTTTCCAACGACATGCATCATGAAGGGTATATACCTTTTTTTACTTTTGTACCCCGTACCCCGTACTTCAGCCGTCCGGATGTTCCCGAAAAGTTGGAGTTAAGCTTTTCTCATGTGTCCCAAACGATCCTCGCAAAAAAAAAAATCATCCTCGAATTTTTTCCGCACAAATTTACAGATTGACTGTACTAAAATGCAATAAAGTAATACTTAATAAAGCTTGTTAAAATAATTAAAAACAAGTATTTTCATTCAATTTCATAGAGTACTAAAAAATTAATCTATCTTTCTCCAAAATCAGTAAACTTCTCTACCAACAAAAGAAAACAATTAACTAATATTTTCTAAACTAAGAATTTAGTAAAAACCTAATTACTGAACATAGATTTGTATACAGTTTTAATTTCATGATTGGCAGATTAGTTCATGCATTTTCATCATGTCTGACAGGCCACCGTGT
Source organism: Gerris lacustris (assembly GCA_951217055.1). Taxonomy (NCBI): domain Eukaryota; kingdom Metazoa; phylum Arthropoda; class Insecta; order Hemiptera; family Gerridae; genus Gerris; species Gerris lacustris. Next base: position 37,723,252 of record OX578281.1, read on the forward strand.
TTAATTAATTCTGCTACTGTTTAAAATTCCCCTGAAGATCGATTGTTCTTAATCTTATTTATAAACTTTTTTGTTTGTTCTATGAGTATTCTCCTTCAGCAGTTATATCAGTATCAACATGTGTGTGTGTATGCCATATATGTATCAAATATACGAATATTTAGGATCAATTATAAAAATTATAATAACGAGCTACTCGCCAATATGAGGATATGCGTGGGCTAAACTTAAGTGGTATCAGTCTACTTTTGGTGAAGTTATAATTGTACATAAATTAATCAAGCAGATGCACAAACTTTAATTTTAGCAATAGGAAGTTTCATTTATGACGGACGCTAAAAGAAAAATTCTCCGTTACTTATTACTTATAAATATGGTAGAACGAATTAAAAAATTAAGTAGTGAAAGAATATTTTGACAATAATTTGGTTATTCTTGCAGTTTTGAAGGAACGAAATGAATATTAACGGAGGTTTTTCCTTTATTTTATTTCCTTTCAGTAGAATGGCATGGAGCGTTTAACCGTGATGGTAGGAAGGGTTATTAGGGGCAAAACGATTCCTATAAATGACGCCTTGAAGGCACCTCATCCTTCGTCATTCTTTCTAAGATTACCGTGATTTTTATATGTTTCTTTCTTTTTTTTACCCTAACCGGATAAAGTCGAACTGGGGCGATGTAAAGGCATCCTAGCGGTAAAGTAACGACTTGATGAATACCCAGAGACATCAGAAAATCATCAACTCCCGTCCAACCAAGAAAATTCCCGGGCAAAAAAAGAGGGAAAAATGGCCTTTAAAACTTAATGGTTTTCCCGCCTTTATTCTTGGTTTAAACATCGTAAAAATCCCGAGGAATTTCTAACCTCGGATATTTTAGGGAATTTCTTGGCGCGAACTAAATAACTTATAAGCTTGGGAGCTTAGACCTATGCTTTCACCCCTTGTTCATTCTTATGTTTTACACGATAAACTGCCTTTTTTTATGACTAGTGACTTTTATGGTTAAATAATAAATAGCTTAATTAACACGTAAAAAAAGATATAAATAAATTTATTTATATTTTTTTTTCTATCCTCGGTAATTTTATATTCTTAAATTTTATTATGTCTTTTAATTTTATGCGAGTTGATAAACTACTAAGTGCTTTTTATATTTACATTAACCTTGGTTTATTTTATATTCTTTTTAATTAACTTCTTTTATTATTTAATTTCTAAATCATTTTATTATTTTCTTTGCTCTCTTTTCTCTTTTCTCTCATTTCTTTATATATACATATATATATATATATATATATATATATATATATATATATATATATATATATATATATATATATATATATATATATATATATATATATATATATATATATACATATATTTACACAATTTGCGAGAGACACCAAGGGATGTGCCACGCAAGCGTGACACATAGGAACTGTTCCAACATCAGACATTAAGATGTTGGCTCGGCATTATACCATGTCCTGCATCGTTTCGTCGCGTCCGACTCATCTTCGTCGCGAGTCGGACTTCGTCGCGTTACTCTGCTGATGTGTTTTGCCAGCCAAGCAAGAATGGCGGTATGAGAGCACCCTCGTCTCTGATAAGTCCTATATCTGATCTTCTTGATGTAGTATAGGTCCAGAGTTGGGTGGGCATCGTCGGGCCCCTGATGAGTCGGACGCGACGAAACGATGCAGGACATGGTATAATGCCGAGCCAACATCTTAATGACGTTATGTCTGATGTTGGAACAGTTCCTATGTGTCACGCTTGCGTGGCACATCCCTTGGTGTCTCTCGCAAATTGTGTAGCCTATTGCAGTGTGCAAAAACACGGTATTACTCTGCTGATATATATATATTTATACATTAATCAGAATTTGGAAATTTTTGTATACTTTTTCATTTCATACGAAAACCAAAACTACCTACCTGTCGCCACCAGTCCGACTTTATAGACGCAAAACTAGTCGAACTATAACTGTCGCTGGTGGTGACACAGCGATGTTTGTTTATTGTTAATTTTTATTTTACTACGTTTTTATTAGCTTGCTTTCTTGTTTGTTTGTTTGTCCAGTACAACCGATTTTTAACTAACTTCCCGAGTAGCTAGACATTTGAAAATTTTAGAGTAGCTCAGAACACGATGGCAATGCAATATTTCAATACTTTTAGCCATCTTTCAGCTGAATTTAATTTGTTTTCAGAAATTTTGCTGTATGGAAAGTTAGTTCGGAAAAATAGTTATTTTATTTGTTTTTACTTGCCCCATATTTACCAATAATCTTCATTTTGACGGGTTTCAAATTTGTGATTTTTTTATTAAGAGTTTAACATTGAATGATAGCGAAAAAGGAAAAGTAAACAAAGAAATAAATTAATTGACTTTTGACAACCAGGTTTGTTTACACTTGTGTCCTAGGTATCGGTTTAATTTTTCTGCATCTGTACTTCTTTACTTGTACACATTTTTCTTTTTCTTCTCTTACTGTCCCTACACGGGGGCATATCAATGGCACGGTTTAGATTCGGTGTTGGCGGGATCCGTTGTACAAAGATTTGTCCTTTAAGGTTTAAGATCAGCTCTCTAGATGGTTTTCATTTATGTGAAGTAAATAAATTCGGAACTATTTTTTTTTTCACTAAGATTATATATATAACAATGAAAATTATATTATCAACATTACATATGATTCAACAGAAAATTTAAAAAGGTAGTATATAAAAAGTTCTTTTCATCTTGTAATTATTTGTATTGTGTTACCAAACTGTCATTTGTATTTATAATCTGTAAAACATACCTTTAAGAAAGCCAATGTACTTTTTGTAAGTTAAGTAAAAGAACTACTTATCAGTGTGCATAGCGTTGGTTTTTCTTTATAGTGTAGAGTTTCACGCCTGCCGATATCAAAGCTGTGATTCCGGCAGCGACAATAACGATTATTTTGTGTGCAGTGATGTGTGCTAGCATATGTTGCAGGCTTGGTTCAATAAAAAGTTATTGAGTAGAACAGGTTCTACAACCTTTTTTCGATTCTTTATCGTCTTATTTGGCACTTATTTAGATTGTTACTCCCTTTATAAAAAATTGAGGGTAGTAACAATCTAAAGAAGGTCTTCTTTAGACTGTTACTCCCCTTATAAAAACAGAAGTGTGATATTCCTTTGTCCCAAATTACATTGGACTAAACATCCCTTTGTCCTAATAGTTGTTTAGTCAGTCATTTATACTCTTAAAAAAAACAGGGGAGTAACAAACTAAAGAAGTACCTCTTATTTAATATCTCAGGAGATATTAAATAAGAGGAAATATCTCAGGAGATATTAAATATATCTTATTTAATATCTCAGGAGATATTAAATAAAATATAAAAGTTTTCTTTTTTTAAAAAATAATGTCCCAGAACTAAATCGTGGTTATTGATTTTTTTTTTTTAACTACTCTGTATCATCAATTGCTTTGTTTACGTTTAAGCTGTTATTGTCATTAAAAGAGAAAAGATTACTGTTTAAATTTTCACGGGGTGTTTTCTTTAAAAATAATTAATTCCGAACCAATTTGATAGCATTTACTTGTATAGTGTTTTTATTCAAAATATATTGAAGATCTTGAATCTTGGATTAAGAATATTTAGGGTTTTAATCATTCTATAAGCACTAGTAATATCAGTATAATAAATTAAATTTTCATTGAAAAATGGTTATATTATTATTCGAGTCTAGTAATCAAATAGAGGAATATTTACCAATTAATAGTCTCAAAACTGCGATTCGCAGGGGATTTTATTCTTAATAATGGCATGAATGATGTTTAGTTGTATTGTAAAGTCCTGATTGCTATGAAGTCTTTGGAATCGAAACTTTTTTAGAATTTCATTTAATCGCTTGGCCTACATGATAGGACATAGTCACCGATCTTTAACATGAACCCTAGACATCACTTTTAATAGCAGATTAACAGATTACTTATACTAAAGGTCGACCAAGAAGTCATGGAAATCTGAGGAGTGCGCTAGTGTCGTTGTTTTGGTGCCATGTATAGTCAGTTTTTAATCAAATAGACCACTGTCAATAAACACAGTGTTGTTCTTTTGTTATTAATAATTTGATTTTTGCTAACTTCTATATTTTTTTAAAAAAAATTTGCAACAGGCAACACTGTACTTGATAAGAAATCACTAATAATATACGATAATATATTTATATTATTGTTTATTGATTATTCATAATATTATTCTATAATATAGTACATATTAGGTTTGTTCCAACCCAGTTATTTGTAGCGTCCTTTGCATTTGCATCTTGCATCATCCCATGGATTTGTGGATTGTTAAAAAATCGTTTAGGACAGTTGTGACTATAATTCGTACTGTATAAAAACAAACAAAACAGGAAACCTAACAGATTGGAAACCTTCCTGTTGTTATTCGTGAGATTTGACATAAACTGGAGCATGTCATACAAACTAGAAATGGGTATTTTCTTAGCACCCGACTGTACTGACTTCGGCAATACTCGGAAGTTCCGACTTTAAACGAAGCTAAGCTTTCAGTTTCTCCCGTGTTTATGACTTCTTGGTCGACCTCTAGCATAATTATATTGTAGAACCTTGGAAGTCTGAGCCCAGAAAATCCAAAAACCCCTCAAACAAAATCAAAACTAATATAGAGGATTAAAAACAAAAATGTCATCGAAAAAAAATTGTCGGTGCTCTAACTTATACATAATTATTCTTGATCCTTTTTTTTAACAGAGATACCTGGTATTCTTTGTGTCAGAAAGTAGGAATATACCTATAAAATATATCAGGAACAATCATACACATTTTAGCTGATATCCCGAAAATTCAGAAATCCAAACAGACCCTGGTCCCAACTAGTTTGGATATCCCGGGTTCTACTATATAATATGAGTTGCACTTTCACAATCTAAAAAATTGTTTTTAAAATATGTTATGTCGCCTACAGTTTGTGCTGGCACGTGGGCCGATACTACCAAATCAATTATTTCTATAAACAATTCTTAAAAAAAAAAAAAAAATGAAAAATATAATGTTAGGTCTAAAGTTGGGTCTTCCCTCTATTCTTTTTATCTCGAATGCATTTTTTAAACTTACAGTCGCTTATTTTCACTAGAATAGTTTTTAGATGAAGGCGTGCAAAGTTGGGTTAATGCAAAATAGTGACTTCCACTATACAAGTGAATGTGTAGAAAAGCTTTTCCTATTTTGCTCGGAAATCGATGTTTCTTCTTTTATTATTCTATTGTTTTAATTTCGAAAAAAAGTATTTCGAAAAATGGTTTGTTTATTTTATGTATTCGGTTTTTGTTCATTTTTTCTTATTTCAATTATCTTTCTTTTATTGTGTAAGTAAATAAAGGTTATTTATACACATGCACGTATATATGTGTGTGAATATGTGCTTGAGGGTATTTTGATTTTTCATTGGAATCCAATTCTGAGAGGGATTGGTCCTTAAAAAGAAAAACGAGTGGTATTAATTAATAAATATGTACTTGAATCCTCTCTTTTCCCAGACAGGAATTCTCTCTCTCTCCCCCCTCCCCCCCCCCCCCCCCCTATAAATTGTTGTTTTATTTCATTTTGATTTACAGCGATTCGATTTTAAAAGAGGGGGTTTAAATTTAGGAGTATTTTTCCAATTTCAAACAGCTTTTAATACTTGGCAATCGACAGTGTTCTTATTGCAGATATTGTGTGTTGTGCCGTTAGTCATCTCTGGCGTATAAATTGTACTCAGTTTTATTATTGGCCATTTTTTTAATTTCTCATATTCGTAGTCCATGTAGAGTGAAAGTATTGTGATGCCACGATAAATTTACACGTTGTCACTTGATATTTTGAGGTGAATCCAAAGAGACCTAGTAAAGTCGGTGAAATAATTTACTATCTGCAACTTCCTACGCTATTTGTCGTACCTAAGAAATTATACAACTAATATGGGTTTCAGGTCATTGTAGCATTGAGGCCAATGAGATTGCTGACCAATTAACCAAAAAATGTAAATCTCCATATAAAATGGAACATTACTTCAGGTATTCATTAATCTAAAATTATGATCCGGGAACCATCTTAGCATCTTTTCTTACTGGATATTGTCGATTAACTCGACTTATACACCTGCTTGGTCTAGCTGAAACCCCAGTGGTGCAGGCTACATGAGAAAAACTGTCCTGCATTAACTCCGCCTGAGAGGGCAAATCTGTGGCGTAGCCACTCTTTAACCATACAAGTACAATTTCTCTCACGATAACAGCACTAGTATAAGATATGTACAAGAAGAATGATATGTAGTATATAAGAGTATAATATAAGTACATACTAGTATAAGATATTATGTACTCATATTTTATTGGATTTTTGGCATCAGTCAAGGTCTATTTAGAGAGCGACCAAGCATGGTCATATGGTTGCCATCTTTGGGAACCACCAACTTGGACATATAGACACTGCATTATTGATTTGTACTACATACTACAATTTATTTATTACTTAGGTAATTACTACTCCTTATTATTACTGAGAAAACAACACCTTGTTTGTTTTATGAATATAAAATGAAGTTTTGGCTAAACTGAAGGAGATGATGCGGCTAAGAATCTGGCGGCACAACTTTGCTTATTTATACACTTGAGAGATAATATTCCTTTGTCAAGCAGTACATTTGTATGATTTAAACATTTGAGTAATTATATATCCCAACAAAAACACTTATGTAAAAAAATAAGCCAAGTCTCGCGTAAAAAGTTGTGAGATCATAGGTGCAGCCAAGTTTCCCTCGTCCAAGTAAGTCCTACTATGTTTGATTTATCAAGTAATTGATGTGACGGTTGCCCCTCTCTATTCTTTGTCCCTCACAAACAGAAACATTTTATTTTCCATAATAATCTACATGTTTAAATTTTAAACATTTTCTGCCTTGGCAAATACGCAACAAGTCACATAATTTACTTGTACTGGATAAATCAAATCTATAAGTGGAACTTACTTGGACGAGAGAAACTTGGCTACACCTATGATATAACAACTTTTTACGCGAGACTTGGCATATTGTTTTACATAAGTGTTTTTGAAGGGATTTCACTTCTTTTTGTAAGTATATAATAGAAAGACGGTGAAAGAAATATTATTAAATTAAAGAGTAGTAGAAATAATAAGAATTGTTTATAAGAAAGGGTTTGAAACACAAAGACAATGTATTGAACGTGGTGGGTGTTCAAATTGAACTCAATAAATATCTTGAACAATACTGTCAAATCAGTGTCAACCTCACTTATTCCAATGTAAAATTCTATAAATGAGATTAAAATATTTTTTTAGTTTTAAAGATCTTTACTAGGTAGCGCTTGGTTCCAGTAAAGGATGGTACGGCTGTGCTCGACTTGGCGGGGGCACTGCCGCGCCGTGCCCCCAGATGTATGATTTGTTCATAGGAGAGGTCCTCAGCTTCGAGTGAGGCCCTGCCATCTTTCTCCATAAATTGCGTCATATTCTTAAGGTTTTTTTTTAAGAAAGTTTATTTTGTTTTACGATATCAAGGTGTAATATTATTGCATCTAGCAAAATTTTGGGGTTATTATTGGTTAATAATAACCACTAACTTGTAGAGGTGCAAAAATTAAAATAATCTTAAGGTTTTATGATTTATTTTTCCTCATTTACACTAGAATGTTTAAATTTATTCTCCTTTATATTACACATATATTATTCTCAAATAGATTGTATGTATTTAAATAAAATACGTTTTAAGGTTAAGAATAAATTTCCCTTTCTTCAGGGTTACCTCAATAAAACTGTGCGGAAACTTTTATAAAATTTACAAACAAAAACCGGACGGATATAAATTGTTGAATGATGTGGAGTGAGGGTTAGAGGTCTCGGAGTTTATTGCCGGCCATTAGTAGGGTAGCCATGGCCTCCGCACCATTTAGTAAGCAGTGGCGCTGCCAGAGCAAGCCACTTGTTCTGTTTATATTTTGGCTTTTTGAAAGAGGATACCAACTCTTTTCAGTTGGTTTTCACTCCTTCTGGGTGCATTATTCAGGGGGGCCGTAACCTCATACTTCTTACTAACCCCTTCTGCAGAAGGGGGTTTTCCTCTAAATTAATAGGAGGCCATTTAAAAACGGCGAGGGTGATTCTCATCCTCCGTTTTTCCCCTCTTTTTCAAGTTCAGAAAAAAAGCCTTTTTTCTGAAAAAGTGTGTTTGAGGGGGAGGATCGTGAAAATTCAGCAGAGGTCCATTTCTCGTCGGAGGCACGTTTCGAGTTCTCTCGACGCTTTGGGAGAAAAACCAAGAGTGGAATTAGGAAAGAGACAGGAATAAAGATAAATGGTAAAGGAGGCGTTGGTGAGAGCAAAGAACAAACACATAGGGTCTGGTGGAACTGTGAGCAGATTAAAACTCAGAGAACAAGGAAAAACTTGGAGAAGAGAAACAGAGTTAAAGTCCAATAAAAAACCGTACTATCTACTTCCCTATTCTCTTATCGTCTCTTTTCTTTTATTTTAAATTTTCATTGTTACTCAACATTTTTATAAAATATAAATTCTTGTTGTCATTTTGTTTCCTGTAATTTGCCTTTATAAATTAAATCCAGTCGGTTCGACAAACTCGAACAAAACTTTCTCATATACTTAGTTTTACTGAATTTAAAACCAATAATGTCTTATTTATTTTATTTAAGTAACTATTAAAATTTATTTTCTGATAAGATTTATATTCCACTAACTAGTTTAAATAAGAACTCTATGGAGAGGGACTATATTGTTCACAAAATAAAACAAATTAGTGTGGAATAAGGAAATTGAGCCATTGGCCATTGGTGATATTGACAGAAGAATTTGATTCTACTTTTGGGTTTGTATTTAGTTTGGATCGATTTTACTGGAAGAGAATGATATCTCACAAGGTAGAAGTCAGATACTAAAGGAATAGGTTCTAAATTGGTGGGTTCGGCTGACTTCTACAATGTAAGGTTTAAAAGGATATTTGGAAACAAACATAAAATCTCAACAAAATAAATTATTAATTTTGTAGGCTTGCCACCCTGTTGGTTCTTGTCTTACTACCCTTCTGTTAATAGTCCCTTTTCAATATTAATAAAACGGTTGGATCCCTCTTTTCTCAGACTTGAAGTGTTTCTCTGGTTTCTGCTCAAGAAGTAATTCCCCCTTCTAGAAGTAACAATTTAAGGTGCTTGAGAGAAGTTCTGTGTGAAAAGGGGCCTATTCAGAAAACTTCATTTCAATGGACTTTATCGATGGTTTCGAGAAGTAAACCCCTCGTTTTAAGGGGTAACGGTGCTTAATATTTAGAAGTTTGAGAAATTATCATTTATGAGTGAAGGTTTGTGTTGGATAGGATCGGGTGTAGCTACTGGCTCTATTGGAGGAGGATTTCATGTATGTTGGAAGGGGTTGGGTGTATAGAGTTAGAACTGTATCTAATCCCAGGGATATCTTGGTCTGGGTTTCCCTCAAGTCGAACCTTTCTGCCCATTGTCATGCTGATAGCAAAACACCCTCACCGTTTCCAAAGCCTTTCGCAGAAATTCCCCCCCCCCCCCCCCTAACACGCCGAGATCTTAAAGCCTGGAATATAATTTTCAAACCCTCGAGATTTCTGACTCTAGTGTACGAAAAGGCTTCGACGTAAGATTCTAAAATCTACCCCCCCCCCCCACCCTACCTACTCTGTTGAGAGAAAATCTAGATCTGCATAATTTCTCTTACCCTCACGGCCGCTTTTGTACGACGATCAACCCTCTCTCTTTGCCTTCCCCGCTGAGGAAAGGCATTAAAAGCAGATTGATTTGCATGCCAAAGACGGTACTCGTTTAGCTGCCTTTAAAACATGTTCAGGTAGACGTGTTAAGACTTCACCGCCTTCCATTATTATGATTCACACTTTAAACAGAGATATGAATCAAAACCGAGATACATAAATTTATATTAATGTGCTGGCTATGAAACTCCGCTTTAAAATAATTTCAAATGTATATTTGTTTTTTTATTAACAATAGAAAGGTGATCTAAAAGCAGTTTAGAAAATATTCTCTAACTTCTTTTAATTTAAACAATGTTTATTATTAAATATACCATCAATTATTAATTAATAAATATATCATCTTGATTTATTATATTTAATATGTTAGTTCCTATGTATTTAATAACAAGGCTGTCAAATGAAATAATATTAAAAATGAGGGATGGAAAGAATTAATTTGTTCTTGAAATTGCCTAAAACAGATAATCTATTTAAGTGTACATAAACCGATTTTATTAATTTGAGCATTTAAACAACTTTAATTCTACGTTCGAGTAAGCACTTTTTTTAGTGGCATATAGTTTTGAAACCACCGGATGTCATCTACTTATAACTTTTCTCTGGTTGATTTATTTGTTATCATGTTAGCAGGGGGACTCTTGACTGTACACAGTCTCCTGTATTGTTTTTTTCTGTCGTCAGTTGACACCCGTTGACCCCCTTCAATACATTTTGATTATTTCTGTGCCACCCGCTGTCCGATATTTCAATCTACTAGATTGTTTTTTTATCGGTTTTCTCCCTCGATTATTTTTATCGTTTTACATTTCCGTGAATTCATTCCTTACCATTAATGAACCGTAAATTTAAGGTTAAAGAGTGTGTAATATTTTCTATTTACTTTTATTATTAAGAGAAGAGTTAAGATTTTATTATTTACGTGAAATATGTTTCAACTCTCTGGGAATCAATCCAGAAATGTCGGTGGTGTTAGGTCATTGATGTACAAGGGGTTTCTGGTGAAAGGTGAAATGTACTGTTCTTCTACAGTAATCCGCTAAACACTTCTACACACATAAATTAATTTATTGTTACAGCAGTGAATTTCCAGTTTCAAGCATTCATACACCTGGATTTATACTCAATGCCTATAATTCTGGTTCTCACTACTTAAGTAGATTTTTTAGGGTTTTGTAGATACTTCTCAAAACCCTTATACCGAGGGTGATGTGTCCGTCCGTCCGTCGCTCTTTGGTTCATAGGGCCTGAACCGTTTAAGCGAAAGTAGTGAAATTTGAAACACTGGTGCAACTTTTTGACCCAACCACAGGAAAAATATACAGAACTTCATAATTAGATTTGCGCATGCGCAATTCGAAAAAATGTGGTAAACTTAAAAATTTATATTTTTTTTAATTTTTGAGTAGGGTATCAAATGAAAGCTGCTGAAGAGTAGGACACAAATATATATATGCTTTTTTAAAATTTGCATTCCTTATAGGGGAAAAAAATCAAAATATACCCAAAAAAAAAATTCCCCCCCCCCAACCACTATAGATCGGCTGGCGCTAAAATTTTGAAATAATTCATGCTTATATCTTATTGTGGGGCGATGAAAATTCCGGGAGTTCATCCCAAATTTTCAAAAATTGTTAATTTTGGGCGCGGAAAAGTGAAGTGCGCCCAAAATTTTATTTTTTTAAAATTTTGAGTTGGGTGTCAAATGAAAGCTGCTGAAGAGTAGGACACAAATATATATATGCTTTTTTAAAATTTTTATTCCTTATAGGGGAAAAAAATCAAAATATACCCAAAAAAAATTTCCCCCCCCCCAACCACTATAGATCGGCTGGTGCTAAAATTTCGAAATAATTCATACTAATACCTTATAGTGGGGCGATGATATTTCCGGGAGTTCATTCCCAGGTTTTAAAAATTACTAATTTTGTGCGCGAAAAATTGGAGTGCGCCCAAAATTTTATTTTTTAAAAATTTTGAGTTGGGTATCAAATGAAAGCTGCTGAAGAGTAGGATACAAATATGTATTTGCTTTTTTAAATTTTTAATTCTTTATTGGTTTTATAAGTTAAAATATACCCCCAAAAAAATCCCCCCCCCCAAATTTTATATAATGTCTGGTCTTAAAATTTTGAAATGATTCATGGCTACACCGTATGGTTGGGAGATGAAAATTTCCTAAAAAATGTGATTTATCTTGTCGTTATTACCTATAAAAAACATTGTGACCTCCCGGGGGATCGAACCCGGGGCCCTTAGGATCGAAGAAAAAAAATCATAATTACATAACGGGTATGCTTAATCATCTACAAAACCCTAAAAAGTACTTGGACGCAAGTACTTCCCTGTGATTTTTATCAGTTTACTCTTTTAGTTCTAGTCACTATAAGTTTGTTAGTGAGGTAGTAGATAAAAACACTCAATAAATATTCATTAAACTTATCAAGAAAGAAAAATTAACAACAATATTATCTTAAGTTTGACAAAACCAAGCAAAATTCTTTTTTTTACAAAATTCGTTTTACCGCATTTTGAATTTATTAATTTTAAATATCTCGCATAGTTTCATGAAAGAAACTAATACCAAGAACGAAAATTTGAAACCTGCTTGTTACAAAGCTTGTTAGAAACGAAACAAACTTTAATTTGTTACTCTTGTTACAAAGTATCGGGTCAACCCGATGCATTATTATTATTCCACTGACCGGAAATTATTTATATAGTTTAAAAAAAAAATGAGTTAAGCAGTGATCCAAAATGGCCCGGAAATTCTTTCTTAACGGTTAGTAATTGTTTTTTATTTTAAAAGTTGTTTCTAAAAATAACTTCTAAATAAGTTTATTTTAATACCTGTTATCAAAAAATTGTGGTTCTTGGAAAATCATTATATTTTTTTTATCTCAGAAACTCGTAGGGTATCTAAAAATAACCTTATCTTTTTACTAAAAAATGTAATGTTTTTTTTTAATAGAAATATTTTAGTAATTTATTAATTCATATTTTTAAGAGTCTTCAACTGCAATAACGCCACTAGTGAGACACTCTTTTTGAGGCAAAATTAACAAATTCGAGTACAATTTAAACATAAGAATATAAAGAATTTAAGTAATAAAAATAACAATGTTTGGTATTTCTAAAAATAATATGTTTAGTAAAAATAGTAGGTTTTTTTCTTCCCAGTTATGGAAGGTAACAATAAAAAAATAAACAGGTCAAGTGTGTGCTAGTCAGCACACAGCGAGGGTCCGTAGGCCACACTATATAGTGTTTAACTGTTAAGTGTATAAACAGTGTTTTTTTAAAATGCTAAAAAGCTTACTTTGAACCATTGTAAGGGTCTGATATTCTCAAAACACACTCTAATAAAGTATTTTTTTGCCACTGAACCGGACTACAACCATATAAATACATCGAAACGACCATAATTATAAAAAAACGTATTTTGTCAATAAAAAATAAAATTATATTTTTTTCGAAATTACCAAAAAGTGGTATCTTAACTTTTGGTCGAAGAATGTTCAGGAATTTTTTCAGATTTTTTGCACTTCACATAAGCGAGATAGAGTGGGGGGGGGGGGGGGGGGCACGTTTCACACCCACTTCAAACTTGCCTACGCTCGCCCTATCAAAGTTATATCCAAAGAATTATATATTTTTGTAATCAGCTCGACGTACCCTTTCATATGATACCCCTCACGGTGTCGAAAAAAAAATTAAAAATTTTAACCCTTAAGTTTTTTTACCCTAATTTTTTTGAAAAATATTTTTTTTGTAAGTCGCTATATTTTTAAAATATGTGGGCAGGTACAAGACACATACATGCCAAATTTCAAAGTGATTGGACGAAAGGTGTAGCCGTGAGAGCACGCGAGAGGACGGACGGACAGACACACGCAGGAAAATATAAGGGTCCTTGGTTTTGCCTACGGACCCTAAAAAGTATTGTATTATTTCTGAAGGATTTTTTTTTGTCTCCGAATTCTCAAATTCCAAAAACAGAAATCCGTTTATCAGTTGTTCAACAATTTTTGGAACCACCCTAAAAAACTTGAAAACCACTTATCCGATTTTGATGAAATTTTGACGGTAGATTATAATTAATCTATTGCTAGTCCTAAACTGATATCAACCTTCTGAGCCAATTGCTTTCTCCTCTTCATGCACACAAGCTTTTTTTTATTAATATCTACTTCTTTAAAAGTACCTATCTACTCATCCGGAAGGTATGTCGTAATTAGTAAGCCATATTATTTTTAACCTTTTGCGCCTATTGATTCCTCTTCTACAAGCATAGGAAGTAGCCCATGGACGGCCCTTAATTCATTTTAACAGGGCTGCGCATATCCAATATTGAGTAAAAATATGTGTGACTCCCACTGGGAATCGAAGCGACCAATTCGTTCAACAGGGCCAACCACCTTTAATACCCCTTGTGTCCATTCGTCAAATTATAGGATATGAGGAAGCTATGTGCCAAACTATTTGACACATATTTTTACTCTAACCTTATTAAGTTGATTGATTCATTATTTTTTTAATTTAAAATTTTCTTGTTTCAGAAGTTCAATGGATTGATCGCTGATAACTTTCTAAGGTAAGATTTTTAATATTTTGGTCTGCGTTCTTATAGTATATGATAAAAATAGGCGTACTAAAAATCTAAATCAGTATTGTTTTACTAAAGTAATCGTCATATATATATATGAAATGATCAAGTTGACAGATTTGTAATGATTTTATTGCATATAATTATTTATATATAATTTATTTATTTATATATATATATATATATATATATATATATATATATATATATATATATTTTATATATATATATATATATATATATATATAATATATATATATATAATATATATATATAATATATATATATATATAATATATATATATAATATATATATATATATATATATATATATATATATATATATATATATATATATATATATATAAGGTAATATACTTATATAAAATTTATTTATCCACCTCTATTCTAACTCTCCTGTTTCTTTTGACCACTCTTTCTCTCTCTCTCTCTCTCTTTCTTTCAATAGAAAACAAACTCTATATTTCTAGTCATAATATTGTCCTACCATAATTTGAACACACCCAACTAATAATACATTTTTAAATACAAATTAAATGTTATTTCCGCTGGCAGGTATTAGTAGGAGAAGCAGAATTAATGTGTGTGGAGGGAATGTTGTTCGGTTTCCTGACTTTGATCTGTCAGCCGTAATATGTTCAACACTCCCTGACACATAATAACCTGGCTTTAGTTGCCTTTTGAACATTTTCTATTATAAGGGGGGCGCCTTCTATAAAAAAAAACCAAAAGTTTAAAAGGAAATATTTTAATTAACCTTTTTTTCATATTTGGCTTTTGTCCGAAATGATTACTAATTTTATCATATTATACGTTTTTAAAATGATAAAGTACTTTAGTTTTATTTATAAAGCTTACAGTTTTGTTTCATTTATAAAGAAAATTATTCACATTCCGTTTACATTAAAACTCAACCTATTTCCTGTTAGAAACGATTTATTTTTTTAAACAAATAAGTTTTAAATAAATATTTTTTTCACACTTGACCTGTTTATTCATATTGATTATCACATAAATTATTTGAGTAAGGCCTACCATTCAGTCTATAATAACCTAATTTTGTATTAATCGATACTTTAAAACAGCTTGAAAATTAAAAAAATCTGTCCGATAAAATTTTTACTAAACTTACTCATAATTTAGAACATAATTTCTTGGATCTTATTAGTTGTTTCGAGTTTTCGTGGTTTCATTTAATAATTATTGGACATTTTATCAAATTTACTATAAAAATAGCTATTCCTCAGCGGGTAATCGAGCCCAGCCCATCACCACTCACATGGAAAGCTATTTTCTCAGGAACTAGATTTTGCCCGGGAATAATAGTTATACGGTTAGATTCGTATTAAAATTAACTTAATTTAAGAATTTTTTTTATCAAATTCGTTAGACCCGTATTCGAGAAATAATATATTTTCAAGTTTTTTCAGAGTTTTCGGGGGGGGGGGGGGGGGGGGGGGTACCCTAATTTAGAGCTAAAATTAATTTCTCAATTTCTAGGAGGTATGATTTTTCTGAACACGTATGCCAAATTCCATTATAATCAGCCCTGTAGATTAGGCTCTACGTATTGTTTCGTCTGTTCAGACGATAAAATATTGAATACAGATGACAGACAGACATTTTTTTGGAATTCATTAAACTTAATTTTCGCGCTTTCTCAATAGGTACTTGCTCTCTCTCTCAATATACTGCGTATATGAGAAATCACAATACTTGCTCTCTCTCTATATATACTGCATGTATGAAAAAGTAAAACTGATTAAATAAACAAGGAAGATTGTTTCCATTCAGTAGTTAGTTGGTTATAATATTTATGTTTGTTTACCCTAAACTAATAAATGTTGCTCCATGCGAGTTTTATTAAATATAAAATTATCACCGTAAATAGTTACTTTAAAACCTGCATGTACACATTGTAAACGTGCATTTCCTGTACAACTCCCAATATTTCTATTGTGCCCGGTATAAATGTTTCCGGGAATATAGTAATAATAATATAATTTAAGGTTACTATTTATTTATATTTATTCTCTAAGTTCTAAAGGTACCTTACTTTAAAACCTGCATGTACACATTGTTAACTTGCATTTCCTGTACAACTCCCAATATTTCTATTGTGTCCGGTATAAATGTTTCCGGGAATATAGTAATAATAATAATTTAAAGTTACTATTATTTATATTTATTCTCTAAGTTCTAAAGGGACACAGTGACTGGAGCTGGGGTGCTAGGGAGACGGGGCAAGATAGAAGCTAATGAAATGAAAGTGATGAGACCGAGTTATTCTTGTCTGTAAATGAAGATTAATTGTGTTTTGAGTCAAGCTGATGGTTTAAGGAAACTGGATCCGCTAATTTATTTCAATTGAGCTTGGCCCTGTGTTGAGGGAGCAGGCTTTATCTTATTCTTTCTATAGGCCCCTGTCCCGCAGTGTCAATCACTATTATGCTACTGAATCACTTATCTTATTTAAAACTTTTTTTTTCTGCGCTCAGTCATTCCTATAATCTTCCTTATCAAAGACAATATAGGATAGTTTATGCAGTCATTAATTATTATTATTATTTCGCCGAAATATAAACGTCATCTTATTAAGAGGAACTTTAATTGAAGCGAGCGTCCTACATTCAACGAAATATGTGTGTCTGAAACGTACGACGATAACGACTTCGTTGGACAACGTTGTCTGCTCAAGCGTTCGCTCGCAACGCTCGCGTAAACGTGGAATTTTAGGACGGAAAACATTTTTAACTTTATCGATTATTCTTCAGTTTATCCATTAATTTTATAACAATTCTTCTTCTTATTGGGCTTTTAGGGATGTTCATTAAAAAAACATTTCTACTTTTTTTAAAAAAAACAATATAACTGGTGCGAGTAACAGTTCGATGTTGGTCAGAGAATGTTACTCAGATAAAGGCCTGATGATGCCCAATGCCCATCAGGTATGGGCGAAAATTCACACTAATTATATTGTTTTTAAGAAAATAGAAATGTTTTTTTAATGAACATCCCTAAAAGCCCAATAAGAAGAAGAATTGTTTAACTTTATCTATTCGATGAGACGAACATTTTTTTCAAATAACATTTTGTAGTAAAACCAACAGTGACACCGCTGAAAAGCGGACCTAGACGTATTTTCACCTTATCATCCATCGAAAATAGCGACAATTAAATCTTTAAAAAGGTGTTTTCAACAAATCTTATTATATGTTATTAATAATTCGGATAATTTATCTGTATTGTATACTCAGGTATTTTACCTTAGGCAACTTCAAGTTATTTAAGTGAAGTTGATCTTGTAGTGGGAAAACATACCCAAGTGGAATTGATGTCAAATGTAATAGCGGTATCTACTCTCTAAATTAGTTTATTTGCGGAGAGCCGTTTGTTTTTGTCTATGGCCTTCATTTTATCAAGATTTAGTTTAATAATAATGAACTCATGTTAATATTTACAATTTTAACAAAATAATTTTTTTCTGATTTCGTTAAAAACCAAAATCTGGTTTTGGAGTTTGATTTGGCTTAGTTTTATTTATTTATTTTTTTTTAAATTTAATTTCGTTATTGTTGTTTGCGATTATTCAAGTGGAGGCCTTGTAGTACTTACTTGTTGAATCAAGTGGACCCTAGAGAGACCCAACTGGACCCAGCCTCGTGTCCCTCAAGTGCTATTCTGCACTTTAAACATCCAGCCCTCTGTCCCAGTTTAACCTTTCCTTATGGCAGATGTCCTTTTTTCTGTTTATATTGTGTCCTAAAAAAAATTTACATTTTTTTTTAAAAAAAAAAAGCTCGTCCTTTTTTAAGCTTTGTGACTGTCTATGTTCCTAAAAAGTTGATTTAAAAAAATACAAAATATACATGTTCGTCTTTTTTAGCTTTGCTTACACACATTAATGTATTTTATGTTTTATATGCATACAACGTGTATATATGTATATATATATATATATATATATATATATATATATATATATATATATATATATATATATATATATATATATATATATATATATATATATATAGTATATGTGTATGTATGTCTAACTTAGATAAACAATCTAACTTAGTCCAAACAATTTTTTTTATATATATATAATTTCTGACGCAGGTTTCAAAGAATAAAATGGTGTAGGCAGAAGTAGGTAGGTACACTTCGGTCGTAGCTTTTTATTATTTTATTTTTCCTTTTTGTTTTTACTTTACTATAAAGTTCAAAAAGCCACGTCCATTAAAAGTAGTTTCCAAAGAGGACCCCCTTTCTAATATAAAAGGGGAAAAAAGGATTTTACTTTTTATTTTTTTTTACCGATGCTGTAGGTTATTCTGGAAAAATGTACCTCTATTTTTAAGTGGTTCTTGAATTTCAAAGGTTAGTGCTTGTATCTACAGTCGTTTGGTAGATTGGTATGAAAGGAAGGATTTCTCTTTTTTGGTTTCATTCAGTCTTTTAGAATAATTTAATTTATAGTTATTTTCATTCGTGAATAAAAGAAAATGCAGGTTGTAACTAATCAGCACTAGTAAGATTTATATTCTTTTATATTCTATTATTATTCATTCATGTAACGATTTATAATGTTTAATAAAATAATTCAAAAGTTAACTTTCATAGGTGTTTTTCGCGTTGTGTTGTTTTATAGCTTCTAGGATTTCAGAGCTCTTATCTCTACTTTAAATGTCACTAAAAAGGAGGATGGTCTTCTCATGTTTTTGCCGATTGTATGGATTTGCATTTATATAGTTACTTTTAAAACTTTTTCATCGAATTTTCTTTTTCATCTTTCAAAATGAACTTTTTTTATATGCATAAAACTTTTTTTAATTTTCAAAATTAAAGGTAAAATTAATTTATCCAGTAGGTACGGACCTACTGAGTATGTATGTTCAAGTTCATTGCTATCTTTTTTGTAGTTAATTTTAATCAGCTCCACGAATATGTTTCTCCACGACATAGACAGACTTGTCTTCTGCAGACATAACTTTTTGTTCAAACCCACTTAAGTTAATTTACTAAAAATATTTTTTTTAATTTCTTTAAATTATTCAGATAATTTAATATATAAACCCTTGTAATTCAATAAATGCAGTGTAAGATGGCTTGAAGGTGTAAAAAAGAATAAAACTCAATTTTTCATCGGAATCGTTTCGACCCTTATTAAGGTCATCTTCAGTCCTTTAATTAAAATTGCAGTTGTCACGCCGAAAATTAAATTAAAAACTAATCTCCATAAGAGAGTGTCAGATATATACTTATAAAATTAATGATTTTTAAACAGATTTTAATAAATTGATTATCAATATACCTACATGCGACAAAAAGACAAAAGAAGAAAAACAACATATTTACTTACAAAATGACTCTCACAGTGTGATGACTACCACTGTGATTGTTATTAAATATGTTGTTTTGTCTCTTTGTTGCATGTATATTGATAATTAATTTATTAAAATCTGTTTAAATATCATTAATTTTATTAGTATATATTTGACACTCCCTTATGGAGATTAGTTTTTTTATTTGTTTTATTTAATATTCGACGTGACAAATGAAATTTGTCCTTTTTACACATTCTAGCCATCTTACACTGCATTCAAATAAATATTAATTGATTTGTTTTTACTTTTAAACGACTCTGTCCCTTTGAATACTGATGTAAAATTATTGTATGAGGCTAGTTGGAAAAATGAAATGAATGATTTTCCGTTCTTATAGTTGATAATGCTTTTTTTTATTTGTAGAATCACAAGAGAATGAAAATATTTGGAATTTAAGTATATGTTCACTTGCACAACAAAGTTGAGTGTACTGCAATTAAAGTTCAAAAGCAGAAGAAATATTACGAATTAATATTAGTAATTTAAATGTACTTTCACTTGCACAACAAAGTTAAGAGTACTGCAGTCAACGCCAACGTTTAGATGAAGAATGATTACGAAACAGACAGACACATCACTAATGCAAACAGAGGCACTTTATCTATTAGCAGAACGAAGACGAATGCAAATACGGATGGGGTGGCATTAATACAGGATCATTTAACCGCCTTGCATTTGAATACGATCTAGAATTGTCTACTCGTCACATTCAAACATAATTATTGAAGGATATGAATTAAAGTATGACAATTTTGTTATGCATGCTGCCGGAAAAGTTGTTTACCAGCATTGCATCCACCACTACAGCATTAAATTTATTATTATTTGTCGATTCAAAATTATTTCTACGTAATATACGAACATTTAATTCTTGCTTCCAAATAATATCATTTGGCGCAACGCATATATATATATATATACAGTGTGTCCCCGGATTGACGCATGAATAGGTGAAAAATACTAAATATATTTTAATTAAAATTTCGTCTTCCGGGGTTCAGTCCTGCTTGGATAGAAACTAATTTATGTCATATTTAAATTTCGAAAAATCAAGTATGTCTTGAAAATTTACAAAAAAGTTATTTTTCTCCCCTAGTAAAGTGCTTCTTCTCTAGGAGATACAACAAAATGTTATTAGAAAAAGTTGTTCAGAAAGAAAAACTGAGTAATAATACAAGATTTGAAAACGCTCCGCCTACTTTGATACATTGCATTATTAACAATTTTTTTGAATTGTTGAAGATATTAAAAAATTTCGTGAGGAAAAGTTCTTACAAAATTGATAAATTATGCAAGTGGAAAAAAGTTTTAGTTTACTTTCATTCGGCTGTTAGGAAAATTAAATATTTATGATAAGAAATAAGAATAATAACAATAAATTCAACACAAAAAACAAATAATTCACGATTAAATTTAATTTTGTACTAACATAATAATATTCATAGTGGTATTTTAGAAATTTATTTTAACCTGTTTATGGCACAGAAAACTCCACTAAAATTATTATTTTTTACTATTTTTAACTACAGAATAGGCATAATATGGAGTGGTAAATAATGCAATATATTAATATATCAAAGCAGGCGGAGCGTTTTCAAATTTTGTATTCTTTTTCAGTTTTTCTTTCTTAACAACTTTTTCTAATAACATTTTGTCGTATCTCCTAGAGAAGAAGCACTTTACTAGTGGGAAAAATAACTTTTTTGTAAATTTCTAAGACATACTTGACATTTCGAAACTTAAATTATGACAAATTAGTTTCTATCCAAGCAGGACTGAACCCCAGAAGATGAAATTTTAATTAAAAAAAAAATAGTCCGAATTTATTTACTTCACATAAATGACAAACATTTAGTTTGACAAAAATATGTTTGTGCGCATGTAGAAGAAAAAACAAATTAACGCAGAATGTTGAAACTTATATGAGACCATCAATGGGCTAATCATGATCTACCATCCAAATTTCATTAAAATCGGACTTGTAGTTTTTAAGTTATGGTGGTTCGCAACAATTGAACGACAGTCGACACGGAACCAAAAATGTTTCCTCCGAATTTTTCAAATCTAAGACCTAAATTTTTTTCGTTCTTCGGAACGATAACATAGCTTCCGTTACCTCCGGTAAGCTCGTGAGCAATACCATACAAAAATATAAAGTTTAAATCAATCAACACCAAGAATCAAGCAGAGCGTTCAAAAAAGTATTCTGGGTAACAATTATAATGAGGAAGCCAAGGGATAATAAAGAACGAGGAAGGAAAAACAGAGTGTGACAGAGATAATGAAGGCTTTGAGACGTGCTCTACTCAGAGATAAAAACTAGTTTGATTTTTAATGTTAGTTAATTGTTAGTATTAGTTATGTAATACTAGTGTTAGGTAGACTAGTAGTAGGTAGTTTGATTTAAGGTTAAAGTGTAGTGAAAGAGCGCTGGGCTATAGGACTAGAGTGGGGGAGATCCGAAAGAAGCCGAACTACATGTCCTCGGTTACCTTCGAGTTAGTTTTTTTCCTCTAGCCTAGTTCAACGTCTAGTGCAAATACGACTACCTCCTGCGACAACCTACTTCCCTGATACCAGAGGAACTCTTTTCGACCTTCTTTGCCCTGCGAAGCGCGGTAGGGGGAAAGGCCCTACAGCTGGAGACTGGATTGCCCCACCTCCTATGGCATTTTAACTCCCTGTTACACTTTTCGTTTTTAAGCTAAAAGTAACATAACGTTTTTGACTTATGTTCCATAGCCTAAACATGAAAATGTCAAAAATTTTAGTATTTTTCACCTATTCATGCGTCGATCCGGGGACACACGTATACAATATACAGGGTGACTGGCGATATGTGTGAAAAAATGAAGTAGGTTGTTCTACGCCTCAGGGGCTAACAAAAAACACTATATAAGCCATGGGTCAAATCTTAACTGTTCTCCCACAAAATCAAATTTCATGATTTTTTAAGATTACATAGCTTTGCTCATAAAGATGCTTATTGCACCGAAAGTATAAATGCTAGAATAAAATGTTTGGCACCGTTGTAAAGCTGACAAAATTTCCTATAAGAAAAATGTCATTTTAATTTTAATGCCTTCATATTATATGGCAAAAATTTTATACAAATTTTATTTTTAAGAAAAAAAATGTATACAAATTTTATTTTTAAGAAAAAAAATGTATACAAATTTTATTTTTAAGAAAAAAATTTTAATAATATTTTTTTGAGGTCCCATATATTTTTTAAAGAACCGAGCTCAAATTTTTCGGACTTCAGGATAACTTCCTTATTGACTAACGTTTCGATCAATATTAATATTATTACCCATTCAAATGACGGAAATTTTAGTAAACTTCGTTGAAAGTTAAAAAGAAACATGTTTATTGTTGCTATTGTTTACACAAAGATGAGTGTACTAAACCAACCTTGCTTGTTTTTTATTATTTACTCACCTGTAAGTCAATAATTGCAACAATAAACACGTTTCTTTTTTACTTTCAGTGAAGTTTAGTAAAAATTCCGCCGAATGAATGGGTAATAATATTAATATCGATTGAAACGTTAGTAAATAAGGAAGTGTTTCCTGAAGTCCGAAAAGTTTAAGCTCGGTTCTTTACCAAGTTATAGAACCGCAAGATTTTTAAATTTTTTTTTAAATATAAAATTTGTATACATTGTTCGCCATGTAATTTGAGGGCATGAAAATTAAAATTACACTTTTCTTATTGGAAAATTTGCCAGCTTTACAACGATACCAAACATTTTGTTCTAGCTTTTATACTTTTGGAGCAATAAGTGTTTATATAAGAAAAGTTATGCGATCTTAAAAAATCAAAAAATTTGATCTTGCGGGAATACGGTTAAGATTTGACCTATGGTTTATATAGCGTTTTTTGTGGCCTATAAGACGTAGAACAACCTACTTCATTTTTTCACATATAACGCCAGTCATCCGGTGTATATATATGTGTGTGTGTGTGTGTGTATTAGATTGCACTGCAACATGAATAATTCAGATTAAGTTGTTTTTTTTCGGTTTTTTGGTTCCCCTTGAGGAACTTTAGAAACTGTTGTGGCGACGATGTATTATTCATTTACCGGTTATTTTCTTGTTGTTCATTATTTGATTAATATGCTGTGACTACTTATGAAATAAATTGGTAAGGCGTGAATCTCACGTAAAAAGGGTTTCGTTGGTATTGTGAACACAAAATTAGTAAGGGGGGAGAGGAGAAAAGTTTTGATTTTTTTTGACAAAATGGCGCGCCAAATTGGATGTTAACATCAAGTGTTATACATTTTTGTAATCTACTCTTCAACACCTTTCATTTGATACCCCACTCAAAATTTTAAAAAAATATTTTTTTTCGAGTGACATGAATTATCCGCCATCTTGGATTTCCAGTAAATCAGATCAAATTGCTAATCTTATTTTTTCTATGGCCCAGCAGACCACATATTTTGCATATTTTTCTATATTTTTAGTAATAGCGGAAATACGATTTTAGGGGGGGGGGGGACACGCAAAATTTCGATGTTTTTTGACAAAATGGCGCTGAAAATTAAGCACTATCCCTAAGTGGTATATATATTTCTATTCTACTCTTCAATACCTTTCATTTGATACCCCACTCAAAATTTTAAAAAAATATTTTTTTTTCGCGACGTGAATTATCCGCCATTTTGAATTTGAACAGCTGATAATATTGAGTTCGCTATATTTTTCCTGTGTGCGCGTCAAAACGATCTTTTATACTGGAAAGTTTCACGTTTTTATCTCTTTTGGTTCAAAAGTTATTGGAACCGTACAGAGTGACAGACAGACACAGGAACGAAACTATAAGGGTTTCTTTTTTTTGGTTTTACCAACGAAACCCTAAAAAAGGATGTATAGTCAGGGTGCCAAATGGCTATTTTTATGGTAACCTGGAATTAACGTATACATAAATTTTTTTTTCGTTTTTTTGTTCAATAATATGTATACTTTAAGAATCCGAGTGATGCCACCCTGTCACCCTTGAGCATTTTCAGAAAAATCAAAATGGCGGCAAATAAATACTGAAAAATTAAGGTTTTCTGATTAGATTCAATATGGGCGTGCGATACATCATTTCTTAGGTTTTTGATGTCAAGGAACATGAATCTGAGTGCCTAGAATGGGTTTGAATAAAAATTGTATGTTATTTTATTATATTTTATTTATTTTAAAAAAGCAGGATTCCCATCCTTTATTCAGTATAGGAGGCTCTTACACGTCCGGCAAGTTTACCCTCTTCCAGTCGTCCAATCGAGCTGAAACTTGGCACATAGACTCTCTACCACAAAAACATTTTAACAAATTAATTAATTAATTAATTTTTCAATTTAATTAATTTAATTAAATTTTTATTTTATTTCTATTACTTAATTTTTTCAATATTTAATTAATCCATTTATTTTTAAAAATTTAGTTAATTAACTTGAAAAATTAATTAATTCATTCATTCGTTAAAATGCTTTTGTGGTAGAGAGTCTATGTGCCAAGTTTCAGCTCGATTGGACTACTGGAAGAGGGGTAAACTAGCCGGACGTGTAAGAGCGGGCCCTAAAAGGGTGTCCATGACCGTATAGGTTAGGTAGTAACCTCTTTTTAAAAAAATGTTTTATCTAAAACCATACAAAAAAGTGTTTAAAAAAGCAAACAAGGCTTCAAGACAAAATTCACACATATTCACTAAAAAAATATGCATTTACAACCCATAATTGTCAAAATTATTTCATTTTCCCCGTTTTTTATATCTGACAAAATTGTTTTGATTTTTTAGATGAATTAAAGTCTCATTTTAGCAAAATTTAAAGTGCGCAGGCGGTTTAAATTAATCTGGGACTATCTGCGGTCTACTTTCGACAAACCACCCAAATATCATAAAAATCATATGAGTACTTTTGAAGATATAGGTGAAATTAATTGTATGTTTGTGCGTATGTGGAAGACAAGCAAATGAGGATGAAACTTATATAGAACCAAAAAAAGCTTATTATGACCTAACATCCAGAATTCATTAAAATTGGATAAGTATAGTTTTTATGACTTGTTGGTTCGCAAAAATTGTGGACAGACCAACAGACAGACACGGAACAAGAAATGTTTCGTATGTCTTTTTTAATTAAATAAATTATTAATTAATTTTTAAATTTAATTAATTATCTTTTTAAAGATAAATTAATTAATTTAATTTAAAAAGTAATAAAAATAAAATTAATTAATTGGCATACAATCTTTGGAGGGCTAATTAACTCACGTCCAGTCGAGCTGAAACTTTGCACATAGACTCTGCACAATAAAAAAATAGTCTAACAAATTAATTAATTCATTAATTTTTAAATGTTATTAATTATCTATTTAATTTACCCTTACAAAATAAATGGATGGATATAAAGGATTTATAATAACTTTTTTTTACCTGTTTTACTTGTTTTATGGGCTAGTATTATTTGATAAGTTGTTAGGACTAGTTAGGGTAATGTGATCCTAAGTATGCAGCTTCGAAAAACATGTGCTCGCTGCATAGCAATAGTAAACTGAAAAATTGTCGGGCTTCTTTCAGTTGTTGCCATATAACTCGTTTACTATGTTGTTCGATTTTAGTCGTTATTACTATTTTAAAATTTGCAGCAGCATAAGCCCAACTGCAACTCTGAACGTTCAATAATTTCCGAGATATGACACTTCAAAAAGTAGTAGTTTTTTCCCCAAAAAAATGAAAATTTTAGATATTGTTCTCGTTTCAGGCCGAATATCGGCATTAAACCGCTCTCTTACAAGAAAATTCATAAGAAATCAAGTTGTAGTAAATTTAATTAGCTTCCTTGACAGTACAAACGAAGGCTGTAGGCCCAATAGTTCTGGTGCAATAAAAAAAAAAAAATGAATATTAGATTTGTGTGGGCGTTCTATATGAAAGACGAACCTAGAGAGATGTGTCTGTTTCTCCCTGTATGGAGGGGACGCATCCATTGACACCCTAAACGTCCACCGGTTCCGCCTATTCGTTAAGTCAGCAGAAAGCGCTTAAAAGGAAGCCAATCAAATTTGATGCAACTTCATTTCTTCTTACTTTTCTCGTAGGTGAGCGGTTTTATGCCGATATTCGGCCCGAAACGAGAGCAATACCTAAATTTTCAAT
Organism: Gerris lacustris; assembly: GCA_951217055.1. Lineage (NCBI taxonomy): Eukaryota > Metazoa > Arthropoda > Insecta > Hemiptera > Gerridae > Gerris > Gerris lacustris. Next base: position 37,750,243 of record OX578281.1, read on the forward strand.
TTTTTGGAAAAAAACTGCCAATTTTTGAAGTGTTATATCTAAGAAACTATTAGAAGTTCAGAGTTGCGGTTGGACTTATGCTGCTGCAAATTTACTGCATTTTAAAAATGTAATAACGACTAACATCGAACTATGTATGTTTGTGCGAATGTGGAAGAGAAATAAATGGGTGCAGAAGTTTAAACATATATGGGACCAAAAATGGGCTAATTATGACCTACCATCCTAATTTCAATAATATCAGATGAGTAGTTTTTAAGATATGTTGGTTCGCAAAAATTGAGCGACAGACCGATAGCCAGACAAGGAACCAAAAATGTTTCCTGATGTCTAAACCGAATTTCTGTCTGGGAATTTATTGTCGTTCTTCAGAACGATCACATAGCTTCAAATTTTCGTTCTTCAGAACGATCACATTGCATTAAATTAATATAATAAAATACATGTAGAAAAGTAAAAACGGGTTGGATATTTTATTTTTGTTTTTCGGCAAAATTCATTTTTAAATCTTAAACATTGAGGGGGACACGCCCCCCCCCCCTTCCCGGCGACGACGCCTGTGAGGTCCATTAACCAAATATGGTACTATAATTGAGCTGATAGTCTCCAATGACCTAAAAAAGGTAATGATGACTGTAAAAATTCTAATAAAATCGCAAAAGCATATAATTTTGTACATAATGGCCGCCATCTTGAATTTCTCAAATTGCTCAAGGGTGACAGAGTGGCATCAATCGGATTTTTGAAATACACCTTAAATACAACCAAAATCAACAAAAACATTTTATGTATACCTCATTTCCCACTTTTTTGATTGGCACCCTGACTAGTATGGCTCTCAAACAATTATAAGGATTTACTAATAAATTCTTTGTATAAACTAAATACTGTTTACAACTTTAAGCTGAACAACTTGCGCTAAAACCCATATACTTTTAATTTTTAATATAAAGGAAAATTCTTTTTGTAAGTTTTTGGGCTTAAGAATGTTTTATTGCATTGTTAGAGAGTCCAATTTGTCGCAGGTCTTTTCTACATATTCGTTCTACTCTGTAGTTGACACAAGCTTATCCAAGCTATAACCAGCCCCAATTTTCAGACACTTTTTGACAAAGTGAACAGACTTATTATTCTGTCTTATGTTTTTTTTCCGTTTATTATTTCAAATATAGATCATTGTTTCAGTTTTAACTTTGAGAAACTATTCTCTATTATATGGCTATAAAGTTTTTTAAAACTAACTATACCTGTTAAAAGCGTGGAATATCAAGTTGTTTAAATTACAGTATGGAAATGTAATGTTGAAAATATGGGAATTGAGAACGGTTGTTGTAGAAGTATAAAGTAGACAGGCATTGGGATGAGGGAAGGAGGCAAAAACAGTGTGGAAATATGACGTGGGCAAGATTGAGATGTATTTATATTGGTCTTGACCTATATTTACTTTGATAAATCCCTTTCTACATGTAGTCGATGCCTTCACATGGCTTTAAGGGAATCCCAGGTATAAACCCTCGCATACAAGGGCTGTGGCATGTCTGTCAGTGAGTCAACTTTCCCTTTCTAAGTTCTAGGTTATCCGGGGTTTCCCTTGGTTTTTCGAATGTGAAGAGAGTGCCCAAGCCTTCCGTTGTTAAGCGAGAGTTTCTGACGCGTTGTGCTCATGGCTCCGTTGGTTAGCCCACCCCTTGCCAGACACAACTTTAGGAAAGGCCTTAGGTAGAGTAAGGAAAGTTATTTCCTACATTGTAGCCTCGAGTTGGGGAGGTTAGTAAGTGAGTGATGGGGAAACGGCAGTGCCTCCCACTTCCCCACCTGTTCGGTAAAGTTAGCTGGCTTATATAACGTTTTCCTCTTAACCCGCTCCTGTCCGAAAGTAATCTACCTCCCCTGTTTCCTTATTTTCTGTGATATTCACCGCTCGCATCACCCTCCCCCCTGGTATGAGTTGCACAGCTTGATATCTTTAATCTTCTTCTACTTCAATATATACCTTAATCTTTACTTTACTGGCAATCTTAAATACACAGCCCTGTAACTTGTGAGTTTGTTAGTTAATAGAGTTGTCCATAGTCCATTGCATCTTACTGTAAAGCATTGTTAGTGGCTATAGTTAAGATAGTAACATGTCTTAATATACTTCCTTAAGACTAACTTGGTTGTTTCCACTAACTTAGTTGTTCTTACTTAAGCTGTTACAAATTACTCCTATTAATGTTTTCCAACTCAAATATAACATATTGCTTCCGAGCTTACCGAAGGTAACGGAAGCTATGTGATCGTTCTGAAGAACGAAAAATGTTTAGGTCTCCAATTTCAAAAATTCCAAAACAGAAATGCGTTTCATATCAGGGATAATTTTTGGTTGTCGGTCTGTCTGTCGGACGGTCTGTCGTTCAAGTTTTGCGAACCAACATATCTTAAAAACTACACGTCTAATTTTAATGAAATTTGGGTGATAGGTCATGAGTAGCCCTTTGTTGGTCCCATATAAGTTTCATCCTTCTGCGTTAATTTGTTTTTCTTCCACCTGCGCACAAACATCTACCAAAAAGCATACAAATCAAGCATAAAATCAATAAAGTACGTGATAGAATGCGAGGAAGCTTTGTGCCACACAATTAGCAGTCTATTTTATATTTTTAGTAGCAGAGGGGGGGGGGGGGGGTCTCGCAAAAGTTTGATATTTTTGACAAAATGGCATGAAAAATAAACTGGTAAAGTGTGTACTAGTCAGCGATGGTCCGTAGACAACACTGTTGTTTTAAGTAGTACCTATTGATGTTTGAACTACCCTATGGGTCTGATATTCTCAAAATACATAAACAAACTTCTGATAAAGTTTTTTTGCCAGTGAACCGGATTATAACATATAAATACATCCAAAAGAGCATAATTATAAAAAAAAAAACCGTATTTAGTGGTATACGGCAAAAAGTGGTATCTTTACTTTTGGTGAAGAATGTTCAGGAATTTTTACAAATTGCATAAGCGAAATAGAAGGGGGGGGGGGGGTGCACTTTTCACACCAACTTCAAACTCGCTTACGCTCGCCCTATCAAAGTTATAACCAAAACAGTATATATTTTTGTAATAAGCTCGACGTACCCTTTCATATGATACCCCAAACGGTCTCCAGAAAAAAAAAAAGAAATTAACTCTTAAGTTTGTTTACCCTAATTTTTTTGATTTTTTTTTTTTTAAGTCGCTATATTTTTAAAAGGTGTGGGTAGGTACTATACACATTTATGCCAAATTTCAAAGAGATCAGACGAAAGGTGTCACCGTGAGAGCAGGCGACGTACGGACGGACTGACAGACAGACACACGCAGGAAAATATAAGGGTCCTTGGTTCTGCCTACGGACCCTAATGAAACAGTATTCACAAGTGTTATACATTTTTGTAATTTGCTCTTCAATACCATTCATTTGATACCCCACTCAAAATTTAAAAAAAAAAAAAAAATGTCTCGTCTCATGATTTATCCTCCATTTTGAATTGGAGCATCTAATCATTTTGAATTCTCTATATTTTTCCTGTGTGCGCATCAAAACGATCTTTAATACTGCAAAGTTTTATGCTTTTATCTCTTTTGATTCAAAAGTTATTGTAACCTTACAGAGTGACAGTGAGACACAGGAACAAAACTATAAGGGTTTTTTTTTTTATTTACCAACGAAACCGTAAAAAGGGATTACTATATTCAGAACTATTTTAAACCGTTAGCCATTTAAGAGGAGAGCTGTGATTTTGATGAGCAAATAAGATGTAAGAAGTTATGCTAAGCAAATAGGGAATAAACAATTTACCGATTTTTCGTTTGGGTCAGTATGGATTCCTTTCACTGAGTGTAAGAAAAACTTATGTGTATATGTGTACAAGTTAGGGTTATATTGTAAAAGAATGAGACATCTTACCTCCAAGTTCCACATTACTATAAATATGTGAAGGGAGTTAGCTTAGAGGTTTTAATTTTTCTTTATTAAATCAATTCATCTTTTATTATGTCCTATCAATGAGGCGGCTGAGAGTGCTCCATAATTTACAAATTCTGATGCAGCTTGGAGTTACGAGAGAAGTGAAGCACAAATCTTAACAGCATTGATATGAATCTTTAAAATCTTCTCCCCTTTAGCTTTACTAGAATTTTTGACCTGCAATTTTATAGCTACATCTTTCTCCCTGCATTGAAAAAGAAAACTTGGTAGATTTCTATATAGATATATATATAGATTACGGGATATATATAGATATATATAGATTACGGGAGTACTCTGCGATTTTGGAACCCGTTGTGAACGTTCTACAAGGTAAAAATATGGATTTGATTATGGTGAGGAAACAACATATTGGTCAAATCCTTGATGTCATCAAGAAGGATCGGCAAGAAATTGAGCATGTTTCTGATGAATTACTTAAAACGTCACATGATATCGCTGAGAAAGTCTGGGTTGAGTTATCAGTACCACGAATAAGCACAGAAGTAATCCGCCATCAGAGACTGCGATTGATTACTGGAGACAGTCGTTGATCATCCCTTATCCTGACTCCCTAGCATTATCTTTGAATGTTAGATTCTCACACGAAAATACACCTGCTTTTGCCTGCTCCCATCTTCTTCCTTCATACATGCTAAAAATGGCGTCAAAAGATTTGGAAAAAAGTCTTTCATGGAATTTTTTGAGTTGGGTGATATCTCTGCAGAATTAGATTTGTGGTGCAACCTGTGGAAAAAGAAGGATATAGCAGGAGACAAATTAAAGGACATTGAAGTGGCTGCACTTTTGGAGGAGGCTAATATTTTTTCCCTGCAACAAGGCACGCACCTCTTCATTTTATGTGCTACCACGGCTACTCTTGAACGATCTTTCAGTACCCTTCGAATTCGAAGGGTAAAGACCTGGCTCTAATGTACAATGGGAGAGGACAGACTGACTGGGCTGTTTTTGATGAGGGTCCATCGGAAATTCTGCGAGGAAAATTAGGACTGGATTGAAATGAAAGTTTTGAACAAGTTTTCGTCAAACCCAAGAAAAATGATATTAGTATAACTAACATGTAACTAGAATTTTTTTTTTTTTTTTCAAGCAAATAATTGTAATAACTACTATAATAAAGAACTTATAATTATTTATTATTTTCTTAAATTTTTGGTTTCATTCGCCTTTTCTATCCTGAAATGTCACAACCTGAACGACCATGGCTTGCCCCCCCCCCCCCCCCCCCTAGTTTTGATCCTGGGTAAGCCCTTGTACTGGGATTTAAATTTGCATTTGCAACTGCAAGTGTTGGGCTGTCCCTAAACACTCTTGGTAGGATGATGATAAGAATTTTACATAATTTATCTATAAAAATTCTAATAAATACATCTAATAAATTACTTAAAAATTTTAATTAACTGCTCATATTAAAAAGCTAATTCATCAAAATTGAATCACAAAGTTGGTTGGTCGGAAAACTTTTGGAAAGATAGACAATGAACTTAAGTCTAGGAAAGTGTTGGCAATGAACTTAAGTCTAGAAACTAAATGATGATTTGTAGAAGTATTAGGTTACCACATGAGATAATACGTCACAATCCTATGCAGCAAGGAAGTAGCACCCATATACCATCTCCATTCAAGCCTCTTACTTCGTATATCAACAAAAAAAACTATGTGAAAGTAATGCTCCTCGTCGTTACTGTAGTAAAGTGGAAAATCGATTCCACTTCGCGCATCATTTTGTTTTGTGTCTTTTGTTTAAGCCTCACATAAACGATGTAAACAAACCACAATATTTTCCCCCATATAATTTCTTTACTCTGTTAGTAGAAAATTTTAGGCTTTGCAACTTTTGATCAACAACACATGGTGCGTTTTATTTATTGTTCATCGAAAGAAAGTGAGATGATTTATTTAGGCTTAGCTTAACAAGTGGAACCATATTTTTGCCTCGAATAGTAAAAAAATTAGCTCTAGCCTCACCTTACCTAACTTTAATTTTATTAAGGGGAGAAAAGCCTTTACAGGTTAAGAAAAAAGGTATAAAGTGTAAAGATTTTATAACGCTATTTCTGTGTGCTTTGTTTATCGACAATACACGAAGAGACGGGTCTTGACATAGCTCTTGCACGAGATAACCCTCGTCTTGAGCTTCATACCTGCCATCTTTCCTCTTCTCTCCCGATATATAAAGATTCTTCTTGTATAGTTGGAGTCAGGTGTGTAACCTCCCTTGAGGGTTAGAAAATTCCCTTAACTCCACTCTTGCTTTGCCACCTTTTTTCGGAATTTCACTGCTTGTTTCCACATAGGAGTAGGGCTTCTTCTTTATCCTTTTCTCTCCTAAAACCACTTTTATACCTCTGTTTCCCAATACTCCTTTTTTTTCTTACTTTACTGCTTTACCTTTTTCTCAAGTAACCTAACTTTTTTTTTATGCCATAAGCGTGGATCCCAGAGTTCACCTTTCCTATCTTAAAAAATTGTTCTTCAGCGTAGAATCCGAGACATAGACCTCTTGACGTTGCTCGCTCGGAATCTAACATCTAAACCCGTTTCTCTAGCATCGTGTGTTATATCCTTCCCCTTAGCCTCTATCCTTTATTCTTTATCCTTGCTCCATATTTTTCCCCCGACCTCTTTGTTACTACCATTTTTCCATTTTGGTCCCTCTCCAACCAACCTTTCTATAATAAACTCTGCAACGGAAGCCCGCCCATCCGACCAGAATGTATTAAACAAAAAAATTTAAAAAAAAATCTTTTATACTTATTTCTCTTACCTTTTCGTTTTATCAGGGTCTAATTAAAAAATTCCCAAGGCAGCATTTTCTGATATCTCTTCGCTTTTAAGCTCACGATTATAAATTTTGTAAGATATGTTTTGCTTTTTAAAAAATATACTAAAAACCAAAGAGAAAAAAGTTTTTCATTCACAAGTGAAATGTTTCGGTGGTTAGACGACTGAAGCTGACTGAAGCTTAGACGACAAAGCAGGTTATTTTAAGAGGCTCCTTTGTAGAGCACAAAGTCTCTGTCGTAACTGGCATTACGTAGCTTTTTAATCTATTGGTGACTCAGACACTAAATTAAAATAAGTAATCTTTTTACCCGAATACTTTATTGAAACTGTGACAAACTATTTAAGAAAGAATATTTGCGTGGTAAGTAAAAAAAGTTTCGCCCGGTTTCTTTTAGTTCCTATAATAACTTTGTGACAGTGGCAAGCTAACTTGCTATTACTATGCTATTCAAAGGCTTGTTTATTATTGAAATTTCGTAACAAAGACGACTAGAAAGTAACGTGGTGGAAAGTGTTTACATGGTGTCAACAAATACTGGTAGAGGACCGTTAGAGCAAAGGTAATGAGGTCGGTGGAAAAACAATCTAAGGCAAAGGCGATTAGAATTCGGAGAATGCTGAATACCATAAAGCTGAATATAAGACAACTGTTATTCAAATTACTGCTATTATATTATTACTTGATCACAAAGCTACCAGTCGCTTGTTACATGTGTGGAACTGTAGTTGTGTCTGAACCAATAAAAAAAAAATGATAACCTTTAATCCCGACGTAGGTAGATTAAGGCGCAAGGCAGTGTAGAGAAATTATTTTGAACTACAGAAATATGCGCGAGACCACGCAAATTGAGACGCAAAGTAGTGCTGGGCAGTAGTACTGTGCCACACATATATTTCTGCGGTTTAAAAAACTGTCCTGTCCTACGTTACCTGTACTGTATGTGCGCCTATCAGCCTAAAACTTAAATTAGCCTGGCAAGCTCAATCATCAATATTTTATAATGTTTTTCTGTGAGATATTCTGTTGGATAAACTATTTATAAAAATCTTGATGTGTTCAAATATTGTTCCTTTCTGACATTTGATTCTTGATTTCCAACTATGTGATGGATTACCATCTGGACATGTAAATGTTATAACATACTTAAGGCCGCCTCTTTGAGAATTCAAGATAATTTAATATATCTTTAGAATAGAAGAGTAACCCTAGGAGACTTTGATCTGAGACTCCTAGGCACGACGAGATATGCAGTAATTTGTTCGCAACATGTTGATTCTTTATTCTTTTTCTTTTAACATTAAAAGTAATTAAATTAAAAATTTTTGTACAGATACATAGGAATAATACCTATTAATATTTAAATAATTCTGAAGTATGCATGTTTAAAAAAATAAAAATAGTTACATCGAAATGTTTTCTCAGAATTTCCTGAAAACGAGATACTATGATGGGCTGAACTGTTAAAAGAGTAGAAAAATAACTTTTCCTAGAAAGTCTTAACTATTGACTTGTTACTCTATATTGGAAGAAAAATATAATACACAATTCAATAGAAATCTATTTTCAATTCTGATCGAAATTTAAGAAATTCAGGTAAATTTAAGGAGCCTGGTACGTCTATTTATAAAACTGAGTGGGTGGAGCGAATTGTTTTAAGCTTAGTAAATAGAGCCAATAATGGGCCAATTGCTCAAATCTGGCAAAATGCCCTATTTTCTTGTTATTATAATAAGGAGTAGGTCTGTCACAATTGTTTTTCATATTTTTTTAAACGAAGCCAAAATAAATATACAAAATAAGGGGAATCAAGAAATTTTTTTAAAAAAACTATATTTTATATTTATAATTAATTGGATCTTAAACTTTGACCTATTTCGTTAAATAAAATCGTGGCATCTTTCTATTATCAAAAATTGTTTGGAAAAGCTACATAAAATATAACTTTTCTTTTAGCATTTAAGATAAGGAAGAATTCAACCGACAATGCTACTGATCGTAAAAACGTTTGATGTATTTGGAATTTGATTTTAGTTTTGATCTAAATATTGGCTAGCCTTTTGATCTATAGCTTCATTTTTTGATTAAACATAATTAAGTAAGAATTAGAAAGTATCGACTGTGAAATAATTAGATAATATTTTATGAATAGCGAGGATCAGTCAAAAGTAAAAAAAAAAACAATGTTTTAGTTTACCGACGTTTCGGAAAATATATTTCCTTCATCAGGGTAAGATTATGAATGAAAGCGTACAGTTACCTTGGTATAGAGTGGGGGTAACAACTCGAACATATGTATCAAATTTCATTTAACTTGGTGAGCTTTTACTCATGTTATCGTCATCTGTAGATTTCGTGACTGATTTTGCGAGACGGTGATTTTGGTCGTTTTTTTCGGATTCACTCCCGGGCTCCAGAACGTGCCATAAGGAACTTCGGTCCAAAAATCGACGGACATTTTCAGATTTTAGTAACTTCGGTTTAGTTGTTTGCAATTGCATTAAATAGTCCATTAATGCAAGTAAACATAAGTTTTCACCATTGTAAATTATTCTAAAGATCGAGCTAAATCAAACATGGCATACAAAGGGAAATGCTTACCTAGTTATTAATGGTTCCCCTTCAATCGAATTTATTTTTAATTATATTCATCAATGAAACTATTTTACATCGGCTAATTTATTAATTGTCCATTCATAGGTATTACAGTTGCTATTTAAATGTTCAGAAATTACTCAGTTGGATAATTCAAGTATAGCTGAAGGTAATATCAAATTGTTTATGAACGGAGAGTAATTCATCACATACGAAAAAGCTAACGGGAGTGATTCAAGCCTTCCCAACGGCGAGCCGTAAATTCCCTCAGACTCCATTTGGCTGGGAAAGCTTTTAGTTTAAGGGTGATTTGTGGATTGTGGATACTTCAAAGACTGTGGGTCCGCATCGGCAGGAGGGTTTGGCTGTCATCCAAATAAATCATTCGATTGGCCGCGTACGAGAAACTGAACATTAATACCATCTCCAAAAAGCCTTCAATGAATCGGAACCACAGTTTTAATTACTTAAAATTCTCTGTATAACAACTATTATTTTGGTAAAACGTAATATTTTACACGAAGCAATCCATGTTGAGCGTATATGTTTAAGGCCTGATGAATGTTGTTCGACCTTGTTGATATTCACTCATATTTGGCACAGTACCAGCTCAACCAGTTTTCCTCCCACCCTCGAGTTCGTGCTCCGTGGCTTTATGGCTTGTCGTCCGCTTGCCAAGAAATCATACACTTACAAACTCTCATCCTCTCCCGGCGATATTTCGTTCTCTTGCCCTTATAGTCTTTCTTCCTTCTCATTAAATTTATGATTATCTCTTTCGTGGTATGACCTTCGAAAATCTAGGAGATTATATCCGGAAAAACAAAAAAGAAGATTCATTAGAAGTGCCTACTTGTTTGGGGCATATGATTCACATTTTATTATTAACTAGGCATCGCGTGGCTCTATCATTGAAGCGAGCATATTGCAATAAAATACTGAATATTTATATTAAGGAATTATTAATCATGATGAATGTCAAAGTTGAAGATAAGTGGAAGAAGGTAGAATGAGGTAGAGGGGGGGTACTTGGTACAAAGCTTACCTTTCCAGATAAACCTATACACTCCTAGAATTTCAACCACCCGCAGTAGCTTTTCGTGTGGTGTCGCGGGACCCGCGACACCACACGTATTTTAAATTATTTAATTGGTTTAAAAAGATCCAAATTGGAAGCATCATTTACTTATATATCAATACTATAAGAGATATTCACAAAAAGTTTAACTTTTTAATTTTATTTTTGGAACGAAGTTCCTTATGGCACGTTACGGCGTCTGGAGCCCGGGAGTGAATCCAAAAAACCGACAGTCACGGTTTTGTGAAATCGACCGATGACGATGACTTAACCGATTTAGTTGAAATTTGGTACACATGTTCCTTTTACCAATGCCCAGGACGAGTTTGTTGACAACGTTATCCGCCTAAGCGTTCTCGCGCAACGCTCGCGTAAACGTAAGCTGCAAATGTAAAATTGGAATTTTAGGACGGGAAAATTTTTAACTTCATCTATTCAATGAGACGGACAACTTTTATAATTTTTTTTTTAGTAAAACCAACACCGACACCGCTATGAAGTGATAAAGATCGCTAAGAACATTAAAGCGGACCTACACGTTTAAAATAGGGAAAACAACGTTTTTACCTATATCTTACGTTCTATCGTTACAGTTTAATTAAAACTTCATACACCGTCTAAAGTACAATTGAAACATGCATGTAAAACTTCAACTTGATACAAGCAGACGTTTTTGCGTAGTGAAGTAATACATTTTATAATTAATTTATTATTTTAATTAACGTTCTCTTTTATCTACACATATATTCACATCTTAGGTACCATCTTTTATATTATTTTATTTATTTATTTATTTTTTTTTTTTTATAAGATTGTGAAAACATATTTGAATCAGTATTTTGTTAATAAAACGACTTCATAAATTTTAGATGATATAGAGTGTTTTTGATCAAAGTTGAATATACAAAGAGAAGAGTTAGACACGAAGTGAGAATGTTTTATTTCAGTTTTTACTAGACTTAAGTTTTTTTCATATCTTTGTCGAGGTTTGTGTTGTTTGTTTTTCAAAGTTTTCGCGGACATGTCAATTTGCCCTCACGACTCTTCGGGTCTAAGTTTTTGCAGCCTCTCAAGAAAATGTTAAATAAATGAAACGTTACAACAACAAGCCTTAGTTAATGTTATTGAAGAATTCCATTAAGGAAAGTTGTGGCAACAAGGAAAATTGTTTGATTTGTTCACTTCTCTTTATTCTCAACCCTAAATTTTAACTTTATGAAACTTATTGACAAAGAAGGGTTAGTGAAGGCAGTTTAAAAACCCGTCTAAGTCTACTATTGCTTACTTTTTGTTTCTTGTATTTGCTTAAGCAAATTTCCCTTTGGTTTCTCGGTTGGTTTTTATTTACTTACCTTGATAATTTCTCGGTAAGTAACATAAAATAATTAAAATTTACTGACCTTTACCATGATCCCTACTCATACTAATAAATGTAAGTCGTACATCCAATTGTCCCAATGTCTTAATGCAAATGTTTAAAGCTATAGTTAAAGCACCAAGAAAAAAACATAATATGTACATCGAAAGAATTAAACATAATGTAAACAACGTTATTATTATTTATAACTGACTAGTTTTCGATTATTTTATTTGCTTATCCGGTTTTTTCTTTATCATAAAAAGGGAAAATATTGTGATGCCGCGAAAATTCGATTTTGATGAATTTACATGTTTTGAGGTCCCCTGAGTCCAAAAAAGTGATTTTTAAAAAATGTTCATCTGTCGTCTGTCTGTCGACAGTCGTCTGTCTGTGCAGACGCCTGGAGCCTAAACTACTGGGTCATTTTGAGGAAATTTGGCATACATGTTCAGAAAAATCATACCCCGAGGCGAAATCGAGAAATTAATTTTAGCTCCATATTTTGGGGCGTTACCCCCCAAAAACACTGAAAAAAAAACGTGAAAAAAATTATCATCGAAAACGGCTCTGACAATTTTGATTAAAAAAAATTCTAAAATGTAGTTTATTTAAATACAAATCTAACGATGTAAGCCGTTTTCTCGGGAAAATCTAGTTCTTGAGAAAATAGCTATAAACGCGGACGGAGAGAGGCAGGGTTCGATTTCCCGCCGAGAAGTTATTTTTATGATACGCTAAGGATTGAAATTTTTTTTACATTTTGATAAAATGTTCAATAATAATTAAATGTACCTACGAAAAATAATAAATATTAAATACTGGGCAAGTAATTATGAACTCGTATATGATTTCTTTTTCTTGTAAGTTTACTGTTTGAAAAAAATAAAATAAAAATAATGATTTAAATAATTTAATCTGATAGTATGAAAATTGCAGGAGATGCTATTGTTATGGGTATGTATTAACTGAGATGGTTTATTGTGAAATATTGAGCCCTTTTCCTATTACTATGTGAGACAATTGAAAAAGGGAAAGAAAAGATTCCCTTATTTGCGGTCACCTTTGTTTCTACTTCTTTAAGGCTTTGCTTATTAGCCAATTTGCTTTACCGCCACTTTAGTAAATGAATGAAACTTAAATTGAAAACATAATACAATGACTTATAGTTTCATCTCCTAAAAGTCCTTTCGTCCTTTCTGTAACTCTTTTTATTTAGTAGAAAGACAGTTCTCTTTTTTCACATTCTTGCAAGAGCTTACTTGATCACAAGAAAGTGTTTTTCTGAAGTGGAGTCCTTGGCAAGCTTCAAAACTATACATTATGCTTGTAAGCTTTATAAATAAGCTAGCATGTATGTAAGCTTAATTTATGTAAGCTAGCATACTTTATACACATACTTATACATTTGGAGAAAATAATTATTAAGAATTGAGCCACTATATTGGCTTTCATTTGAACTACTCATGGAACGCTTACGAAAATACCATTTAAAAATCCTCCGCAAGGTTATCAATAAAGTTATAAATCTAACTTCACATTTACAATGACCTGAATGTTCCTTTCGACTATGATCTCTCATGTTCTTGCAAGAAATTTAATTTTATTTCATCCTTATAGTATTATAATAGATAAATAGATTCTTTTGTACTAGAACTCCTAGTGTAGCTTTAACATGGTACAATGTTTTCATTAAAAATATAAATAGTTCACACACCCTTTTTGAACAATGAAATAATTATTAAGCTCCCAGAGTGGAAAGCACGGTAGACTTTTCTCTAAATGTTAATGCGTCAAGTGATCTTTTTTTCTCTTTAATGCATAACAATTTTTGATTTATAATTTCATTTTTACTACGTTTTTACTAGCTTGCTTTCTTGTTTGTTTGTTTGTCCAGTACAAATCTTGCAATCGATTTTTAACTAACTTCCCGAGTCGCTAGACATTTGAAACTTTTAGAATAGCTCAGAACAGGATGACAATGCAATATTTTAATACTTTTAGCTATCTTTCAGCTGAATTTGCTGTATGGATAGTTAGTTCGGAAAAAATCCGCAAGTTATTTTATTTGTTTTGACATGTCCCATATTTACAATCTTCATTTTGACGGGTTTCAAATTTGTGATTTTTTATAAGAAATTAACATTGAATGACAGCGAAAAAGTAAACAAAGAAATAAATTAATTAATGACGTGTGACAACCAGGTTTGTTTACTCTTGTGCCCTATATCGGTTTAATTTTTCTGCGTCTATATACTTCTTCACTTGTACTCATTTTTCTTTTTCTTCTCTTACTGTCCCTACACGGGGGCATATGGCACGGTTTAGATTCGGAGTTGGCGAGATCCGTTGTACAAAGATTTGTCCATAGGTTTAAGATCAGCTCTCTAAATATGGTTGTCATTTATGTGAAGTTAATAAATTCGGAACTATTTTTTTTTTTTCACTAACATTATATTATAACAATGACAATTATATTATCAACATTACATATGATTTCTACAGAAAATTTAAAAACGAAATGTATAAAAAGTTCTTTTTATCTTGAAATTATGTACTAAATTTGTTTATATTTTTACTTTTCCTCACTACCTATGTAGGAAAAGTACTGTTTTCACCAAAAAAGTATTTTTCGAGATTTCAACGGAATTATCCGTTTTGGGTGTTTTTAAGACCTCCTGAGTGCATGACGTCTGTATGTATGTATGTGTGTGTGTGTTATCATCGCAGCGCCCAAGGTATTCAACCTAGAGAGTTGAAACTTGGCAGGAAAATCATTCCTTACCTGTAGTGGTGCCGCCCGGAAAATTAAATTTTTCCGCCATCTTGAATCCAGTTTGTTGAGTCAGCAAAAATTTTAAAAAATCGTAATAAATCGACAATGGTTCTGATCGAGTTGAAATTTGGCGCGAATATACCTACTCTCTGTATGACAAACAAGCCTACCAAATTTCATTTTGATGTTGGCCGCCATTTTGAAGTTATCAATTTTTGATTTTTTAAACTTTGACGGTTAATAATACCGAAAGTATAAATAGGTTTTTGACGTAAAGCATATCGTTGGAACCGGAAAAAATTAAGGAACAAATATAAAAAACCCCGATGAAATTCCGTTAATTAGTTTAAAAGTTATAAGCGAATATAATTATTTATTAGTGCGATGATTTTGATGACGTCAAAGTTTGTTTACATCTGTTAAAATACCGCCAAACTTCAAATAATTAAATAAAATATAGGTATTAAAAATAAGGGTTTTTTGAAGAATGATAATAAATCAGTTTGTTCAGAACGGTCACCCATCCAAGTACTGACCACGTCCAATGCTGCTTCCTCCTGCTGCGAAGCAGCAGGAGAGGCCACTTTTGTGGCCTCTGAAGTGAGGAAAAGTTCCGAGGTACCCTGTACCCGATTTTTTTTTTATTTTCATATAGAGCAGGATGGGGAAATAAAAAAAGTTGTTTCAATATAAAATTATGCTTAATAATCTACGAAACCCTAAAAAGTACTACGATGCAAGTACTTCCCTGTGATTTTTTTTCATATACTTATAAGTTACATTATATAATCAGTTAAGTTATATACATGTATTGATACAAAGTATTTCTGTCAAACTGCTTCTTGAATTGATTAAATTTTGTTTAGTTCTTGACTTAAAATGTTTGTGTAGTTTTTCTTGTGTTTTTTCTTTTTGGAGGGAATGATTTACTACTCGTTATCAAGGTTGCTCTTCATAACTTATATTCGGTACTCAGGGACTTGTATAGTATATAGGGATTGTAGAATTTCCAGTAGCTGACTCATGGAAAAAAACTTGGAAACTTGTTAGCATTCAAGACTCGGCTAAGTTAATCACGAATATATATCTATATATATAGATTACCGCGAAGGAAAAGGGAGAAGGGAATTGAGGGTCCTTTAGGGTCTCAAGTCGAGGACACTTGAAGAGTCCTTGGCTTGGCGAGGAATCAATCCTTATCCCTCGGTTTCGGAATCCCGCAATCTTATAATATACTTTTTTGGCTTCATTCAATCTATGGAAAGTTGATGCCGGCGTCGTGGTGGCACCATCACCCTTTCTCTATAATCGTCCAAGCCTTTAACCGATCTTTTGTTCTAAAACACAGTCCCGCTTTTAAAATCATTAATATAACGCATAAAGGCGCCCTCTGACACGCTTCTGAAAAAGGGACAACTATAAATCCATTCATAAGATCTAGTCGGCTGTAACTTCCTTTCCATTTTCTGGTTGGCTTGGTGTCAATGTCTAACGATCGTTATGTACATGTTATGTCATTACCCGGAGTTTAATGTACCGTTCTAGGGTTGTTAAATAACTTTTACGTACCTTAAATTATGCACAGTTCACATACTTTATATTAACCTTTCCATTTATTTTTCATTTTACAGTATTATCGCTCAATTCTCTGCAAGGTTAGGTTAACATTTCACAAACACCGATTTATACCTTATAACTTTCTCATGTACGTATTATATATATCAAAAGAAAGTATTGTATAAATTATAAATACATGTATTAGCCATTCTGGTTGAATTTTACGTTTGTTGTTCAGTGTTCATTATCAGAAAAATTTCACTTTTCCAGTTTAATTTATTTAGTCTAAAGAAACGATGAGGTCCAATAATGACTTTATACTAACGGTGACTAATGATGTTTACAATCAATTAATAATGACGTTATCCATTTTCAGTTTGAAAAATTAGGTTTTAGTTATAGTTGTTTGATATAAATAAACAAACATTCGTTACCACTTAGATTATTTTTGTACTTTAAAGAGGTAATACTTTATTTTGCATACGA
This sequence comes from Gerris lacustris, assembly GCA_951217055.1. Classification (NCBI taxonomy): domain Eukaryota; kingdom Metazoa; phylum Arthropoda; class Insecta; order Hemiptera; family Gerridae; genus Gerris; species Gerris lacustris. The sequence goes on from OX578281.1 coordinate 37,766,877, forward strand.
CTATTTTTGTAATACAGTACATAGAGCCAAATTATTTAGTTTCTTCCTTTTCTTTTAACTAGAGTCCTATTTAATTTCACATTACTAAAAATATTGTTTTAAGTGAAATGCACTCATGTTGCGTTTAGTAGGTGATTTGTCGTTTGGCTATAGGCCAGCGGCAGGTGAGTCGTGAGGGGACTGAAGATGGTCATTGTTTCAACTCTTGGTCTTCTCTCATATTAGAGCAACATGCCAAGACCATGGCGCCAATTCTACACCCAGGTATTTCTGGAAAACATATGCCTTTTTGTATTAACAATTTGATTCAGTGATATGTTTGACAGATTTGAGGTTGAACGATCACTCAATCATCATTAGATATTAGATATTATCATTTCGTTTGGAATGCATTTGAGCCACGTACACAATGGTTATGTTACTTTAAAATGTTGAAACCTACTAAACAGACTTATTACTGACTACATTTCTACTGCAATTACCCCTAGTATTACTTTACCTTATTACTTATTGTTTACCTCGTTATTGAATGATAAGTTTTATTAAGTTGTACCTTGTTAAGTTGATCAAGAGTGTTGAGATATCTTTTGCACTCAGCAACCAGCTTAGATGTAAACCTTGGTGCAACCAGTGCTTTGTTCGCTGCCTGGCTGTCAGAGTAGATTCTGATTTGTCTGTTAGAGATTTTCTTACTTAGGATTTTTTAAGAACAGGCCAAAATAGCATATATCTTCTGCCTGAAATACAGTGCCATGTTTGCCTAAGCTCACACTAAGCTCATATTGGGGTTCTGCACAGAAAACCCTAGCCCCTGATAAAATTCAATTCGGGACCCATCGGTGAATCACATTTCTATTCCTGGTGGCATTTGAGGATCATCTTCAGATTCCCAGTCTTGTCTTGAAGGAAGTAGGTACTCCCAGCTAATGTCTAAATCCCACTGTGGTATTATAGGGTTCTGTAACATGACTACTTCCTTCAAATATTAGACTCCTTCGTAACTAAAACCACTAGAAAAAATACTATTAATGCGCTTAAGGTAATTTATACAAATGCTTTTATTGTGGCACTTAATTTGCTCAAGAAGCTGAGTCTAAGCTCTCTAACTATCTGGCTCTCTCTCTCTCTCTCGACTAAATATGTTTGAGTTAAAGCGAGGTGAACTTTATAGGAATCGATTGATCCACTATTAAGAGTATAGAACGTTTGACCCTTTCGATTGTATTAGAATTTAAGCCATCAATCAGACTGTGAATAATACATACGTATATAGGATGTAGGGTCCCTAGTGGTCTACTACCGTCAGAACTCCCCAGGGAGACATCTTGTGCAGCTCTGGAACAGTTTAACTCTGTACAATGTTTTTAACTATATTTGATTCTCAAAGCGATTCCAGAATGCGCCACTATCGAATGAATGTAAAAAAGTGTTGATCAATAGAGTGTAAGGAGAATAGGAGAATAATAATATGCCAACATCGCCTTTTTTACTTCAATTACTATTTTAGAGCTAAAATAAAATGTAAATATGGAATTACTAAATTAAGCAAGCTAACTAATAAAATAATAATAAAAGCAACGTTCATTATAAATTTCAATTAGTGAAATTTTACTTATGGTTATTCACTTTGGTGAAAGCAGTAGGCTGACATAGTGCATATGTTTTTAAATTAAGAAAGAATATACTTCTAAGCTTAATTACCCCCTTCGACCAATATTTGCAAAAAGGAGTTTTAAACATTTGTTTAGGACTAGAGGACAAGAGATTTCCGTCACCCAAAAAAACGGCATTAAAAATGTGACGGTCTTAATTATAGTACCAGGAAATTAGGATCTAATAGGAGATATCTCGGTTTTCACTACTATTTTCTCTAAAATATTTTCTAAATTTTAAATAAAATAATATCAGAGCTCCTAGCGGATCAAAAAGAAATTGCTTCTATTCCGGTGAACTACTGCCTTTCGCAACAATTAAGCCAAGTCTTCAGAAGGGGAGGTGTAAAGGTTGGCTAAGCTGTTTCAAATATGCGAAGAAATACCACAGGCTTAAGAGCACGGTGTTATTTAACAAGTAAAAATTTAGTTGTAAATTTTTGTTCTAAACCTTTTTTGCGAATTTTCAAAGAAAATTACGCTATTGCAATGGCTTCAAAATTTTTGAAAATTTTTCCATGGAAATCCGTTTTAGACCATTCTGAATCGATTCCTAAAATTTAACTTTTTTTTATGTGTGTATGTGTATATGTGTCACTCCAGACGATATCTCCTCTTAGGATGCACTTAAAAATTTTAAAATGTCAATAATATCAAAAGAAAGGATGAGTTCGTTGGCCAGAAAGTTCATTTAGGGGTCAAATTTTTACGATTTAGGGTCAAAAATAGCATAAAAATGTGTTTTTTCCATTTTACCCCTCTTTTATATGAAAATATGATAAAAGTGTACATAACAACAATTACAGTACTCTTAAAGAGCTTTCTAACGACATGCATCTTGAAGGGTAAATACTATTTTGACTTTTGTACTCCGTACCCCTGTGTACCAATTGTTTTTTTCACCCATGCAAATTCTAAACCAAAATTTTCCGATATTATCATAAGCCAATAATACGCAGATTTCTTTGAAAATTCGCTCATTAAGTCATGGTGCATGACTGGACTTTTTTTTATATAATTGCCAATTTTTGAATTATGAAATCTTTTGATTGAATGTCAATAATACATTTAAGGCTAAGATTAATTAGCTTACTTCTAACCAAGATCCTTCCTGTAAGTCTGGCAGCTTGTGTAGTGAATTGAGTACTATATGAGAAGATTTACTAAACCGGGTTTGCACCTGGAGGGTCCACCAACAAAACCAACATGTAGTTACATGTGAGGTCTTACATGCTTCGGACTTAATTTAAATGTCCTCTGGAAAGAAATAAAAAAAAGATGTAAGCTAATCTCTCTTCACAAAAGCTTTATTTAGGTAAAACCAGATTTCAAGCGAAAGCGGTTTCGAACCGGGTTTGATTTCCAACGGGGTTTAGTTGATTTTTTTTTATTATCTGAAAAACTAGGCGTTTCCTGGGATAGCGACCTATGTCTATGTGGTCGAGTTGTCTTCTTACACTTACATTAAAAGAAGCTAGTGAAGCAAATACAATGGCATATTTGCCAAAGCTCATATTGGGGTTCTGCACAGAAAATCCCAGCTCCTGATAAATTCGTAGTTGATGTACTTTTAGTACATCAACTAAGATACCAATGGATGGGCTAGATCAATTGACGCTGTTCCTTGCAGGAAACCTTACATGTATTTAGAGTTTTTTCTAAGAAGATTTATAATATAAATCTAATCCCACGAAATAAAATTGAGCTATTTTTCACATTTAAACCTACAATGGTTCATTTCTGTGTCTTTACCTATAAATGGTTTAATATAATAGAATGTAGGTTCTATTTTAAAAAAGGCAACATTGAACTGCGTTGTGTTTTAATTTTTTATGGTGACGTGATATATCCAAGACATTTATTTCACTTCGTACTCTTAAAAGTTCCCAGTTGACATTTCTTGGCTGGGAAAAGCATCACATGAATTTTAAATTCGTTATTCCCCCATTTCTAAATATTAGTGTTATTTCGGATCTCCGTATTATTTACTTTGTGCATATTTTATAAAAGCAGTAGCCCCCGCAAATAAGTACCTATATATGCCAAGTTTTATTTCTTAAGTATTCATTTTGCGCCATAAACCTCTTGTATACGGCTTTTAAAATATTCATAGTTTTATTACAGCCGAAAAAAAACCCACGGAGGGTAGTTGTTGTTTATTTTTATGCTGGCGTGATATATCCTAGAAATTTGTGTTACTTGGTGTATGTTTGGGTAAGTATAAAGAGGTAATAAGCAGTGTCGGTTTGCAGACAAACTTAAATATTAAATCAACCCCGCCTCATAAGCCTGAAATTAGTTCTAGCTCATCTCTAAAATTATAGTGGAAACTTATTTTTACTTTCTTTTCCTCTTTTTCTGTCTATATCGTCTTCTTTTTTTAATTTTATACCTTTACATGTTTTTCTTCTTATTATTTTTATTTTGCCTTTTTTACCATTGTTATTTATCCTTATTACCTACTTATTATTTTCTCGATATCTTAAAGTTTTATATTTTTGTATTATCTTTCATCTAATTTATTATCTTCATTTAAGTATAAGTATATATGCAGGGTAAGTCAGAATTAAACCACCATACGTAAATCATGTATAGGGAATTTTATTTTAAGCAAGAAAGTTCTAATAAAGATATATCCGAAAATGCCTCCTAAGAGCGCTACAGCCCTTCAAAAATGACCGCCAGAAATTGGTTTTTACTTTGTATCTCTAATACCATTTAAGGTAAATGTATTCTACGATCTATCATCTTATGCGTTCCCTTATTTAAGTATATAATGTATGCAAGTGGATCCTATTACAGGTAAAGAATTTTAACACTCATTTGGGTGTTGGCAACGTTTCGACCTTGCCGGTCATATTCAACCCTAAAACAACATTTATTTTAAATATTAATTACATACACTATGATTAATATTTTCATACTCGGTTTAAATCAGAAGTATCACAGTTTTTATCCCATTTAATTAATCCTGTAAAACAACCGGATTTACCTGGTTAAAAACGTTTCTTTTGGAGTTTCATATTCTACTTTAGTCATGTTTCAATAAAGCATCTTTGTATCGTCACATCACCTACAAATATATCTGACCAAAAACCACTTGTGTGGTAAAAAACACCCCGCCAAGTCTGTGGTCCAAAAAAGTTGTTAAATCAACTTTCTGTCCCGCCAAGTGATGTTGGCACTTTCTCCTGGCCCAACACTGTCAACTTAGATATTTATCAGCTTCTTCTCCTTGGCGGTGTGCCTGCAGTACTACCCAAAGTTAACTGGTTGTATTCCACGCATCCTCTACAAATAAAGTAGTAGTTGCATGGGGTCATTCCTTGAAAGCTTAATTTGTATATTACTTATTTCTACTTTATTTGCTTTTTAATAATGTGAAAGATTTACAGCAATGATCATTGTGGCATCGAGAAGAGCCTTCAACAACACTGTTAAAAGGCTTTCCTCACACCGCCAAGGAGAAGAAGCTGATAAATATCTAAGTTGACAGTGTTGGGCCAGGAGAAAGTGCCAACTTCACTTGGCGGGACAGAAAGTTGATTTAACAACTTTTTTGGACCACAGACTTGGCGGGTCTATAAAATAAAAGTGATGTTAAGAGCTGGACAAGGTCTATGGAGATTGGAGAACTACGAGACCTATGACATTGAAAGAACTTAACATTCTTATAGTAGCAGCATATAAAGATTTTTAGCAGCATTTGGCCACCTAGATACACTAACGTTGCTATCATTTGCGCATATCCAGCTGGATCCTGACCTTATTTAAGTAACGAAGTGACCCCTTAATATTGTCTTAATTATACCTACCTTAATTATTAAGTATATATGTTAAAAGTAACCAATGGTATAATTACAATAATTATATTTTTACATATATTTTTATATTTAGTTATGATTATTATTATTATTATTATATATCTATATACATATATATATATATATATATATATATATATATATATATATATATATATATATATATATGTAATGATATATATATTATATTATTTTTTATATGTAATAATATAATATAGGCTCACTACTTCGCATGACGCTTACTTGGTTTCTACCCATTTTAGACTGTTTGCTAGCTTGGTTTCTCGCTCCACATTCAGCGTAGGAATAAGTTGATTGATTGGGGGGGGGGGGAATGCACTAGGGCTCTAGACGAATCCAAAAAGCCCTCATTTATTAAAATCGGTTCAGTAGTTTAGGCTGTAGGTGCGTCAACGTTAAAGTGACTGTTCGCTAGCTTGGTTTCTCGCTCCACATTCAGCGTAGGAATAAGTTGATTGATTGTAGGGGGGGGGGGGGGGGAATGCACTAGGGCTCTAGACGAATCCAAAAAGCCCTCATTTATTAAAATCTGTTTAGTAGTTTAGGCTGTAGGTGCGTCAACGTAAAATGAAGGAAGAATAAGAATAAGAATAAGAAGTCATCAAAACTACCATTTTCAAACCTATTTTTCTCTACTTCTACTTGACCGATTTCGACATTATTTTTTTTATTTTGATCTACAGGTCACGGCCTTCAAAGATATTAAAAAAATATTTCGGTAGCTTGTATGTATTCCACGCTGCAGACCCTCAAAAACCCTAGTTTGTCACCTACAGTATATATACACTGGCAGCTTTTGTGAAATTTTGACTTTTTGACTTGGCGGGGCGGAACGCTGCCGCGTTCCTAAATAACATGTATTGGCACTTTGAGTTAATCTCCTGGACCATTCTTAAATAGTTAATGTGGAAAAAGAAATAAAAATCGAGTGTTTTATTGTATAATTACCATCTTACTTGATCATTTTGTTATCGTTATAACCTTCTTGACTATTTTTTGATTTTTTAAAAATTATATATTGGTTAACACTTTAAAACAACATTTATCAACAAGTATTAATAGTTTAACAGTTAAAACTATCACGGTAATGGTATATTTATAAGAGACTATAGCTGACCCGGCGAACTTCGTACCGCCTAATAAACATTAATAACATAAGAAATGAATAGCTGCTACCTTTGAAAAACCTTATAAATAGTTTATTTAGTTAAATAATGTTGCCTTAGATGAACAATTTATATTACAATTTGCAATATATGCTTGTACTATATACGATATGGGCATAAGAGACATACCGATAAACAAACATTCATTTTTATTTATATAGATATAGATTATAGAAATATTTTTCCTGTATTTTCCATTTTACCCCCCTCCTAAATTAAAATATGACATTACTGACTTACATAATAACAATTACTGTACTCTTAAGAGCTTTTCAACGATGTGCATCATGAAGGGTTTTCATTACTTTGACGTTTACACCCCGCACACCTGTGTACCAAAATCGGAACATAGTTATACTAACTCAGAAAGCTTCCCGGGCATGCGTCCAACCATTCCCCAAAGTTTCATCGCAATCGGATGAACGGTTTAGGCAGGTATAAGGGACAGACAGACAAACATTCAATTATATATACAGGGTGGTCCCAAAAGTCCCCCCCCCCCCCCCCCCCCCCCTCTTAACTTTAGAACGGATTGAGATAAATTAATGAAACTTGGGGGATCCGTACAATGTAAAGGGAAGTTTGTTTTCAAAAAAAGTTTGAAGTAAAATATTTTATTTTTTGCACTAGAATCCAAATATGCTAATATATATATAAAAAATAAACACTCCAATTTGAAATTTTTTTCTTTTATAGTTTTAACTTACTGTCCTCGACGGGAAAGTTTTATTTAATTATAATGGTAGATGCTACTATGGGATTTGTTCAACGTCCTTGAATCCGTCTTTAAATTGACTAGTAATCCAATTTTATGGCTATACTAAGAGCTTCTTATTGACATTTTTTCTCTTCTTGACGATAACATAACATTACCGCGTTATTAACATCCTTAACATTAACGTTATTAACATTCTTTGTTGTAATCTTGATTTTTCTTTTAGTTTAAACTGTTCTCCGCGTATTTACGTTCAGTAAATATTTGAGTTATTCTAATTGGACAGTTTGATTTTTTAATTTCTTACTCCTGTCTGTGTATTTATTAATAGGAGTTTCTTGAATTTTCTCACGGTTTTTCATCACTCTTCGTTCTTTATAAACTACCTTTCTATCTCTCTCTCTCTCTCTCTCTCTCTCTCTCTCTCTCTCTCTCTCTCTCTCTCTCTCTCTCTCTCTCTTTCTTCTCAATTGATACCTAGACATCTCTCCTTGAACCTGAATAATGAAAGTCCGTATAAAAGATGTATTGTTTATTAAATAAAATATTCCTTAGTACTGAATAGTAAAAGCCCAACCTGCAGTTGTAGAAGAGAGAGTATGCGTAAAAAACAAAAAAACACCGCTCCCGGGAGCCTCTGTTCTCTATGAATAATTCCAGCTATGAAGAGAGCCGTGTCGGAATTGGGTGTTTTCAATAAATCATCAGAAAGCCAGGCCAAAACCTCCACACGGAAAAATACCCAGACTCTAATGCTTACTTGGCACACATTTTATATTTTGATCTCTTTTTTCATTATTTGAAAATACAATTCACATAAAATTGTTTTTAATACGTTCGTACATCGTGAAAAGTGTTAAAATTAAATATATTACGCGTCAGAGGGGAGTCACATTTTTATTTGTCTCGGCATTGTTATACGTTTTCCGCAAATTATGCGAATGGCATTAAATGATATTAAATTCCCAAGAACTTACTTTCAGGAGGCTCAAATTTTATTGTCTGTTTTCCTTGTTATCATTTAGTTTATTTAATTTTTAAAATAAATAGATATATTTATCAGTGCCCCCGCCAAGTCGAGCACAGGCGTACCATCCTTTACTGGAACCAACTCACGGCAATTTGGCCCCCCTCTATTATCCTATTAAAGATATTTAGATATACATATATAAAATTAATTTTAATTAAAAGTTCATGACCAACTGAACCAGAAATAAATATTTCACACCTCTACCCATAGTAGTTCATAAGATATTATGAGCCTAAAGTTTTTTTATTTTGTCATTCAGTCACTCACTCATCATAATTCTTAAGGCACTTCTAACAATCCGTAGAGTTTAATGTGCAAACAAAGGAGAAAATCTGTTTCTTTGCCTATCTAAGGCTATTAGAAAATCCGCCTATTCAAAAAAAATAAAAAAATAAAAACTTGCGCTACCAAAGGTCGACCAAGAAGTCATGATCTCGGGAAAAACTGAAAGCTTAGCTTCGTTCAAAGTCGGAACTTCCTAGTATTGCCGAAGTCAGTACTGTGTGTTGCCCGACAGTACTGACTTCTAAGACAATACCCATTTCTAGTTTGTATGACATGCACAGCTATGTCAAATCTCACGAATAACAACAGGAAGGTTTCCAATCTGTTAGGTTTCCTGTTTTGTTTGTTTTTATACTGTACGAATTATAGTCACACCTGTCCTAAATCCAAATAAAACTCAGAAATTAAGAGGAAGAAAAAAAAGTCCAGTCATGCACCATGACTTAATGAGCGAATTTTCAAAGAAATCTGCGTTTTATTGGCTTATGATAATATAGGAAAATTTTGGTTTAGAATTTGCTCGGGTGAAAAAAAAAATTGGTACACAGGGGTACGGGGTACAAAAGTCAAAATAGTATTTACCCTTCAAGATGCATGTCGTTGGAAAGCTCTTTAAGAGTACAGTAATTGTTGTTATTTACACTTTTATCATATTTTCACATAAAAGGGGGGTAAAATGGAAAAAACACGTTTTTTGACCCTATATGGTCAAAATTTGACCCCTAAATGGACTCCAAAAATTCTGGCCAACGAACTCATCCTTTCTTTTGATATTATTGACATTTTAAAATTTATTTGAAATTTTTAAGTGCATCCCAAGGGGAGATATCGTCTGGAGTGACACATATATACATACATATATACATACATATATACATACATATATACATACATATATACATACATATATACATACATATATACATACATATATACATACATACATAAAAAAAAGTGTTAAATTTCAGGAATCGATTCAGAATGGTCTAAAACGGATTTCCATGGAAAAAGTTTTCAAAAATTCGCATTACAAAAATTTTGAAGCCATTGCTATAGCGTAATTTTCTTTGAAAATTCGCTAATAGATTAAGAAAGAAGAAAATCGATTTAAATTTAAGAATATTATTATGAATAATCAATACATGGGCGTATCCAGCTCAAAACGGAAGGGGGGGGGGGGGATATTTATTTTAAAAAAACAAAACTAATTTGTAAACAATAATTTTCGAGGATTAGATTTTCGTATTCATCATTAACTCAAGTGTACAAAAAACCTCGTATACGACAAGGTTTAAAAATCTCGAAACCCCCCCATGCATTGTAAGTCTTTAACTAGTTGTGGGATACGTTTAAGTGTTTCAGTAAAATTAATTAAAATCAAAATAATTATAATAATAAACTTTTTTAAAACATCGTTTTTTGCTTCTCCAGAAAAATTTAGTTTTTGGGGTTACGAGGTTTTGCAGGTACACAGTCGATATATATGTTTTTTTTTATTGGTTTTATGAGTTAAAAAATAGCCAAAAAAAAATCCTCTCCCCCAACCACTATATAACGGCTAGGCTTACAATTTTGAAATAATTCATGCTAATACCTTATTGTACTTGGCGATGAAAGTTCCGGGAGGGGATTCCCAATTTTTAAAAATTGTGCAGTACGCCCGAAATTTTATTTTTGTGGGGTAACAAATTAAAGCTGCTGAAGAGTAGGTTACAAATATATATATATGCTTTTTTAAATTTTGCATTCTTAATTGGTTTCATTCAGTTTTTTTCATGTGTATATGAGAAAGTTTTAATCGATTTTGTAAAAACCGATTACTATAAATATAAAAATAGTATAGATCCAGCCAGTAACAACTGAATACTACTGTTAAAGGGTTTTTTTTTAGCTTTTTATTCTGCAGTTAAAACTGATAAAATAGTTAATAAACGCACAAAGGTTCGGTTAATTAAAGATGGCAGTATTTCTAATAATTCAAATGAAGAAAACCTAAAAAAAATATTTATATATATTTTAATTGATCAATAACAATAAAATCTAATTTAAATGTAGGATCTATCCTCATTATTATATGGGGTTTTCATTGGTAAAATTACTGAACTAATTACAATATAATGCTTCGTTAAACTTTCTCTTCCTAATAATTAATGGTTCACTGAGAGAAAAAAAGGACTTTTTTCGACTTATACGCAGTCGAAATGATGCTGCGTGTAAATAAGGTTGAACGTAGGAGGTCTTCCAGTCGAAGTCTATACTGCGGCCATTATACTGTGACTCAGCTGAGTGTATATATCGAACATTTCGATATATCGATACTTTTTATGCTGAAACTTAGTGTAACGCTATACTGCGAGGCAACCGAATAGAGTAGGTGAATGTGACACATTCACGTTCATTTTTGACTGTGTAGCAGTCGAATGGAGCAGTCGAAAGACATATTCACGTTCATTTTCAACTGTGACGCAGTCCAATGGTGCAGTCCAAGCGTCACGTTCACGTTCATTTTGAACTGTGAATCAGTCAAACAAGTAAATTTCTACCGCTATGCAGCGTAATATTTTATTTATTGTACCAGCCTACAGCAGTATTGTACTTCTAGTCAGTTGAATTTCAACTGCCTCCCTCAATTTTCTACCGCTATGCAGCGTAATATTTTATTTATTGTACCAGCCTACAGCAGTATTGTACTTCTAGTCAGTTGAATTTCAACTGCCTCCCTCAATTTTCTACCGCTATGCAGCGTAATATTCTATTTATTATACCAGCCCACAGCAGTATTGTACTGCTAGTCAGTTTAATTGCAACTGTTATGCAGCGTAATATATTATTTCTTATACTAGACCACAGTAGTATTGTACTGCTTGTCAGTTTAATTGCTACTGCTATGCAGCGTAATATATTATTTCTTATACTAGACCACAGTAGTATTGTACTGCTTGTCAGTTTAATTGCAACTGCTATGCAGCGTAATATATTACTTCTTACTATTACTTACTAGGCCACAGTAGTATTATACTTCTTGGCAGTTGTACTTCAACTGCTACACAGCAGTTGTGTCGACTGAAGTTTGGTTGGAAAGGGGAATACTTTCAGCTGCAGCCCAGATGAAATATAAGGTGGTATGCTGTCGAGAGAGTAAGCTTTAGCTTCTGCTTAACTGCTCCAAATTTGGGAACACAACTGCTCCAAATTTGGGAACAGTAGAGCAGGCGTTACGCCAATGCTTACCCCCGACTGCATACAACCTTTATTTTCATCTAAGCTGCTGCTGTATTATTAAAATATTACTTAATTCTTAAGTCCTAAAATTAGGACTTTAAAAATAATTGTAATATTTTAAATTAGAAGAAAAACATGTAAGAGGCAGATTTGATTTTACATAAAAAATTTTATTATTATTATTTTTATGAATACAAATTTACAATTATATATTACGTCCAACATAAGTATAAAATAAAATTTAATTAAAATCCAATATATATATATATATATATATGCATTCATGTAAGTTAAATAATAGAGGTATAAATTTCAAGTTAAAATATTCTTTATAAAGAAAAAGGAAAACATAGTTCATACATATTTTAGTTACAAATTTAAGGCACAATATTAAAAGTTAATGTATAAAATAAAATAATATTTAGGTGTATAATATACATATATATATATATATATATATATATATGTGTGTGTGTGTGTTTAAAAATGCATAATTATCACACACACACACACACACATATATATAATAAAGGTAAAATTAAAAGCATAATATTACAAGTTAATATTTTACTAAATTTAAAAAATTTAAGCTGTTTATGTGTGTAATATATATCATAAAATTTAATTTATATACAAATACTAATAATAATATGTATGTATATATATATATATGTATATGAACACATTTAATGCCTAGTATTACAATTTAAAATATTCTTTATAAAGAAAACATAGTTTATACATATTTTAGTTACAAATTTAGGCACAATATTAAAAGTTAATGTATAAAATAATATTTAGGTGTATAATATACATATATATATATATATATATATATATATATATATATATATATATATATATATATATATATATATATATATGTGTGTGTGTGTGTGTGTGTGTGTGTTTAAAAATGTATAATTATCACACATCACACACACACACACACATATATATAATAAAGGTATAAATTAAAAGCATAATATTACAAGTTAATATTTTACTAAATTTAAAAAATTTAAGCTGTTTATGTGTGTAATATATATCATAAAATTTAATTTATATACAAATACTAATAATAATATGTATGTATATATATGTATATATATGTATATATATATATATATATATATATATATATATATATAATTTAAAATATTCTTTATAAAGAAAACATAGTTCATACATATTTAATAGCTTTACAAACATCTGTTGATTTTACTTTGTAATAGTCTTACAATAATTAACATATTTATCATTTGTGGTGCAAAATTATATTTTTATTCATTCTAATAATTGAATAGTTTGATCACAATTACTATTCATTGTAATTCTTGTGACCTTATCTTTTCTTATTTAAAGATAAAAATATTATTCATAACCATTTTGTTAATTTTGTTATACATTTGAAATATTAGGTTACATTGCTCTTAATAATTATGTACACTAAGAAGACACTTAATGTATCAATTACTAATCTATGGAATTTCTAAAAACCACATATATTTTCCCATTGGGCAATGAACACATTAGATTTGGGAAGATGAAGCATGTATCCTGAAGTCTATAGGACATGTCGAGTCTCCCTTCCTCGACTTCATAGGCAAAGAAGTGATCATCAAAGTCAATCGTAAACATTTCTTTTCCGGTTAAAAAAATATTTTGGGTCTTACTATCTATGTAAATATGTTCAATATAAAAGAATTTGGGCAAATTAAATCGTTCTTCATCCAAGCCAATGCAAATAAGTTGGTTTGGTCGGTACACTATACCTTCCAACTCCACACTAACGACACCATATAGGGTGTTACAGGATGGCAATTTAAATTTTGTTTTTAGGGCGCACAACAGAGAGGGACATAATTTGTGATATTTGGCCGGTTTAAATGTATCAGGGAGTGTATTAGCCAGGAGCATGTCGTTTAACTGCAATTGATGACGCACGCTAATGGTTTTTGTTATATTTATCCTATTGCCTGTGGCTCGAGCAGCCACTTTAAGTATTCTATGTTTTGCCTCAAACCTCATAGACCACAAAGGTCTCAAAGGGCCAAATTTTTTTAACATTGAAGGATAATGTATCAAGTTGTGAAATTTCGGTTGTAACCTATCACGACAAGATAATTTCAAGTACAGTTTATTGAAATCACTTACATATTGAGCCAGGTTCTCAGGAAGGTAGGGAGACACGGCATCCGTCATACAAGTGGACATTATTCGCCTCAAAAGCAAAAACAAAGCCCAATATTTATTGCCCAATGGGATTTTTGTTCCTACAAATAGTGAGAAATACCTAAGGAATGTCAAGCATTCTGCTGATGACATTCTCCATTTTATTCCACCAGATTGCCAGACCAAAGGTTGAGGCTTTGAGCCTGAATCTGGGCCATAATCAAACAAAACGATGTGATCGTTCAAGTAATTCAAAGAGAATAGTTTATCTCTTATTAAAGAATTTATCACAAGGGTCATAACATATTGACAAACACCTTCCAATAAATCATGCATAATATCTACAGCTACATGTTGAAATAACTTAAAACCTTTGACTTTTAACCAGACACACCTTTCCTTAATGCCCGTAGCTGAAACGTTATCACTTTGCAAGTCCTCATTGTAATTTTCCATATTTCTAAGAAAATCTGATTTCTCACGCGTAAGCTTAGCTAGCTCACGTTTGCCTCCTTTACATATCCGGCAGTAATGAGAGGCGCTAAAACTTTCGGTAAAGCCCAGGATCGAGTTTAATCCCAAATTATCTCCGGTTATACAAGCTAATCTGAATTTAACAGTGCCAGTGAAACTGTCAACAGCAATTTCTACTCCAGTATTAGCTAAATAATTTAGCTCGTCTATTACACTTGCAAATATTTTCTCGTTACCTTTGGAAACAGCCCTATCCGAGGAATGAAACAGAAGACCCAAGAATATATAGTTAAGCTTGGAAGCATATTTTGGCGGAATGCAAGGCATGGATACGTACACTGCTCCCAACTTGTGAATGGATGAGTGACTACCAAGGGGATTTGATGTTTCAAAATCGTCAAAATAAAGTGTAAGAGGGTATAACTTCTCATTTGCATTTAAATGATGGTTTGAGTACGTTTTCTGCCATGCACTACCTTGAATTATATTCATCGGGAAAGGGAAGTTTTGGCAAAAATTTATGTAACTATCAATTTCTTTTAAAAGACCAGGAATTGATAAAACCTTTTTAAAAACATTTCTCAATGGAACAAAGGAAGCAAAACAAGGCCCAAGTTTAGTTGTACCACCTCGTCCGGCCACTGGACGATTCATTATAAATTTCTGTTTTGGGGGAATGTAAGTTCCAATATTAGTGTAAAAATTAAGTCGGAGGTGTTGACTGCGGAAAGTTTCATTGCACTGTGTTATGGATCCTAATAAAGTTTCAGTGAATGGCCCTAAGTGATTACAAGTGCCATCTCTAGCACTGTCTTCTGCAAATCGATTTAACACAAAACAAAACGAGTCTTTCATATATTCTTCATACCTATTATAAAATAACTGAATGTAATTAAGGGGTATTTGTGGGTTGGCCTGTAGCTTGCTAAACATCTTAGCAGCTGTATCTAAAAATATTTTTTTTAAATTTTCGGGCGAAAAATCAAAGCGTAAGTTTTCCCCATTAACCGTCTCATCTTGTGAGATATTTATTTCTGAGTCTTTAATACCTTCTCCTACCTCGTTCCCATTCCTTTCACAGACCACGTTGTTTAAAGAGGGCGCGACACCACTTGGAGAAGTGGCACAATGTTCAGACTTTAAATGATAACGCAAGGTATACAAGCTGCCACATACTCTGTAGCAGCCTGGCTCGCCACAGCGCAACGAAAGATTGTCCCCTGGTGAAAAGTCAAGGTGCATACGTTTGATATGAACTATAAGATCGCTTACAGATTTGAATCTATGTTTACAATCGTGGCACGATAGCATGATGACAGTTGTTACAATGTTGTTTCCTTACGCACTATACGATATCAGTTGCGGGTTCTTCTTTAAAATGTTTAAGTTTTACCCAAGTGGAATAAACACTTTGGGGAAGGGAACTCTCTTCTATTTTGTAAAATAGTTTTGATATTAGAATCCAAATGTTCTCGGCCTCAGGAGGAAATTTAATATTAAGAGCATAGCATAATATTAGGTAAAATTCAACAGCATCTGCAGTTGAGTTGAATTCGTATAAAAACTCCCCGTCAATTACAATGTATGCTTTAACAATGTCTACGCAAGATGGGCCTATTGCAATAATGAAGGGCTGCAGATGCCTTTTTAAACTTTTAAACTCAGCAGTTAATTTAACAACCCGGTCTTTGCCTTCCGCAACTGATGTCGTATGGTAAATAAAAAAATTTAACGAACCAATGCGATCTGACTGCACACCTTCTTTTCCTGTCGCTGTAGACCTCTCTCTGTAGCCTGTAGACGATAAAGTGAAGGGCAACAGGAACAGGGTCGCTGTAATCTTCTTCGCACTGTCACCTAATCAACAAAAAAAAAAAAAAAATTAAAATTAAAATCAGACAATTCCTCATCCTCCAAATGTAACAAGGCAACTTACAAATCCATCTCTAAATAGGAGTTATTTTACAAAAATAATAGGCATATTTAATAAATTCATGCGAAGTAATGTCATTTATGTAAATAAACGACATTACTTCAATGAATCAAAAGTATAACATTTACAAATTCACCTGATGTGGCGTGATCAAGGAAAGTTAAAAGTATCTTTCTCTGAGCGGGATCTTTGCTGTACGAGTCTCTCGCCAATTTTAATATTGCTTTATGATACTTGGCAACCTGGTCTGCTACTTTTATTTTTGCTTTTCCTTCTCCTGCCACCTTATCGAAATCCAATCTTAACTGCAACAGAAATAAAACAAATTATAATTTAAGTTTTAAATTAAAGCGCCTCCCTGTTAAACCTATCTTTCTCTCTCACCATATAAATTGTTAATATCTAGATGTATGGAAAAGCATGCTGATTTAAGATAGGAATAAAGAATATAAGAACTTACAAGAATTTCAGCAGTTGACTGCTGTTTAAGAGGTGGATATTTTTCAATTTGTTCTAAAATGGTGAGCTCCGATGTGTCACCTTCCCAAGAATGGATGGCAAAGGTCTCTCGCCAGGCTTCTTCAAGGTAGGCCGTGGTTTCTGTGGACGTGTATTCCCGAAGAATTGCCAACTTAGTACGGACACCTTCAGATGTTTCTGAAATTAATATCAAAATGCAATTACAGTCATGACAACTTTCTGACTGTTGTATGTACACAGTTAATGTGGTAGGCATGGAATAGGATCATTTATGATGTTTCTTATTATTTAATGTAAGATATTTAAATTTAATGTTAAGTGGCGTTAAAAGCAAATAAACTAACTATACATACACCATATAAGCACATTGATGTTTTTATTTACTGTGATTGAGACAACACACTAATTAAATTTACTTTCACTTCTCAGTTTATTTACTTTATGTTCTATTAACTTCACTCGTCCATACAACATACAATACATATTATAATAAAGTGACTCACCAGGTTTATCAGCTTTCGTCGCCTGTTTTCTGGATCTTCCTCTTTTGGTTGGTGGAGAATCATGTGATGTCAGCGAAGAACAACCCTCAGAGCTCTCTGACGACGGTGATTCATCCACACTGGATCCTGGCAATGATGAACGAGTCCGTTGTCGCTTCAGCAACCCCTCTAGCCTTAGTGTCTTTTTGAAGTTCCTGTAGGTATTGTAGAGAGCTCCAACAGGTTCTCTTGAAAAGCTGGGGCCCAGCCTCGGATCCTCTTCAGATTCTGACGACAATCTTTTATTCCGTAAAACTTTTTGTGTATATCGGAAGAAAAAATCCGCTGGATATCTAGGTTGAAAAATTCGACCTAAATGTCCTCCCCACTCAGCCAAACAGGATAGCGTTATTGCTTTGTTAATTACAATGCATTCGGCTAAATGCCTGCAAACTACACGGCCTATTTCAGTAATTTCTGATTTGGAAAGATCCTGGCCCCTCTTCTTCAGTAAATGTGGACATTTACTTCTGAGGAGTACCTCTGCTGGGTTCAGATTACTCTCCGATACTGAAGGGATCCTTTCAAGAGGCTCTGCCTGGTTTTCGGTCTGGCTGCGAGGTAAGTGCTTGGGGGTTGAACATGTGAACAATTCACTCGTTGAAGGCTCCCCAGAGCTTTGTGTATTTACAAATTCTTCTAGGTCCTCCAACTGGCTGTTTAAGTCTACAAGTTCAGCAATAACCTAAAATATCAAAACACAAAATTCATTAATACTTAATTCGCCAATAAAATTTACAACCGGATTCGTTTCAATAATGTAAGCTGGGAAAGGTTAAAAAAGTACAAAAAAAATCACTAATTTTAAGTTAATATTACGGGTGAGAATTAACTAGTATTAAGTAATGCTTTAGTACTTTATTGTTGATACACTTTGTCAAACACTATACATTTGTATGACTTATGCATCAGAGAAATGATAAAAGTGGGATTTGTACATAGGAGAATGAATATTCCTTTTTCAAAAAATACTACAAAGCATTAACTTAAGACTAACCAAAAAAATTAAATTGGACAGTCAAAAATAGGTGACCAAAATAGTGGAAATTTACCAATGCTACAAATAAACACACATCTATATACCTATGCGTATATACTATACAGTATGTCCCCAGTTTGAGTTGCAGGTGTAAATGAAAAAAAAAAAATCTACTTTTTATGACATAAATTACCTTAAGATATTATAAATAAATAATTTTATAGAGTAACATTTCTTCAAAAATTAAAAAAAAAAAAAAAAAAAAAACACTTTTCTCTTGATACAATGTTTAAAAATTGTAATCTTTGGGTGCATTGCACATAGCATGCAATTATCAATATGACAATTTTTCATTTCACAACAAGCAACAATTATTATTAAGAGTAATTTCTTTTTTAATTTTTTTAACTTATTTTTTGTCGAAAAATTATGTTTTTTGTCATTTACACCTACACACAGTATATGTGATAAACATATAGTATGTACATAATAGAATATGTAGCCTTACAGATTGTTAGAAAGACTTTCATTGTCATTGGCCCAATGCAAAATGTAATTAAGATTAAACAAATATTTAAATCTTCAATAATCGTGGGTAAGTTCTCATATTACTACAATCATGGAGAAACCACTGTATTAATTACAATAAACTTTAAACACAAGTGTAAATATAATTCACATTAGATTTTACTAAGTGTTGAGGATTTAACAAAATTGTAAACCATAAACGATGGCTTATACAATGGTTATAGTCATAAAAAGAGATCAAAATGTAAGTAATACTATCAATTACGAAATAAAAGTGGACTAACCGGTGCTTGCTTCCGACCATTGTACCACTCCAGGTACTTTCGTCGAAATGTCAAATATGTCGCCAGGTTAGGGAATGTGGACACTATGTAATTCTTGTCAATCACAGAGGACATTTCCTCCAAATTGGAAAATGCAGTTATTCCTTGGGCTAAAAACAAAAGGCAGTACGGTTGACTTGTTTGGGCAGAATAGACAATATACATATATACATATACATATATATACATATATACATATACATATATAAATACATATCTATATATATATATATATATATATATATATATATATATATATATATATATATATATATATATATATATATATATACATATACATATACATATACATATACATATACATATACATATCTATATATATATATATATATATATATATATATATATATATATATATATATATATATATATAGATATTTATCATGGAGAGCATTATTGTTTCTTTGTCAATGTAAGAACATTCGACTGCACCAGCGAATATTATAAGAGCTATTTCATTTAAATGATTTATGTTATTAACATTATTATTACTAGAGGGACGTGAAAGGATAACTGACTTCATCTGACATTGCGCGAACAAAGCGTTTAGTTAAACACTTATAAACATAAAAAAGCATCATCTTGTATATATATGAAAATTCGATAGTACAACACAATAATTATTAACTTATTTATTTATTTTTATTTATGTATAAGCCTCAACGGCCACTCCCGCGCACGAGTATCTCATGCGGGGGTGCACTATTATTAATTTCAGAATACTTTTACAATTTATATTGATGTAATTAAGGAGAAATGTTATAATTTATGCTACATATTTATAAGAGTAATCATCTGTTGTAACAAATCGTATGGTGGAATAAAGAATTATTATATTAATTATTTAAACAATTTTTTTACGAGCCCTCTACAGCCTTAGCCACGCGGAGGAATACAATGGACATATTTGACAGAAAGTAACATAATAAATTTAATAACACAGTACGCAACACGGAGACGCAATAGATAAATATGTGTATGACAGAACAATAAACATTAATTATACAAATAATTAATGATTCATCTTAAGAATTGTTAGGTTTAAAGGAGAAAAACTGACTTACCTGTTAAAGCTTGAATGCATGCTTCATCGAGTCCCCACTGAAGAAACAATTCTCGAACCTCACTCATTGCACAAGCTTGGAGAAAACGTTTCACCAATTTAAGTCCGAATAACTGAATAAGTCTCATATATAGACAATATGTAAAGATTAAAATGATATAGAAGTGTAAAGAACTCTAAAGCAATGATCTGTAATGTAGGAAGCACAACTGAAGAATGACTTCCGTTCAGCTGGGGTAACCTTTATATAGGGTTCCCCCCACCTACCACCGGCCCTTCAGCTCGGAGGCAGTCGAAGACGTATTTTGTTCAACTGATACACAGTTAAGACAAAGTACTTATACTTGGTCGCAGTTGACTTGAAATGCACCTGCCTTATCTTCAACTGAGTCACAGTTGATGATCTTTTTTATTAGTGACTCATTTTACGTAGTATTTTTTTAACGCATTCTAAGTAATAAATGCATTTTCATAAATCACGAGTTTAATTGAAGCGAACATAGCGAGCTTCCTAAATTTTATTCAACAAAATATGCTACGTATTTGACGGTGTGTCTGAAACATAATATGACGATAACTTGAGTACAAGTTGACCGATTTTGATGAAATTTTGTGCACATGTTCATTTTACCAATGCTCAGAACGAGTTTGCCGGACAACGTTGTCTGCCCAAGCGTTCGTGCGCAACGCTCGCGTAAACGTGCCCTTTAAAATTAAAATTTGAATTTTAGGATAGGAAAAAATTCTAATTTTATCTATTCGACGAGACAAACCTTTTTTTTCATTAACAGAGTTATGCACATTGTTCCGAACGACAAAATAAACCACGTGTAGGATTGATTTTTCAATACCTATATACTATAATCATGTTTTTATACGCAAATACAAATCTATTCTCTTTTATTCTATTTCATAGCTAGAACGTAGGGGAGAATCGTTTATTTAGGTGGATACTACAGTTTTCACACAGTCTATATTAACTTAGTTCTTATAGACGATGAAGATTATCATGTGTATATACTTTCTAAGTTTAAATATAGTCTCTAATGCTCACTTATAATCAATAATAATATTGTCAATAGTTATTTTTGCTGTCTGACAATATTCTCTTCAAACTTTAGCAGTTCCAAAATTTATTTGTAATTTTTTGGATGGTCTAAAAGATTAGTAAGCTTCATAACGGCCCAAGAGGGGTTGACGCATACTTTCTATATATACAAAATTACTTCCCAAATACTATGCCAGTTCCAGTGTTCAATTCAGGTAAATTTTAACCTTACTGAGGGTTTGAATAACCGTTAAAATTTATCTTTCATAAGCATAAGTATAATGGTTTTTTCTGATTCTCCTAAAAAGGTCTAATCCTCTTAAGTCAAAGGGTATTTTTTTAAACTTTTAATACCTATATAACCTCTGAATCGTAACGGTTCTTATACACATTACTATTCAAGTAAAGAAAAATAAAACCAATAAACACACCATATAGATTAGATTAGGTTACCCAAGAAAAAATCTGTACTAAATAAATGTACCCCTAAAACACTGTTAAATTATTTCAAAACTACCTCCAGAACATTTATATATATGTAATAATAATAATAATATGTAACGTACCGTAGTTAACTATTTGTTTTATTAACTATTTCATTAAAAATAGTAATAAATGTACTTATGAGGTATGCTGAATTCCAGTTGAAACTAAATATTTTCAACTGCCTTTATGCTTTATTAATTAATTTTTTCGGCTGCCACGATTCTGGAAACAACAATACTGCGACCGAGCCGAGTCAAACTATACTGCATTGCAGTATAGGGGTGTTTTAAACTGCGAAACAGTTTAGTGGTTATGCTGCACAGGAGTTGAATGATATGTTCGACTTGACTCCAGTATACCATCAACTGCTACGCAGTCTGAAAACGTCTATGCTGGGTCGCAGAATAGGCCTATACTGCACCTCAGTATGGGAATGAATTTTTTCGACTAGTACGCGGTTGAAAAATGGTGGCAGAATAAGTTATACTGACTATTTAGCATAATTTTCTCTCCGTGTTCTATTAATAAATCAATTATTTTATGTAACAGCATAATGATTATAAAAACTTTTATTTCATTTATATAATAGCCGGGCTAGTTTGACTATTAATCATTTAAAATTAAGATTTGTTAATTGTAGTCCAAAATTAAAAGGATAATCAAATGACAAAATAAATAATACTAGTCCTTATTTTTTCTTTGCTAATAAAAGTTGGCTGCAGTTAGTCTTTTGGGACAAAAAAGACCCTTTTTTGAGTTGCTAAAAATAGTTTAGGGAATTTGCTCAAAAAAATCTAAAATCTAATAAATAATAGGATAAAAAAAATTAAAATCTAATAGGATTTTTGACATGATCATGGTGTGCAATTATAAATTATCATTTTCCCACGATACATTTTTTAAGAATATATTTCTCCACGATAGTGCTTTCATGATAATTAGCGTAATATTCTTAGGTGTAATAGCAATATGGATTATCTGTTAAATCATTTTTAGAATCTCCAAATATAGTGATAATTTAAAAAAAAAAAGTTCAGATTTTTTGGGGGTTAGCTTCCCCAAATTTGGAACTAAAATTCATTACTCTATTTCGCCTCGGCAAAATCGCCCCAGTAGTAGGCTCCACGCGTCTGCACAGACGACAGAGAGACACGCGATAGACAGACATTTTTAAAAACCCCTTTTTGGATTTCAGAGGACCACATGCCGTGTAAATCCATCAAAATCTCAAAATATAATTTTATTGCCACCACCATACTTTCTCTTTATATATTAATTGTAAGTAAAGGGAACTTAAGTCAAATTATGTATCTTAAATATGCCAATATTTAAATAATACGACAACAAATGTTACTAAGAATTCCAATTGATGAATGTAGCTTTTTACTTTCTCATATAAAGAGAAAGTATTGTGATGGTTCGAAAATTTGATTATGAGATTATTATGGATTTACACGTTTTAAGGTCCCATGAGTCCAAAAAAGGTGTTAAAAAATGTCTGTCTGTACAGAAGCCTGTAGCCTAAACTACAGGATCGATTTTGACGAAATTTGGTATACATGTATAGAAAAATCATACCCCGAAGCGAAATCAAGAAATGAATTTTAGCCTTAAATTTGGGGGGGGGGGGGCGCGCTACTTCCCAAAAACTCTGAAAAAACGTGAAAAAAAATATTTTCTCGAAAACGATTCCGACGATTTTGATTAAAAAAAATCTAAAATGTAGTATATAAGAGTTTTCTCGGTCTGATTTTTTAAGTTTTATGTATTAATATTAATCAAAGCTTAATCACATCTCTATTTAAGTCAACTTCAATTTATCAATATGTATATATTCTTGTGTTTCCAATTGAAATCAGACATTTATTTGTGATTGAGAAAAATAATTTTGACATGTCTCAATCATTATAATAAAATATTTTAAGGAATAAATAATAGGGATGATTGATCGAATAAGTTTTTCTTTATAGCAGTGTCTGAAGGGTTAAACTTAAAGTTTTCTTCTCTTTCAAGCCAATCTTTTTATTCATTTCAGTTTATATATATATATTTATTTTTTATTTCATGAGTTAAAATTTCTTCTATTCTGTCCCTCTAAGCTCATTTCTTTCGCTTCCAACTTCTCTTTCTTTTTTTTCCGTGGCCCTAAATTTTATTGAATTTCATGGAAAACGCTTTTAAAACCCAAGGGAAAGCACCTCTTTTTTCTCGCTGTACATTTACTAGAAAAGGGATCTTAAAAACGTGTAAGAAAAAGGGAGGGGAGAACCTAATTTTTATAAAGTTCTAAAATAAAGACGGGGTGGAGCAAGAGATGAGTAGAGCGTAGGCTTTCTAGATAAACTCTAGCCTTATTCTGTACTTCGCTCAAGGCTGGAAAAAAAATTGCATCTTAATACATTTCTTTCTTCTTGTTTTACATCTTTTTAAAGAATAGTTATTTAAAAAATTGAAGAAGCTCTTCTTGTATATTGTACTAAAGCATTAAATTAGCTTCGAATATTGTTTATTATAAAAATCTTTTAAACTTTTATTCACTTCTTTAAATAAATTTACATTATTTTTTATTTTTTTATTTTTAATTTACATTCTAGCACGGAATATCATTCTAGAAACATCTTCCTTAGATTTGCCTTAATAGATTTCTAACACTAATTTAATTCTAGGCATGTTTTTCCAAATGTACAAAAAATAAATAAAAGTAATAATAATGAATTAAATTTCAACAAACTTGAGCCGTAGATTTTTAAAAAGGTAAGAACGCTCTTTTACAAAACATGCACTAAAAAGGAGAACCTATTTTTTTAAAAGCCACCGTACTATGAGAGGTCACAGTCTCAAAAGGTGATAGCGTGGGAAATATCAAGAAATACTGTTGATAGAGCCCTCGCTTTAATTTTGTACTTTTTACAGAGACCGTCTTTGTTAAATTTCGTCACTATAGAAGTTGCTCTACCCTATAGTAAAGCCATGTAGGCCTGCGGCTCAGTTACGTCTACAGTTAGTCCCAGCCCCAAGTTGACAGGAGGAGGAACAGGGTTCCAACCAAGTTTTCTGTACCGTACGAAATATTTACCGAATTTTTGCGCAATCATAATACTTTCTGTTTTTATGAGAAAGTAAAAAATCGGACGCGGGGCATTCGGAACGTTTTCTTACCAATTCTAATATGGCGGCAGATGTTAACTTAAAATATGGAGGCCTTATTTATCTTATATAGAAAGGTAGAATTGGTGTGAATTTCAGCTCAATCGGCGAAATAGTTCCAAAATTATTTAGCATTAAATTTTTTGAAGTTCAAATATCAATATTTTAAAAATGGTGGCAGATATTAAAATGAAATTCAGTGGAAATGTTTGTATTATAAAGAGGTATAATTGGTGCAAATTTAATTTTTTAAATTGTTCCTTACTCATCAAAATGGGTTAATGACGCCACTAATTTATGATTTTCCGGTCAGGCCAACTACACACGTAAGACTGATTTCTGTTCAAAGTTTCCACTCTCTTGCTTAAAACCTGTGGGAGAAATGCGTGACACAAAAAGACAGACAGACATCTCAAATCATCCTGAAAACACCCAATTCCGTAAAAATCTTGGTTTCTGATTTTTTGGGACAAAACAATACTTTTTGCTTTAGGTAAGGAAAGGTAAAAAATCAAGAAAATATAATTATTACATTTAAGATATGCAGGAGGTTTTTTTTTTTTTTTTTTTTTAAATTACTTTTTTTTTGAAAACTCTAAAATAAATAAAATGTCCTCTTCAATACTCCATTTTGGGACACACTTTATTATATATTCAATACCTGATTATATTTTTATTATCTAGTTAATATCAAAATAATTTTGCTATTTACTGGGATATATCATTCTCCGGAATTGCTTAATTGGTTGAGCTTTGGATGCCAACTCCAAACTTAATCTTGGTTCAAATCCAGGCAGCGGAGTGTATTTTTGTAGTAAACTTATACCGAATAATTGGAGCCGAGAATCAGAGAGTTTAGGAGGGAAACAAACCTTATTTTACGTCAGTATGAAACCCAACATTTCGTCAATTTTACTCTAAATTTAAGCTTTGGAGTGAAACATCTTCTGTCTGGATCTTCGATACCATCAAACTACATGTCGATATTTGAACTTGGCTACGCCGAGTACTATTCCGTAGTCTTTCAAGTTGGACTACTAATAATGTTATAAATACACACGTATAAAAATTAATGTATTTATTGGGCTCATAAAAATAAATAATATATATTTATTATACTAGATTAATTTAGGCAACTATATTTAACTTTAATTCTGATATATACTTTGTATCGCTGGTCCATAATATATATGTATCACAAAAGTAAATTTTGTTTGGGCTACAATCTAAAGCATTATAATATTAATAATGTAAGTATATAAATTATATACTCATTTTTATTGTATAAATAAAATACATGATGCTTACAAATTTAATTTGTATTGATATTGTGTTTGTCAATCTTTTATGAAACCTTTTTAGTGATGGTGTAGACGTGTGATGTAGTATGTATTTTAAATGCGCTTAGAGTAGGAGCATGTCTCACCTCCCCCCCCCCCCCCCCCCCCCTTTCTTCTAGGGTCTTACCACTTCTGTCTTCTTTTAGTTCTTATATGATGCCTTCTATTTTTCAGTGGTGGAATGAAAAATTCATTTTTATTGATTTTTTAACTATTTTGCATATTTCTTTAAATGTTATTGCTGTAAGATAACAATAATTAAACCAACAAAAAATTATTTAAAAAATAACTTTTCATTACACTTTTGACATTGATCGTTTGTTGAATTTTTTCTTGTTCTCTCCAAATATGATTTGCTTTAAGGATATGCTTTAAAGAATGCAATATAATTATGAGGAATGCGTAGTGTAAAGATGTATGATTCTGATGCTCATAACGTTTGTCGTAGATGTTTTATTTCATTTATTTACTGGGATTTTAAGGAGAAGAAACAAATATTCAGGTTTATAGAATAGAGAAAGCTGAAATATATTTTTCAATATTAATATTGTTTAAGAAAAAATATTCAGAGGGATAAATAAATAATGGAAGGAAAGATATTTTTGCAGTGTAGACGAATATTTATATTTACATAAAAATGAAAATATCTTTGCACGCGATTTGTTTCTCATTAAGAACTTGCTTTTTTCCCTCTATAAAAGAAAAATTTTTTTTGTATGTTTGGGGATATTGTAGAATTTTTTCGTGAGAGACAAGGGGTGGGGGTATTGTATAATTTTGTTGGTAGTGGGTTAGGAGATTTTGTATACATATATTTTTTCGTTGGTTCGGTATACCTTGTCAAGGAAGTTTTTAATCAGTGCGCTTAAGGTCGGGATCGTTTTGTTCCCTAACTGGGGTAGAGGGGGGGACGAGGTTGTAAAGTTTGTCAGCCCCCAGGGGGAGGGTGTCCCCTGAAAATTAATGAATACCGAGCAGACCACGGTTACAGTAAAAGGGGGGCAGGAGAAACCGTCGCGATGATGAATCAATAGAAGGTCCAAACCACAGGACGGCTCGGTCCTCTACACTCAACACCACATTCGACCACACTTCCCCACCACAGTTCCCCTTACCAGGGAGAGGGTGAATGCTCTGCAATTCAGACTGGTTAATTACTCCGTCCTCCCCCCCCCCCCCCCCCCCTCCTTTTCACTCGCTTGTTTTTTGTCAGGCCTAGCCCTGAATTTTGTTAAGTGTAAATGGCCATTGACAGTTAAACAATTAAAGGACAGTTCTTACACCCATCTCACGGCTTTAAAATTGATCTGGATTTTAACTTTGTTTACTTCTCTCACTATTTACTTTCCCACAAATGTATTCACTGTCTATGTGTTGCAAGACATGGCAGGTGTATGTAAATTTATAGACACTCGGCTCGGTGTCTTTCCCAACAATTTGCCGTGTGGAATTAAATTTGAAACTTAAACCTCCCCATTGCCGATTATAATCCTATTTACAAGTGTGAGTTTTTACGATGATGAAACTTGAGTTAATAAATTAACATGGTTATGATTTATGATAAATAAACCAAATAATTTTAGAACACTTGTATTCTTGTATGTATAATGAAAATTTATGAATTATCATTTATGAATTATTTCACACAGCTGAATTATAATTGAGAAGATAAAAATGTATATGTTTTTGTTTTTGAACTATGTTTTTTATTTTGGTGATAGCTATGGGTATTAAAACGTAATATGAGCATGACCAGTGGCTTATAATAACCTGATTTCCTAAAGTTTAAATATTTGGTTGTTGCTAAGTCTCCTTAACAGATCCTGGTGGTTACTACCCTCTGAATACTTGATCTTTAGGGATTTGTTAATGCCGTCAATAGGATGAGACGTCATGTACTTCCTCCCCTGTACTTGCCGTAGTAAGACGCCCGGGGCGCTGCTTTGCTGCTCGAAGCTTTAGGGCGCCCTTCTGTTATTTTCCCTTTGTCCTATCGTCCCCTTTCTCTTCCTGCTTCTCTTTTTTATCCAATTACAGTCAATTTATCGCATAATCAACCCTCTCCCTATCTTATTGACGAGACCTAACATTTCTCCCCAGTTTGTCCTTCTTCCCCCTTCGATTTCCCTATATTTATTTAAAAATATCCCTGCATTCTCTCCCTCTCACCTTGTTCCTCCTGCTCACACATTGTCACCCCACTTGTCTTTTTTTGAGAGTTTTTGTTCACGAATTCACGGTCCGTTTACTTCGGAATTTTATTTTATCTGAGCAATAAAATAAAATAACACGTCATCTAATATACGATTTTTTTTCTCATGATAAGAGTTATTAACGTTTGAAATAGTTTCAGTGTTCATGGAATATCTTTTGTTTTTTCAATGCATAATTAATGAAATAAACTAATTTTTGTTTAAAATATATCTATCTTAATTGTACATTGCCATTATTGTAACATTGCCCATAATAACACATACAATTAACAAAACTTGAATACAAGTGGAAGAATAAATTCTCATAAAATGTATTGCTTCCGAGCTTACCGAAGGTAACGGAAGCTATGTGATCGTTCTGAAGAACGAAAAAATTTTAGGTCTCCGATTTCAAAAATTCCAAGACAGAAATCCGTTTCAGACATCAGGGAACATTTTTGGTTCCGTGTCTGTCTGTCGGTCTGTCGGTCTGTCGGTCTGTCGGTCTGTCGGTCTGTCGGTCTGTCGGTCTGTCGGTCTGTCGTTCAATATTTGCGAACCGCCATATCTTAAAAACTACACGTCCAATTTTAATGAAATTTGGTTGGTAGGTCATAATTAGCCCATTGTTGGTCCCATATAAGTTTCAACCTTCTGCGCTTATTTCCCACATGCTCACAAACATACATTTATTTACAGCCATATCTTTAAGAGTAATCATCTGATTTTTATGAAATTTTTATGGTTTGTCGAAAGTAGCCTGCAGATAACACCTGCCTAATTTCAACTTTCTGCGCACTTTAAATCCTGCTAAATTAATATGTCTCATATTATAAAGCCGCATGGCTAACTGACTCACTGACTGACATTAATGTTTACCCACTTCCAGAAGAGCTAGAGACTTGTGGTTTGCGCCATTCGACGCGCAACGTCCATATTGTGCACCAAAATAATTATACAAAGTTCACTTTTCCCCCTCCTTCCCCCCTTAAAAAAATAAAAATGGGTGACTTGATTTTTAAGCTGGTTTGGGGGCTTATTGCGGCTAAACGGTAAGTCGTATTAGAAAATGGATAGCACAAGTGGTAACTGATTTTAAAAGATCTACAACTTTAACAACTTTAGTCCTATGAGTTTTTATCGTATCATCATCGGTTGTACCTTAGATGGTGATAATTTTGTTATTTTTTGGTTTTATTTTTTTCCATTTTTGTCTTTGAATGGCCATAGTTTCTATAATAGTTGGCCGATTTTATTTCTGATTGGGGCGATTGAATCTCACACTAATGTTCTTTAAATTGAGTATATTTTATTTTATTAGTTCATCCTACTTGCTGAGAACATGAGAGTAAACTTTTTCCCGTGCGCCGTGTCACGTGACCATTTTTTTTGTTTTTAATATTGTGTCGTATATCATTTTAAAGGCCTTGATATGTACATTAAAGCTATTTTATTTGTTTATTTTTTAAAAATGTTGTACATATACTTTTGTACCGATTTATAATTTTGTTGTAGGTTAAAGGGTTTAAATACTTTTTTGATATTAGGTTTTTATTTATATGCATTTATTAGTTAAATGAATGCCCTTTTGTATTGTTTGTTTTTTAAAAATATAACTTTGGTACCTCAGAGTACAGGGGTACAAATGTTAAAGTTAATCTTTTATAATATGATGTATATCGTTGAAAAGTTCTTGCATAGTAGATTAATTTTTGTTGTATTCTATATTGTGTTATTTTTAGTTTTGAGGGGGTAAATTTAAAAAAACTGTTTATACAGCGGTTTCTACGATTTGGTTTCATTTTTATATTTGTTTATCAAATTAATTATATTATGTGCGCTAACTTTTGGTGCTTGTTGGAGGCTTTGTTTCTCCAACAAATGTTTAAATTTCTTCAACTTTATTAAATATTTACTGGAACAGTGATGCGCCGTTCCAACTTTTTGATTATGATTATCGAGGTATTTTTCTTAATTTGGTCTTTTATTTGCGAGGAAGCTATGTGCCACATTAATTGGCAGAGTATTTTTTCTAAGTAATAAATACTCTGCAGGGGATAAAAAAAAAGTACTCCTTCTTATACACTTAATAGCACACATACACACACACACACACACATATTCATATATATATATATATATATATATATATATATATATATATATATATATATATATATATATATATATATTATATGGGCAATAAACTAGAGGAGTTTTAAAATCGAAAGGAGTGAGGAGGAGAAGGGGGCTAAACCGTCGCTTTGGGACCAGTAATTATTTCCTATAATTGGTCCCCCAGGAGACTCAGGTCTGGGGAAGAGGGGAGGTTACATCTGGTAGCCCCTGAATTTTCTTCTCTTTTCTCTTATTATTGCCGTGGTTCAATCAACTTCAGGGGGGAGGTTTGAATGAGCCCCGTCCCGGCTCCTCTCCTACTAGAATTTTCTCTCAAGGAAATTTCTGCCTTTCCCCACCTCCCAATTTCAGGAGCAGACCAATTTCACAGTGGGCTGGTCCCATGACGAGATTTTCTCGGGTCAGATTTATCCCTTTCCTACTTTCGGTCCTACCAGAGCTTCTGATAAGAATACACCTTCCCTTTGCCCCAGAGCGAAAACGACAGAAAAATATAATACGACTTGGAGTTTCGGTCATTAAGGTCCTGGTTTATTTTCGATTTTTTAAATGACTACTACACAAATAATCAAAACTTGGATAGAATTTATCTCTTTACCTACCCCTAATGATGACTAATGTTAATGAAAACACTAAATTCTAATTACTTATTTCTTATTTTTTAATAGTAAAGAATGTAATATTGGTTCTGTGATATGATAAATATCCCCTCTTAGTATAACTCTTACTTCCTTTAAGTCAATAAGTTGATCGTAAAATACAATTTATTAATTTTTCTACTTTTACCTTCATATTAACATTCTTGCTTGGTAATTACTTACCCATGTAAATTTATGGGTAATTGAAGCTTAATTGGGAACTTGTTTTTGTGTTGATAGAAGCTTGAGGAATAAAATATATTGTAAATATATCTCAAAGAGCAAGAGTGTTCATTTTACTGTAATAAAAACACAATAGCTAATAAACACCGGTTTCGACCACTTTAGTTGGTCATAATCATTAATTAGTTAGTACAATTAGTAGGTAAGCATTTTCATTGTGGTTTTTTTGTGCAAACTAATTGACCAATTTTTCTCTTTAAGTTTTATTTGCATTCAACTAACTTTCTAACAAAATCTCTGTAAGAACCAACCAATTTTATATTATTAGACGATAGAGTGTAGTAAGTCGCGTCAGGAGAATAAAGAAAATTAGTCAGCTACTTTTACTAGAAGTATTCATTTAAGTTGTTTACTTGTTATTGTTATGGGCCTAAATTATGGTGCCATGTGCAAGCATTTACTTGGTTACCCACCCTATATTTGATTACACCTTAATTTGTCTTAATTATCATGAGAAGATAAAGCGATATTTAATTCAAAGAACTTTGGGACGAAGAAACATCACAATTCTGAATGTAAAAGTGATGGCATCACTTCTTAGTCTAATATCTAAATAACTTTAAGACAAGGAAATGTTTACAAATTAAAGTTAATTTGAAGGTATTAATTTTTATGTTATACTATCATAATAATTTTCTCCTATTTATACTATTATTTATTAAATTAAATCAAATTATAATTATTATTAACAATGGGAATTGGACAGAGAAAAATAGACTCCAGCACCGGGACTCGAACCACGGACCTCTATATTTTCGTTACAGTGCTCTGACCAACTAAGCTATACTGGAGAACAATTTTCCTTTGTCTATAACGATATCTAGTCCCGAATTAAGCTTTCAATTTTCTACAAATCTAGAAGTCAAAATTTACTACAATAGAACTAGACCGAGAATTAACGCTTATAATTATAAAGTACCCGATTACTACCTGTACCTTGGACAATCAATTAGAAATTATTTTTTTAAGTTTTTGGTAGTATTCATACTACGGAAAGTTTAAATTTTTAAATTAAATCAAATTATTATTATTAACAATGGGAATAAAAACAGAGAAAAACTTTATACTGTAACTTTACTGTAACGGAAATATAGAGGCCCGTGGTTCGAGTCCCGGTGCTGGAGTCTTTTTCTCTGTCTAATTCCTATTGTTAATAATAATTATAATTTGATTTAATTTTAAAATTTAAACTTTCCGTAGTATGAATACTACCAAAAACTTAAAAAATGAACTATTATATTAAAAGGTAAAAAATCTACAGTTTATCAATGAGGAAATTGTTTTGAATTACTCAGATTTTAGTGTTCTACTTTGTTTTGAACTTATTTTTTTGTTAATATTGAATGCTATTACAATCTAAGCCAAGGTACAAATGATTCGTGCGTTGAAACTTGTATATCGAGCTCTAAGTTTTCCTTTTCAACTCTGCTATCGGGGCGGAGTTGGACTATCTCCCGATTCCCTTATAGTCTCTCTCTCTCTTTCTCTCTTTCCATTTCCTTCCCTCTAATTCAATTTCCACAAATTCAGATTTATCTCACTATTTTTTTTTTTTTTTTTTTTTTATCTCAATAACTTTATTTTAGTTTACTAACTCTGTTGTTTTTTTCATATAGTTTTCTGCGCCTATTAATTTATCTTCTGCAATCGCAATTTTTTTTATTTTATTAACACCCACTATCATTATAAGTCCTACTCATCCGATTTTGAAGAAATTTGTATTGTTTGTCGAAAGTAGACCACGGCTCGTTCCACATTACTTTATGTCAACCATCTGTCTACATTTAATTTAGAACTAAAATAAGTTTGGTAATGCTGGAAATCGAAACCGGTCCAAACAACCAAACTTTCAATTCCCATGCGACTGACAATTCCTGCCAAAACCCTGCGCTTCTATTGGTGGAAAATTTATTGTATTTCCAATTAATTGTCTCTTAAGTCAGTGCTAACAACATGTTTATAGAGGGAAAATTTAAACAATACAAGTACCTATTAATATAAATATAATATATTAAGGCGACTACGCACTCTTGACGAAACGTTTTGCCGAGATTCTCGGCCTACGAGACAATAGGTACCCTTCCACATTCACGTCCTTTCGCGTTCCTACTTGTAAAGTTGATTTTGGACCTCGTCGAAGTATCACTTGCTGCCGGGTATTGTGCACTTGCTTATTCCTATAGTAAAATTTGGAAGGGGGAGTCAAAAATCTATGCAAAAATAAATAGTGTGTCTGAAGGTCAGAAATCCCTAATTAAAGTGTTCTTTTGCCCCCCTAATCCTACTTTATTTTTTATTACCTAGTTTTGATCACTTGTAACTCAAAAACGGTAGGAGCAAAAAAAATATTTTAAAGAACTATTTTTATTGGAAATTTAATGAAGAACAAATTGTACATAACCATAATTCGCCTAATATTAATACTTTTCAAGATATTTAGTAAAAATCCAAAAAGCACCTTATACCCCCCTGGGGTTTAGCTCCCCCCCCCCCCACCCTCGGGGACTTTTAGTATGTTAGACAGGAAAGTCATACGAACAATTTAAGACACTTTTCAAAACTTTGGGATTTTTTGCAAAGTTATATCCTAATTTGACTGGATTATTAATTATTAGTATAATTAGGTTTTTTTTTTTTTTTTTTTTAAAAAAATATATATATGGGGGGGGGGGACTGGCGGTTTCATACACCTGGGGGAGGGGGGGGGATATCAAGCTATAAATCTTGGGAAGAGGGAAGTATTCAAAAGCATGTGAAAGAATAATGAATACCGCTTAATTTAAGCTAGTAAATTATGATTGAGAAATCCAGTTTCCCCCCTATTTCCTTCAAGTGTTAAATTGTTTACATTTTGAACGCATTTATCTCGAAAATGGTTGTAGTTGGGAAAAAAATGAAAAGGACTATTTTTGTTAGCAGTTTAATGTAGAACAAATTTATATGATTTAATGTTTTTTTTCCTAATTTGACTGGACTATAACAAAATAAACGATTATTAGGTTTCTGTATACAAAGTACAAAAGAAACCTTATAACGGCTCTGTCTGTCTATCTTTCTGTCCGTTGCTTGTTTCAATTAATAAACTACTATAGCTAGGAACATGAAATTCGGCACACAGGTGCATCTCGGCATTTGAGACAACTGGACTCATTTTGGATTTTTCACACAATATTTTCAATATGGCGGGTCACCATGCCATGTTATATATCAATGTAAAGATCTTGAAATGAAGAAAAAGAATATTCAACTATTAAAATTTCACACGTGATATTTTTAAGATGGCGGGCAATATGGCGGGCGACTAAACATTGTTTTAGTTACCATAACATGTTATTCATCAACTAAAAGGTCCTGAAGTGTAGAAAAAGAATATGCAATTATTAAAATTTTCAAGATGGCGGCCAATATGGCGGGTGACTAAACATTGTTTTAGTTACCATAACATGTTATTCATCAATTTAAAGGTCTCGAAGAGTAGAAAATGAATATTACTATTAGAATTAGTGTAATTATATTACACTTAATAATTTTAACTGTAATGTACAGAAACCGGCGATTATCGCCCCACGTACTTAAGTGAAGCTCGCCTTACTTGTTATTATATAATTATTATTATTATTACTGCTACTAAGATACCCATGTATTTTAACCTAATACAATTATATTTATTATTCTGACTTAATTACAAACTTATAATTTTTTTTTTTTTTTTTTTAAATACAAAAGAAACGAACTAAGAATTAATTTAGTCCCCTTTTATTTTCTCCTTCAAAGGCATGACTGCTTAATGATACAATCCAAAAATACATTGGATGTTTCTGTTGGAGCATGTATATAATCCATAAAGTCTAGTTATTTTCTCGCTGTGTATTTAATGAGATGTCAAGGTTTTTCTTGTGTGTGGCGCGTTGTTCAGAGGGGTTTTTTGAAGTCAACATATGGGATCCATAAGATATCTCGATTGTTTTTAGTCTTCTTGATGGAGTTCAGGGTCGATTCCTTTTCTCTGCCCTTTTAACACGGCTTAATGTTAACTCGATTCATTTTCTTATTGT
The DNA here is from genome assembly GCA_951217055.1 of Gerris lacustris. Classification (NCBI taxonomy): domain Eukaryota; kingdom Metazoa; phylum Arthropoda; class Insecta; order Hemiptera; family Gerridae; genus Gerris; species Gerris lacustris. The sequence goes on from OX578281.1 coordinate 37,802,598, forward strand.
TTTTTTTTTTTCTTCCGATTTTTAAAACTATGGTCGACACCCTGTCTCATTTAGTGTTTCTTATATTAAAAGATTTTTCTTCCTCTTTGGGATCTATTCTCGTCCAAATGTGATTTTTTTTGGTCACAGTTGTACAGTTTTGTTTAAGATGCATCTAATCCATCGTCTCTGTTAATAAACTATACTCGTTTGAAATGTTTTTGTATATTTTTTTACACTCTGTCAAGAGTGTTAACTTTTTATTTTTTTGAATCTGATCCAAAAGAAAAGTTGCTAGTTTATATTGAGATTTCTTCCCTGTTAGGCCACCCCTACTGGCCCACACACGTTATAAACTTTACATTAGAACCGTGAAAAAACGAATGTGGTAAAATTAGTACGCTTGTAAAATTTAAAAAAAAAGTATTTTTATGTTTATAAGTAAGAAGTCATATTTTTGCTCGTTTACGATGTTTTGACTGTTTGATTTTTATATTTATTAAAGGGGAAGTGTGCGTTTTATATAGCACTATTTATAAAAGAACTCTCGTCTGACAATCTGAGTTTTACGAGGATTTTATTTTATGTGATATTTTTATAGTTAGTTCGTTAAAGTATTTTTTATTTACTAGATAATTCAGTATTTATTATTACCATAACTCTTACAACTCTTTATAGTGAGAGGGATTCCACGCGTCAGTGTTTTCAAGGACCTCTAGTATCTTATTATAAAATGACTTGCTAATTAGTTATCTTCTTCTATAACTTAAAGAAGATAACTTATTATTCCGTACAGCTACCGTCAACGTTACGAAAAGTACCTTTTATTAGCACTCCGTTATTAATGTTTGCTTGCATTGTTAGTTTTGTCATTGTCTTAACATAATTCCGAAATTCAGTGAAGAAAAGTAATTAATTATTCTATTAATGTTGGATGACGAAGAAGAGAAATGTAACATAGCTAAAACAAATTAGGTTCGAAAAAATGTTAAACTAAACAAAAAGGAATATTAAACTCTTTTTAAGGAATTAAAAAAATAATGGAATTTCTTATACAAATACTTAAGATCAGTTTTATGTCTTAATTTGAAAAGTTGCTTGACTAAATAATAAGTTTATTTTAGTTTCGTACCTGGTTATTAAACGGCAACGTTTCTGTTTCATCCGAATTATTATTTAATGTTTTAAGAAAATTGCTTTACTAGTCAAGTAGGATACTATATATTTATATCCAGTTGGAATATTACTCTCGAATATGTGTGGATGAAAACAGCCAGATGAATCACAATATTAAAAATAATAATTAAATAGCTTCACATTAACAACTATTACAAATATAGTTATAGTCCAGTCGACAGGTATTAAAAATAAGGGGCTCTCTTGCAAAAGGTCATAAAAACATTAGTTAAAAACCCAAGTTTTCGACCTCCTAGACCCAGAGGGGGCCAAAATACGCGAAATTTTAGTGGTTTTTTTTTAGTTTTAGTTTTTTCGTTATAACTTTTTACCTTTATGTCCTAAAAAGGTGTTATCTTTCTCTTTCTTGTAGAGCACTATTATTTTTCTTTATTTCACCTGTGCCTTAAGGCTGCACGGGAACGGGGGTCGGCACACGCGCCATAAAATCACGCCTCTAATATTGAACCTAGAGACTTGAAAATTTTTATACATATAGCTTAAGAAAAGCCAGAGGGTTGTTAGTTTTTGTTTTTTTCTTATCGCCTTTAGCTGTTTTGATAAAAAATAAAATGTGAGAGAAAAAAAAATTAAAATATAAATTTCAAAATTTTAAAAACAGGCGGAAATTTATATTTTTACAAAGAGAAATTGTGTGAATTTTGGTCAAAAAATATTAAGCTGGTGAGGCGTAATCTTATGGGAACTTTTTTTTTATTTATTATCTGGAAAGTGCTGACCCTAGCGGATTTTTTAAAAAATACAATTTATTAAATTCTGATTTGTTGATTTTCCAATTTAAGCCACACCCACCGATGTTTTTCACCCTTCTTTTCTGACAAATGAAATAAAAACAATTTCAATTTTTTTTTTTTTTTTTTTAAATGAAAACAATTCATAATAAAAAGAATTTATATTTAAATATACATACATTGAAAAAGATTAAATAATACAAAAAAATACAACTTGAGAGGAAGGATTGAATGCTAGTTGATAAAAACAAGTTTGAGAAGAAAATGTTAAATTTTTTTGGGTTAATTTTTGGTCAGCGCACAGTCCCAAAAATTAAGCTACCTATTTTTCTCTAACACAGCTTGAAAAAGATCCAAGGAAAGGAATGTCGCAATAGTAAGGCGATTAATTCCTTTAAGACCCCACTACTCAAGGATTGAAAACTAAAACTTAAGAATTATTAATTTGATTTAAGTTATAGGTATTTATAATCACAGTATGTTTGCTTCCGAGCATGGGCGTAGCCAGGGGGGGGGCAGGGGGGGGGGGGCATGGCCCCCCCCTAGGCCGGTCAACTCTCTAAAAAAGTACTATTATTATACATATATACAGGTTAAAATAAAAAATAAATAAATAAAAAGTAAAAATAATTCTGTATAATAATAATAATAATATATATATATATTATTATTATTAGTAGTATACAAATTTATTTTATGGCTAGAGGGGGTCTTCAAGTAAAAAAAAGTAAATCTCGATTTAGTTGTCAAGTTACTACAGCTGTGGCCTGGCTGGTGGCTGCACTGGTTTGGTTAGCATTGCTTTGATAAAAAAGATGCCTATGATAAGAAAAGAAGCTGGACAATAATTATGTTTTCCTTCTCTCAGCCAGTGGCGCACCCAGGGGGGGGGGGGGGGGGGGTACAGGGGGCCTGCGGCCTCTCCCCAAAGCTAAAGACCTGAAATTTAAGTTTGCAATTCCGCAGCACATTTTAAAGTAATAGTGTTGTGATAGTCAAAAAAAATAAATAAATATAAGTAATTATATACCTAGTTTTGCCAGACATATTTTTTTTGGCGTTTAAAAAGACATATACCTCCTGGGTAAAAAAGTGTCGGCTATAGTCTATAGAACTTGGAAAAAAAAATCTACATAAGATTACGACTGCGCATGCTCAGAAGTTTTTAGTGGGACGAATTTCTTCCCGACTATTATTATCCATTGTTTATTTTGAATGAAAGGTTACAATATAAAAGTTTTTAATTAAATATTTTCTTGTTTTAAGGGTTTTTATTTTAATCTACAGTTTTACTTTAATATATTAATTAAATTTAATTAAAATAGTTAGTAGTAGTCATTAGAATAGTTTATAATTATCGAATAATTATTATTAATTAATTTGGAAACGGGTTCAATTGTAGAATAAGATTTTAAAAATTGCAGATACCCGACCTTTCGCAAGGAAGACTATTTTTTGTATTTATTGACTGGACTGTTAGATACCCTTCTATTTTTATTTGGTTATGGTTTTGCAATAGAACTCAGTATGGTTCTGCATATTTGATTCTTAAAAAACAATTAATTACTATTTATTTAAAATTTAAATTAGAGATGTAGTAGTTCAGACAATATCTCATAAGAAGCGCTAACGTCGCTTCAAATACTCTCTGTCCAATCTTAATGTGAACTATTTTACATTAAGAGTAGATTTAAATATTTAAACAGCAAGTTTTCCTTAAAAAAATCTATTTCAAATAAACAATTTTTTCCCCTATAATTAATAGTTCTAATGAGTTTTTTTTTTTTATTAAAATAAATCCTTTTGAAAATATTAATAATGGTACTGTCAGACTTTTGGCATTTTTAAGAAAAATACTTTTTTGGCTTTACATACATCACACCACACACACACACACACACACACACACATATATATATATATATATATATATATATATATATATATATATATATATATATATATATACTATATATATATATATATATATATATATATATATATATATATATATATATATATATATATATATATATATATATATATCCAAAAAAATTAGCCCCCTCCTAAAGGCAACCCTGGCTACGCCCATGCTTCCGAGTTTAACGAAGGTCACGAAACGAAAGCATTTTTATTATTTTGAAGAACGAATTTTTGTATGTCTCTGAATTAAAAAATTCCTGAACAGAAATCCGTTCCAGACAACACGGAACATTTTTTTTTATATCGCAGTTTATCGTTAAACATTTTTTCGAACCATCATATCTTAAAAAACCAATGCAACCCACTGATGATTCCGTATTAAGTTAGCCATCTGCACTCATTTATGAGTGACATTTTAATATAAAAATGACAGGAACCTATTGGGAATTCATTATTTTATACAAGGTGACCATTCATACAATATAGGTCGTGAGTATTCTATGTGCCACACTAATTAGCAGACTGTTGTAACCTATTTGTGCTAAGAAAAATTTGGGGAACTAAATCGGAAAGAGTTTATTTTTGGCATAATTATTTATTGATGCTTATAAATAAAAATGTCAACAGACCGGAAAGTTCTTGTTCATGGCAAATAGGTCCGATATATCGGTTTTAAAATAATTAAGTTTACCAAAGAAGTTATTTTATATCAAATTAAAGCACATAGGAGTATAATTGTCTACTATAAAAGGTTCTAATAATTTTTATTGATAACTCTAAAGGTATTAAAGGTATTTGCAGGTAAAATCGTGGTTTTACCATGGCCAGGTAGAGATACACTTTCCATGTATCACCTTCCTTAGTGGTTTAAAAAAATGAGTTTATATTTAGTTTTTGCTATTTTAAAATGCAACTTATAAAAAAATGGTTTAAAATATAAATTAAAGCTGCGACAATATCCTATCAGATTGCAATGTCTGAACAAGTTTGTACAAATTGTAAAATTATTTATCAATACTAAGTTTTATATGAATTACAGTTGTTTCATTTCAATAGAAACAGATAATGAAAAAATCGGTCCGAGACAACTCAGTCAAACTTTCTCATATACGTGAGTTCGTAATTATTAAGCCCAGTGTTTTCCATTTATTAGTTTTCGTATGTACATTTAATTATTATTGAACATTTCATCAAACTTTATCATAAAAATAACATCTCCTGGGTGGGGAATCGAACCCGGGCTCTCTCTGTCCGCGTTTTAAGCTTTTTTCTCAGGAACTAGATTTTTCCCGGAAAAACGGCTTATATGGTTAGATTCGTATTAAATGGGCTACATTTTAGAATTTTTTAATCAAAATCGTAGGAACCGTTTTCGAGAAATATTTTTTTCACGTTTTTTCAGTTTTAGGGGGGTGGCGCCCCCAAATTTGGAACTAAAATTCGTTTCGCCTCGGGAATGATTTTCTGAACATGTATGCCAAATAGTTTAGGCTCCAGGCGTCTGCACAGACAGACGACAAACAGACATTTTTTAAAAACCACTTTTTTGGACTCAGGGGACCTCAAAACGTGTAAATCCATCAAAATCTCAAAATCAAATTTTCGCGCCATCACAATACTTTCTCTTTATATGAGAAAGTAAAAATTAAATAATATACCTAAATGGTTTTAGCTTTCCGATGATGTAGCATTTATTCATTTAAAATGATAAATTGTGGCATATTCTCGCTTAGTAGAACAATTTTAATGTTTCTTAACGGTAGTGTATACCCCCTTCAAATTAAATTAAATACATTAAAAATAACATACTCCGTTGTGAAGCTTGGGCTTTATATGAAGCTGAATTAATATGTATGTATCAAATCTAACTCACATTGTTTGTCTTGTAAGAAATTTGCTAAGCAGAGTCATGTTTTATTTCAGCGCATGCAAAATCATAGCTTCACCTTTAGCTCCAAAACAATCAATATTTATAAATCCTTTTTTTCAGTTTTTTACAGAAATTAAAATTAAAATCTAATTGACTTGTAAAATATGAATTAGAATTAAAGGAATAAATAGCTTATTAAAAAAAATAAATAACATATAATTAGACAACAAATATTCATGAAACGACAAGAAAATAAACTATCATATTATTTATAATCTTATGGCTGTATGGCTATCAAAGCCCATGCCAAAAAAAACTCATTAGTATATTCAAGGTCTAGCTCCCCCCCCCCCCCCCCCCGGGGTCGGCCCTGGAACTAGAAAAATTTTAGTAGTTAAAGTAAAGTTAAATTAATAAAAGTTAAGTCAAGCATACGGGGATGGTGTAGTTATCATGTGCAGGATTACTTGCCAGTTCTACTTAGTATGATACCAAAAACTAAATACATCGAATAAATAATAAAGGTAGACTGCCACGGCCATTGAACAAAGGAAATTATACATTCAAAGTATTAAAGAGCTTTTTCTATATCTCGGCACATTACTAACCGGCGACAATAGTTTGAGAAAATATTCACAAGGAATTAATGAAGGAATAATGGACGGAGCTTAGATCAATCAGTTGGTCATTAGAACTACTTGGTAAAACAACATCTAACTTAGTTTTCCAAAAAAACCTGAAATTAAAACAGGGTTTAATGACTCCATTTCATGCCTCTTATCAGAGTAAGTAGAAATCTCGAACGTTTACAATACGAGATATTAGAATGAAAAAAAAAAAAATCGGTTGAATAAAAAGATATATTCGAAGGAAAATATTTTGTTATCCAATTTATATATTAGCTGCTATGAAATGTTGCTATAAACATCTTAGGAACAGGCTTGTAATTTTATTATATAGGAAAATCCACTTTGGTGTCCACTTTGTATATTACCTAGTAGATCTATATACGCTTATAGAGCTTTTGTCTAAAATTTGTTTAACAAATATTTAGCAGACGAGTAAAATATAAAATTTTTAGCTGGAAGGTTTTATTAAGAGTAGAATTACATTTTTGCTTTAATTATAAAAGCAGCGCAATTCCTTTGAAATCCATGCTATTTGCACATTTCAACTGAGATTTTTTTTTGTAACATTCAAGCTTTCTTTATTTACTACAAAAAATTAAATGTTATATGGGTTGATTCAGTTTAAAACCAAATTTATAAGGGGGTGCCATTGTCATTTGAAAATAAATTCTTTACTTTTCTTAATAATCTAGTTATTGCAGCACAAATTACATATATTATTAAAATTCTTATTTATAAAAATAGTTTATCAATTAAAATCTCAATTTTCTAATATTTCCGGAAAGTGACATAAATTAAAGAAATTAATATTTATACATTTCTGTTTTTATTTATTTATCTTAAAAAATGCAATGGCCGACGTAATGTCATAATAATAAGAGGGGTAATGTGGGCGTTTCCTATTCCTCCCAAAATAAACAAGGGGTTGAAAAAAACTTGTGAAAAGCAGCGCTATCTCTGGAGAGAAGGTGACAACACAACTCACTCCCGCGGGCTCTTAAAAAGAAATCATGCGAATTCGAAAAATTTGGAGTTTGTTGAACATTTCCCGCAAATAGTCCCATACTAATCCAACCGTCTGCGCACATTTATTATTGAATAAAAATAAATCTGACGCCACTAGGAATCGAAGCAGGTTCAAAAATTCCTGGTTGGAATCCGTTTCAGACATCAAGGTGGAAATTTAATATTGCCTTAAAATAAGTGTGACCCACTGGGAGTCTACAAATTCACATATCATTTGACTATTCGTCTAATAGTAGGACGTGAGGTAGGTAATGTGCCACACTATTTTTGGACTACTTTTTTAATTTAATAATTGTCTTGCAGGTTTTTTTTTATTTTTGTTTTTTTTTCTCTTAGTCTAAGAACCTCGTTTCCAAATAATCCTAATGCTCTTTCCAGATGAACATTTCAAAAAAAACTTTTAAAAGTGCAAGGCAGCTCAATAATAAAAGTGAATGTTTCTAAACAAAGGAGAAACGGAAGTTTTTTCAGGAAGTTAGGAAATGCTGACACTGAGTTAGTTGTTTTTTCCTTGCCTTCAGAATTATTCCATGAAAGGCTTCCTAGATTAGCATGTTCCTTGTTTTTAGTGTAATTATCTGTCACCTAAATAATTTTCATGACTTTGCTTAAGTATTTGACATGAAAGCCTTATTTTCTTTTCTTTATTTTTTAAACCTACGAAATTTATACGATGGTTCGTCAAATAGGTAGGTCAGAACTAAAAATTTGTTAAGAATAAAAGGAATTAGACTAAGAAACTTACAATATTTCCTCATAATCTATGGAAAGGTCACTTCAAAAAAGACTATATTCATCATCATAGGATATGAATCTCATAGTACAATTGCTAATTGCCGATTACTAATTGTAATTGTACTATAAGGTATGATGATCAATAAACTATTTTGAATTGACCTTTTCGTATATTATAAGAAAGTATTGTTCAAGTTTCTTAGACTGGTTTCTTTTATTTTTAAAAAATATTTATATTAAGTCCAAGTACCATTCACTCATTCATAACACTACATAATTTTTGCATAGAGAGGATCCTCTTAACCTTTAAGTGCTCGCTAAAAAATCTTTTTACGATTCGCCATCTTTTTAGGGCTTCTCTTTACTTAAGGATAAGCATGTATATGATTGTAGGATAAGACTAATTTTAACCTAGAAGACACCGGGGGGGGGGGGGGGATACAGAAGGAAAATAACTACTTTTCTGTGAAAGTATGTGTTCAATTATATCTAATATGCAACAAATAATTTATACGATAGCAAATTATGTAAGTACAACCTAGTAATCCTAAAGTATTATCATTATTATCCTACAGAAGAACCAGCTTTTATAATAATATCTAGCATGTATATACATGCTAGGTACTTGTAATTTTATAATAGCTGGTTCTTCTGTAGGACAAGCTGTGGCCGGCCAGCTCTGCACGATTTAACTTGATGTCGTCCTCAGTGAGATAATAAAATGAGAAATAAAAACCTTTCTTTTACAATATTGAGGCTGAGGCATATAGTGTTCGCTATTTTACTAACGGAGAAGATTTATTTTGTGTGCGGAGGTACTTTTGCTAGTTTAAAATACACAGCTAATTGATTGCCGTCATATTATAGTTTTCATGTAACATGTCAGGCACGTCATTGTAACGTTAATCACGAATCACGTGATCACTCCAACCTACTTACCTCACTTTTCACTGCCTGCTCATAACAGTTGATCGTAAATCATGGCCCTCCCCTCCCCCCTTACAGTCCCCCTCCCCGCCCCCTTTCCCTTCTCCCCTTACTCCTCACAGTGTTAACTGATAATACTTTTTTCTTATAATATCGTATAGTTTAAGTATAGGGATGGTATTTAATATTTTTTACAAAGTTTAAGTGTGTGTGTGTATATATAGGTGTATATATATATATATATATATATATATATATATATATATATATATATATATATATATATATATATATATATATATATATAAACCATGTTTTATATCTTTCTTAAATTAATTATTATTTACATTTTATTTGAGAAAGAAATAATAATAAAAAAATTCTCATACTCCTCTAATTAAAGTTCCTGTCAAAAAAAAATATTTTTTTGATTATGTATTTAATTTTAATTTCCACCATTTAATAATACATTACCTTTAATTTATGTTTTTAAATAAACATAACAGGCTGTCCCATCGCACGATTTAACCATAAATTTAGCCTTAATGACTACATTTTGTGATTTTTTTTTCATAAACGTCATGTTAAATTTCTAGTAGCCCTTTTTATTGTCTAATCAATAAAGCCGGCGACGTTTATATTTTTCTTGATTATAATCTGATTATCATCCAATATTACATTTTAATTATCTTTTACTCTGATATTAATTGATTTTCACAACTAATTAGGTTTCGTTTTAATTTTTTTTTGTTTTTAATAATTAATTAATTTCTCTTTGGTTTTTGGTTTCAGGTTGGTGAATAATTCTAAGTGCATACTGTAAGTTATTAAATATCTCACTGTAATTATCTATTTATAAATTATTTCACTTAAATTTTTAAATTATAAATTCTATTTTTTATTTTTTATTTGAAGTATTTCAATTTTTTATTATAAAGGCTTATTGATGAAATTAGGATGAGTTCTATGTTGTTGTTGTTCTTTCCATTTCACGTTTACTCCTCTCTGCTTTTTTTGGTGTATATACTTCCAATTTTCCTTTTATGTATATGTTTTTGAAAATAGGAAGATTTGACCTAAAATACCCGACTAACAGCGTTTGTAGATTTGCATTAAAGAGTTATTTGACTTAAAATGTTTCAATTAATAGTTTTTTGTATTTTTTTTTTTAAAAAGAAGTTTTTTCAACCCTTAATAAGCTAGCGTTCCCATAATGCAACATTTTAAATGTTAATATTATGACAAAAGCAGGGCTAAATTAATTTTTATCATTATATTTATTTTTTTGTGCAGCACGTATACAACAAGACAGGCTTAAAAAGTGGTTATTTCAAATTTGTGACGTGGAAAGAATTTTAATATTTTTAATTAATTAATTACTTAAATAATTTTATTATTGGTAATGGAACTATTCGATTAGAGAATGATTAAAAATATTAAATAATTGCAGTTTCACAAAATTAAATTTTTCTACCCTAAATTGAGCGTCATTTTGAAAGTTATTATATGGTATTGCTATACGACATAAGCCTTACAGTGTTTCCAAGTTGTGATTTTATTCAATCATATTTATGCGCAAAGTTTTGATGTTTTGTTTGCCTAATGTACTTTTTTATTGATTATTTTCTAAATATTTCTCAACAAATATAAAAAAAGAAAAGACATAAAATAATTTTAAAATAAAACAATATATATATCATAATAGTTTTTTATTAATTTTAACGTAAATCAAATGTATAATAATGATAATATAGAAAGAATAAATAATATCTATATAATATTATTATTACAATTTATATATATATATAAATGAATAAATTCTCGACTGTAAAAATAAACAGAAACGACGTCGGGATTGTAACATAGTGACGATTTTTGTGACCTAAACCTGAGTTTTGTTTGTTGTTTATATATATATATATATATATTGTTGTTTTTATATATATATATATATATATATATATATATATATATATATATATATATATATATATATATATATATATATATATATATATAAACAACAAACAAAACTCAGGTTTAGGTCACAAAAATCGTCACTATGTTACAATCCCGACGTCGTTTCTGTTTATTTTTACAGTCGAGAATTTATTCATTTATATATATATATATATATGTATATTTGTAAAGGTAATAACAAAAACACACAAAACAAATTATAACAAATTAATCACATAATTTTACAGATAAACAACATGATTCGTAATACAAATAATGAAAAAAAAATAAAAATAAATACGTGTGGAGTCTAGGGACACCCGGTAGGAATGAAGTCCTTACATTTTTCATTAAACATAAATTATTATATTGTTTTTACGTATTGATAATTACGTATACGTTGCGAACTAAAAGTTCTAAAAAAGACAAAATTAAAAGTAACCAACTGTTTGCACCTTGCGGAGTTAAGGCAAAATTAAAAATAGCTTTTTTTATCATTAAAGCAAGCGGATTACAATAAATATGTATTGAATATTGAGAAAAAAATGTATCATGATGAGTTTATAGTTAAAGAGTATGTTTGTAGTATATAATCTGAGCTAAAAAAACTGTTTTCTACTTACCTGGCCTACTAATTTAAAATATATCTCTTCCCTACTCAAAAACGTTTGCTTGTATAAGGTTGAAATAATACTTGCCTGTTTTAATAATACTTTAGACGATGTGTATAAGTATTATTAAAATTGTTACATTTGATTGTAAAATGCCGGTAAAAACGTTGTTTACTCTATTTTAAACGTATTGGTCCGCTTTAATAGATTTAACGATCTTTAATATTTCATAGCGGTGTCGGTGTAGGTTTCACTAGAAAAAAATGTATGAATAAAAGTTGTTTGTCTCATTAAATAGATGAAGTTAGAATTTTTTCCCGTCCTAAAATTGCAATTTTAAATTTGAAGCTTACGTTTACGCGAGCGTTGCGCGTGAACGCTTGGACGGATAACGTTGTCTAACAAACTCAGTCTGGGCATTGGTAAAAAAACAGGTGTACCAAATTTCAACTCACTCGATCATCTTTTACTCAAGTTATCGTCATCGGTAGATTTCGTGACGCTTGGTTTTGTGACGGTGATTTTGGTCATTTTTTTTTTTTTTTTCACTCCCGGGCTCCAGAACGTGCCATAAGGAACTTCGTTCCAAAATGTGCTTTTAAATAAATTTAGTATCTTGTTAATATTATTTTTGCTTTTTAGGTTTCTGTACGAAGTACGAAAAGAAACCTTATATAATGTCTCTGTCTGGCTGTCTGTCCGTCGCCATGTTTCAATTCATAAACTACTGTAGCTAGAAACTTTTTCGTTCTTTTAAATAAATTTAGTATTTTGTAAATATTATTTTTGCTTTTTAGGTTTCTGTACGAAGTACGAAAAGAAACCTTATATAACGGCTCTGTCTGGCTGTCTGTCCGTCGGCATGTTTCAATTCATAAACTACTATAGCTAGAAACATGAAATTCGGCACACAGGTGCATCTTGGCATTTAAGACAACTGTACACTTTTTGGAGTTTTCACACTTAATATTTTCAAGATAGCGGCTAATACGGCGCGGCGGGTGACTAAAAATAAGTTTTTAGTCAGCATGACATGTTATACATCAATTTAATGGTCTTGAAGTGTAGAAAAAATATGCTACTATTACACTTAATAATTTTAACTTAATCGTACAGAAACCGGCGATTATCGCCTCACGGACTTACGTCAAGCGCGCCTTACTTGTTTAACCTAAAATTTATTTTTACTACGTTTTTATTAGCTTGCTTTCTTGTTTGTTTGTTTGTTTGTCAGGTACAAATCTGGCAAACGATTTCTAACTAACTTCCCGATTAGCTAGACATTTGAAACTTTTAGCATAGCTCAGAACACGATGACAATGCATTATTTTAATACTTTTAGTAATCTTTCAGGAGAATTTAATTGGTTTTATCAAATTTTGCTGTATGGAAAGTTGGTTTGGAAAAAATCCGCAAGTTATTTTATTTGTTTTGCCATGTCCAGGTTTCAAATTTGTGATTTTTATAAACAGAGATAAACATTGAATGACAGCGAAGCAGGAAATATATCGATTATATTATTTATATTATTTTAAATATATCGATGGCACGGTTTAGATTTGGTGTTAGGGAGATCCGTTTACAAAGATTTGTCCTTTTATAGGTTTAAGATCAGCTCTCTAGATATTTTAATTTATGTGAAGTAAATAAATTCGGACTATTTTTTTTTTTTTTTTTCACTAACATTATATATTATATAAAAATAACAATTATATTATCAACATTACATACGATTCAATAGAAAATTCAAAAACGTAGTATATAAAAAGTTCTTTTTATCTTGAAATGATTATATACATTTTGTAAAAAAATAAATAAACATTTTACTAAGAAAACAACTCTAGGGCTAATATCCTAGCGTTGCCATATGGCAACAGCCCAAATTTGGGATGAGAATTTTTTAAAAAATATTTTCATATATTAAGGGCTTAACAGACAAAATCCCCAGGAAAAATAAAAAAAAAAAAATAAATAAAAATTGACAGGTTTTGTAAAATATTTTCATAAAAAATTTATGAATTAAAATAAGTGATAAAATTTAAAATAATTATCACTTTTTTTTATACCTTTATAAGCAACTGCCAAGTCGAATGGATACAATTTAATTTATTTCGAATAAAATTTCACAATGTACACCTATTTATTAATTATTAAATAATGTAGAGACAAAATTGGGTGGTAAGAGCATAATTTCAAGAAAGTACGTGATAGAATACGAGGAAGTTATGTGCTACGCTAATTTGCAGACTATTTTAAATAAAATTATACACATAATTCATTACAAATTAACATTTTTTGTTCGAAATGTCAACTTCATTCAGCTCCGTGGTATTGTACTATAGCTATGTTTGTACACATTTCAAATATTGTACACTTATTTGAATAAATTAGAATATCTTTGACTATGACTCATAGCTCGCTTAACTTAGATTATCATGGGATTTTAATTATATCAATATCTATATACATAAAATCCAAATACCACTCACTGTAATATGTACAAAAGTAACTTGTTGAGTCATTTATTTCTAAACACAATCTGATTCATGTATAAAATGTAACCGTTAAGAAGGTTTCAATCAGGTAAGTAATAACAATAAGAAATGTCCCTAAATAATATAAATAAATATGTATCAATCCTCCCCTTTAAATTGATTTGCCCTTAGTTGATTTATGTGCCGGCGCCAGACCTGTCCGTCATCCATCTTGACCTGATAATGTAGATATCCATCTCTGCTGATCACTCTGCCGAATCTCCACTTCTCTCCTCTCGTACTGTAACTCCTAGCTTGGACTCTGTCTCCTATTTTAAGTATTCGCTTTGGTCTTGTTCTGGCTTCCTGAGATCTCTCTGGTGCGGCCTTTCCAAACATGACGTCCAACTTACTGCGTACCTTTCTGCCGAACATTAATTCATATGCCGATGACCCTGTTGCGTTTGGTGTTCGCCTAAGTTGTACAAGTAGCAGAGTCAGTTTGTCACCAACCTTTCCACATTCTTCCTCCATCGCCTTAAGACCTTTTTTTATGGTTTGTACGAAACGTTCGGCTTGGCCATTAGTTGCAGGTTGGAAAGGTGCTGTGGTTTTGTGAACAATGCCGTTTTCTTTTAAAAAAGTTTCAAATGTATGGGATACGAACTGAGGACCGTTGTCCGACACTATACAGTAGGGTAATCCAAAGATGGCAAATATATTTTTTAATTGTCTTATACACCAGTCAGATGTAGTCAGCTTTGTTGGAATAGCCTCAACCCACTTAGTGAATGAATCTACTATTATGAAATAACTGTATCCATTCATCGGTCCCGCAAAGTCGATATGCAGTCTCTGCCACGGTGCTTCCGGCTGTTCCCAAATATGGTTTTTCTCTCTGTCCGGTTCATTTTGTTTCAAACAACATTGCTTACATGATCTTACCAACTCTTCTATGTCCCGGTCCATCCCTCTCCAGTAACAATAGCTGCGTCCTAACATCTTCATTTTTTGCATTCCAATATGACCTGAGTGTAGTTCTTGTAAAACCTGTCTTTCTAAAATTTCCGGTATACAGATTCTCCTTCCTCTGAAGACACAGCCATCTTGTAACGTGTATTCATTATTATTTAATCCGAGATGTTCTAGTGATTCACCTGACATTAATTTAGCGTAGATTATCTTGAGATGAGGGTCTGTTACAGTGTCTTTGGCAATTTGATCCCTGTTTATGTTTAAAGTATTAAGTTGGCTTATTTGGAATTTAGCTGAATCGTCCATGAGTTGTGCACTTGGTGTCTCAAAAGGAAATCTGGATAGGTAATCTGCATTTCCATGTTGGCTTGACTTGTTATATTCGACTGTGTAATTAAATCCGGATAAAAAGAGGGCATAATTTAATAACCGTGATGCTGATAGTGCTGGTAGAGAACGATGTGGGTGAAATATAGAAATTAGGGGCTTATGATCAGTAACCATGATAAATTTCCTTCCGTAAAGGTAAGTGAAAAATTTTTTTAGACCCCAATAAATAGCAGTGGCCTCTTTGTCGATCTGACTGTAATGATATTCACTCTTAGTTAACGACCGCGAGGCGAAGGAAATCGGCTTTTCCGAGCCATCGGGATACCTGTGTGATATTACAGCTCCTAAGCCTACTGGTGACGCGTCTGTTGCTAAAATTAGCGGTAAATCCGGATCGAAGTGGGCTAAGATAGTTTCATTAGTAACAGCTTCTTTTATCTTTTGAAAACTATTTTCGCAATTTTTGGACCAATGAAATTTATTTTCTTTTTTTAGTAAATTGTTTAACGGTTTTAAAATAGTGGCAAGGTTGGGTATAAATTTATTATAATAGTTTGCAAGTCCAAGTAGTGATCTAAGCTCTTTAATATCCTTAGGTCGCTTCGCATTCGTTATGGCTTTAACTTTTTCCTTACTTTTATGTAGACCTGTTGAATCAATTATATGACCTAAATAATTGATACTTCTTTGGCAGAATTTACATTTGTCTCTGTTCAACCTGATGTTATTTTCTTTCATCTTTTTGAGTACTGTTCTTAGCCTGTCCAATAATTCCTCGACCGTTGTCCCTTGTATAATAATATCATCAAAGAAGCATTTGGTTCCCGATGTACCTTGTAATAATCTGTCCATAAAACTTTGCCACATTGCCGGGGCCACTTTGACTCCGAACATTAACCTATTTACTTTAAAAAGTCCTTTATGAGTGCTTATTGTCTGTAACCGGGCACTTTCTTCATCCATTGATAAATGTAAATAAGCGTTTGATATATCAAGTGTACAAAAATATTTACCTTTATTCATGGCGGCATATATTTCTTCTATCCTCGGAATCGGGTACTTGATATCTTGTATTACCTTGTTAAGGGTCACCTTGTAGTCCCCACACAGCCTAACAGAGCCATTTGGTTTCATTACCGGAACTACTGGGGTGCCCCACTCCGAGTTTTCTATTTTTGAGATAATTCCTAATGTAGATAGTCTTTCTATCTCGTCCTCAACTTTTTTCTTAATAGCGAATGGAACTTGCCGTGGTTTAATGTAAATAGGCTTTATGTTTTCTTTTAAATTAAAATGTCCTTTTTCTTGTGGAATCAAGCCGACCCCTGGCTTGAAAACCTCCTTGAATTCTTCTAATATACTGTCGAGTGATTGAGTTCTATTTTCATTAAGGGCCTTAATATCTGCCCAGTCAAGCTTTATTTCTCTTAACCATTCCCTGCCGAATATCGCATCTACTTCTTTATTTATTACGTACAGTGTACAAAGCTTACGCCCTTCGGTTTGAAAGTCTCCCCTGTGTATGTTCTCAATTCCACATTAGTTCGATAAAGCTTACTTGGAAAGCCTAAACGGTTAAATTCTTGGTATGAAATAGTGCTAAGAGCTGCACCAGTATCAAGCTCCATTTTTACAGTTTTCCCTTCAATTTCAACTTTAAGTACAAATTTATCACTTGAGTTTGACTGTACTATGTTGATCTCGTGGATATTATTTTCTAAATCACAGTCATTATCCTCATTCACTTGATAAGTATTTTTATTATGACCTTTAGTTAAACATACCTTTGGTAAATGTCCGATTTTCGTGCACTTGGCGCAAACATTTTTAATAAATGCGCATTTATCTGCACGATGCTGAGTGGAGCCACATCGATAACAACGTCCTCTTAACGACTCCCAGCCGGTTCCAGAAATAGATATATTTTCATTTGGTTTGTTGATTGCCCTTGTAGGTGTCCTTCTATTGATTGCATTAATATCTTGTTTTGTGTTCCAAGTATTCTGAATTGATGTATTTTCTGTTTTTGACATGTTTATAGTCTGGGCTAACTTTACTATTTCATTAAATTTCATTTGTTTTGTTTCTTGGAGAAGTTTAGTCCGTATTTCCGAGTCTGTTAGTCCACGAATAAATTGTAGGGTTAAAAAAATTTCTGAGACAGACTTACCACAATCACAAGAAAAACAACAGTGATTGGTTAACTGTTTTAAATTAGTAGCGAAATCTACGATGGATTCTCCGTGTTTCTGAACACGAGAGATAAAGGTGTGCTGAGCCATCCATATACTCGGTTTTGGGTCGACATAGTTATTTAGTATTTCGACTAAGTCATTGTACTCCATCTCGAGTGGTTTGTTTGGAGCGGCCAGTTCATATATTTTCTGATGTAATGTAGGACTCAGGGCGTGTAAAAAAATACAAGATTTTATTTTATCCAAGGAAATTCCCTTCAATTCCATATATAAGTCTAGTCTTGTTATGAAATTTGAAAATGTTTCATTTTCATTATATGGTGTGAAATGAATATTTGCAGCAAGGGAAGGTTCTTTGTTTACATTGTGGTTATCATGAAAACCGCTGAGTCGTGTCTCATCTTCTGTTAAATTATTCCTAATTTCGGTTGCAATATTTTTGATTATAATATAAGATTCTTCTATTTCATCTCTGTACTTAATTTCTGTATCCAATTCCTTTTCATCTTTAGTTAGGGTATCAATTTCGTTTTGAATATTTAAATATTTTGTCCAGTTTTCCTCTAAAATTGATAACCTATTATCTACTTCAGTTAATATTAATAATTTATCAGATTTAAATAAATTTAATAATTTAGTAAAATGTGCTTTTAATACGCACCTTTGTTTCTTTAGTAGTTCTGTCATCCTCGTCGCCAATTAATATGTACAAAAGTAACTTGTTGAGTCATTTATTTCTTAACACAATCTGATTCATGTATAAAATGTAACCGTTAAGAAGGTTTCAATCAGGTAAGTAATAACAATAAGAAATGTCCCTAAATAATATAAATAAATATGTATCACACTGACTGACACATCACTATATCTCTGAAACCACTGGACCAATGACCATGAAATTTTGTAGGTGTGTTCCTCTTACCTCCTAGGTGCTCGCTAAGAAATGTTTTTAAAATCATTTTTTTTTAAATAGTTTTTTAAACATTTATATAAAAAATAAGACGATATCTCCGGAACAAATTGCACTAGAACCTTGAAATTTAGAAGTTAGCTTCCTTTTATGAAAGTAGAAACTTTTGATAATTGGTTTACCAATCGGGCGTTTTGTTTCAAGATGGCGGCCATATATATATATATAAATATGTGTATGTTCTTTATACAAATCTACAGTTTTAGTCCGATCTCGATGAAAAATTGCATACTTAACTTTCAAAGCAAGGGGAAAATCACTGTCTACATGAATTTTTAAAATTTAAATATTGGTACACAGGGGTACGGGGTAGAAGTAATGAATACGGGGTCAAAGTAATTAATACCCTTTATGATGCATATCGTTGAAAAGCTCTTTAAGAGTATAGTAATTGTTGTTATGTACAGTTTTATCATATTTTCACTTAGAAGGGGGGTAAAATGGAAAAATATAGCTATATCTTATAAAAAAATAAGAGTATCCGTATGAGAGTATATCTTTTATACAAATTTACAGTTTTATCCCAATTTGATGATTTGATGATACGGGGTCAAAGTAATGAATTCCCTTCATGAAGCAATTTTGTTGAAAAGCTCTTTAAGAGTACAGTAATTGTTGTTATGTACAGTACAGTTTTGTAATATTTTCATTGAGGAGGGGGGTAAATTTAGGATTTTTGCAAATTATCTTATCAAAGAAAAGGGGGTATAGAAATAAGTGGGAGGGAGAGAATCTAGATATTCTCGCATAATAAAATAATTTAAATGTTTCTTGATGGTAGTTTATAAACTTATCAAATTAATATAACACTCCGTAGCCAAGCACGGGTATCCAGCTAGTTTACGTATATTATAAGAAAGTTTTGTTCGAAGTTGTCGAATTTTTTTTTCCTTTTTACTCTCATGCGTTTTCGAGAAACTAAATAGTCTTTTCTTTATTATAAATACTATCTTTTGTTAAGTTCTGGATCCCACTTGGCAAACCGGCCATTTATATTGTATAGATGTGAGGAATTGGACATGAACTACTAAACTATTATTAGAGATCAAAAGGATAATCAATGGTTGTTTCTCATTTGAGACCTAGCTCAAGCTACACGAAAATAGAACGGCTCTGGGTTAAATACTGAGTAGAATATTAGAGAATGGTTATAATATTCAAAGTATTTACCTGGGGAGAAGTGAAGGCCAAGTCCAGAGGCCGTTCCTAGAGGACGGTGTTTCTTTTGATTGCACGAGTAGACTTTTTCTTTGGAGTTTTGAGAACGACTTATCCCCGAGGTAGGTTGTTTTATCCAGGTGGAATACAGTTGTTGTCATAGCAACATGTTACACTTTTACGTTATCTAGTTATTTGTCACATGGGCTAAACTCAGCTGGGCCCAATGACGAACCTTTGCCCGGGAAAATATTTGAATTTAAACAACCAACGATAACATCATTCTCAGCCAATGCAATTAACTACAAAATTGTTAAGACGGATCAAGAGAAATCTTGCTTACTAAACTTTTTATTTTCTCTTTATAAAGTTCTATAGTTTGTTGTCAAATTAAATTATTTATAAGCTGTTGAATAAGTAAAGAAAACTAAAATGTTGAAGGAGATGGGAAAGAGGATTTGTAAGATGTAAGTAAAACACGGGGAACTATGAGGAAGATTGTTGCATTATTCAACCAGTGACGTCCATCAGTTGAATCATCAATCTAAGTCCTCGGTACATCGGGCTTGACGCCCCGTCCCGCTAAGCATCTCTTAACTACCTGCGAGCCCATTTATTTCACAACCAGCCTCTCAATTTAGACAGGGCAATCCAGCGGACCTGAAAACTGATTAGACTCTCTTCTAGGTACCATGGCTCTTGACATACGACCTTAAATCATGATCCCACCCACACTAAATGGGAAAATTTATAGTATTATGCTTGTTTTAAGTTTAATGTAGAAATAGTTTATGGTATTTAGAAATGTTATTTATGTTATCAATTGTAAAAAGACGCGTTGGATTAGTTATGCGGTTACAATATAGTGCAACAACATGAATTAGCACATAATTAGCTTGGAGTTTTGTAGAACTGTCATAGTTTTATTACTGAGTAAATAAATGAACACGCAATTAAGGACTAATCAGTATAATGTCTGACCACAAGGATGTATACAGTTATATAATACCGGTTTTGACTTTAGTATAATAACTAAGTAACATCATCAGTTAGCTGATTATGTTACACTGATTTTTTTTGCATTTGATACTTTTACATTTTGATTATATTACACTCATGATAACGTTACTTAGTTATTATACTGAGTCAAAACCGGTATTGCATAATTGTATACATAGATTCTTATGGTCAGAAATTAAACTGATTATTCCTTAGCTGTTGGTTTATTTATTTACTTAGTAATAAAACCATGATATTATCTAAATACCACAAACGTTGTATACCAAGTGCGCTGGTATATTGGTTGGGTCACGGGGTAAATGCGCTAGCCCTTTTTTGAAGTGTGACGTGTAAAATACCATCTCTCGACCCAGGTAGTCCACCCACCTCGGGTCCGCTGAAGGACTTATCGTTGTCAATATTCGCATATCTTCAATATAAAGCAATTTGAAGTTACTTTGAACAAATTGCTCAGAGTGATACGGCGATTATTAGCAAATTTCAGTGCATAGGAGAATCCGTTGAATGTTCTCGTAAGAACAGGATCCAAATTGTGCCAGAAGATACACTTTAATTTGTTAATATTCAAAATTAGGGGGGAAAAATACAAAATCACAATACGTTACCATTCAAACTGCCTGGGGAATTCAAGAAAATAATTCAAAATACGAGAGAAAAAACAATTTATTTAGTATGTAAAATATTAAAAATGAATTAAATGTTTCTTTCATAAATTATACTCACTTACAATAAGTGAATGCCAATATTTACTAGAAGGGGTTAGATAAACTTAACATTAAGGTACTCATGAAAACTAAAATCATCTTCGTATGTAATATACATATAATACAATTGACTCTATATACAATACATATAATGCAAAATAATACATCATAATATAATACAAAATACATGTTGAAAGGTGTAATTTATGTAATATATGTAATTTATATACTCCTAAATAAATTAGAAATGACTTTCACAAATTCAAATTTAGATAAAAACTTATTATTATAGTTGAACTAGCTCTTCAAACACTTTGACTTTGGATAAATCGGGGCGTCGCGTCGCTTTATTTTCGGCACTTGACTACTTTTCATTGAAATGTAGGTAGAAACTTGAATTCCCGTTAAAACTTCACAAATGGCGAATATATTAGGATGAGGGCTGTTAAAATTTAACTTGAATTTCGAATGGAATGCTTCGCAGGCGTTGGTTGTTTTCTCTTCTAGGCGGCTTGAAGCCCCCGTTGGTATTGGGAATTTAGCCGTCGACGGATCCATAAAGTTCTCGGTGACATAGTCCCAAAATCGGCTTATTTTTTGCTCATAAAATCTTCAACTTCTTCAGGGTCTAAATAGGGTAGTCCTAAAATGTACTTCATCAGTTGACCATAATTGGTAGAACATCGGTAGTCCGTAGTAAATCCTAAATCCTGAATTTTTCTCCACCAAGATTGTGCTAAATGAAATCTGCACCCTGTAATTGAAGTGCTTGAGAAGACATTTCGAACGGCGTGTTGCATTCAAATTTCGAAGTCCGCTCTAAATTCTTTGGGTTTAGACCGGGCGCTGCTTAATTTGCTGTTAAAGTTGTTGATATATATGATCAATTGTCATGTGTAATTCTTTCGAACTGATTCAATTTTCTTTTTAAGGGTTAGATTGGAAGCGTCAGGAAAAACCCAGTTTTTGGGGTGGATGTTTCTTTGCGCTATTTCGTGATAAAGTTAACTTTTGCAACATTCAATCTTTTATATTGTTGGCTACATCTGAATAGAATCTAAGTCCTTGTTTTGTTATTCGTAAGTTAGTTTGTTGAAACGTCTCTTATCTATTACTGTGAAGACTTTAAGAGAAGAGTGTCTGGATAGGAAATTGAATCAGGGTTAGACGTGGTTGGCGTTTAGATAGGCCTCTACGCATGAGAATCACTATACGAATAGAATTCCACTCAAGACTTCTACGGTCTTCAGTCATCGACTCTTGCCTTTCCTGTGCCTCGTTACAAAAGATTACAACTTTCTATCTAGTTTTATCTTAAACATATGGAATTCATTTACAATAATTGAAGTTTAGGTGTATAGGTATATCAGAGTGTGTATACGCTCTTTCCATAGGATTGCGTTGTTTAGAATAGAAGTTTGCTGATAAATTAGACACCAAAAAATAGAGTGAATGTATTAAACTAAATCAAACCAATTAGAGGTACACTTTATTTTTTGCTTTATCTGGAAAAAGCCTCTTCTTCCAATAAAAAGCAGCAATGACCCTATATTGAGATTAGTCAATCAAATAGATTTGTTGCTAGTTACTTCAGATCTCAGAGCCATTCTGTTTGATATCTTTATTACTTTTTAATGTTTCTTATACTCTATTTATTTTAGCTTATTTAGTATTCAAATTAGTCACGTTTTAATATGACTTACAAGAATTAAAAGTGACATCAGATTACCCGATTAATTTATGAAGAATTTATACTTTACGAATTCTCATTCACAGAACTTATAAATTATTATAACATTTTCGAATAAATATTTAAAAAAAAAATCTACTCCAATACAGGTATACGAATATATAAATATACCTGTATTGAATTGGTATATTAAATATATAAATATACCTGTATATGGTAAAACTTTGGCAGTTAATAATGTCGAAAGTATAAATACGTTTTTGACTTATAGCATATCGTTGGAACCAAAAAAAATTAAGCAACAATTATAAAAAAAAAACCGATGAAATTCCATTAATTAGTTTAACAGTTAGAAGCTAATATAAGTATTAATTAATGCGATAATTTTGGTGACGTCAAAGTTTGTTTACATCTGTCAAATTACCGCCAAACTTCAAATAATTAAATAAAATAAATTTAGAATGATGATAAAATCAGTTTCTTCAGAACGGTCACCCATCCAAGTACTGACCTCGTCCAATGCTGCTTCCTCCTGCTGCAAAGCAGCAGGAGAGGCCAATTTGGTAGGAAAAGTTCCGAGGTACCCCGTACCCGTTTTTTTTTTTTTTTTTTATACAGTTACGGTACACAATATCAAATGAACAAAATCCGTTCTAAAATTTTTATAATAATTGCATTTGTTTAACAGTGCTAAATAACAAAACGTAACTAAAATAATTTTTTTTACTTATAATTAAGTCACTTAAAGTCACTTATTTGGGGAAAACAGGTCACTTAAAAGCCACTTATTTTGAAAAAAATAGTCACTAAAGTCACTTAATTTTGCGGAAAATCTGCTACAAGCCTTGTAGTCCTGATTTTATTCCTAGAAGGCAATGGAAACAAAACCATTTAGGCATTTCATTTTATTGCTAGGCCTACATGACAAATGGAATCATAGCCACCAATTCATAGCATGAGCCCCGTGAAGGCTATTATATATATTCATATATATATATATATATATATATATATATATATATATATATATATATATATGTATATAGAAAATTAATTTGAAATCCTTGTGTTTCATTCCTATTTTTTTTTATAAGCTTGTATTCTTTAGAAAAATGTATAATCGTTTTATTCATTCAAAAACAGAATCTTTTCATCGTGTTTGGTTAGTCCAAACAGAATTGCAGGCACGAAGCTAAAAGTCAGTGCGCTCCAATTCACAGGAAATACAGAGGGATGATTCTCCCGATATCCTGTACTCGGCAGCGGAACTCGGCCTTAACCACCCGCACTAAAACACTTTTAACAAGACAAAAATATTAAAAGCGAATTTCTGGAAACATTTTAACATTCCCCCCTCTCGGTTTAAAACAGAAATCCGACAAGGGTAGAAGGGGAATTAAGTTTCTACTCGCCTTGGTTCCGCTCAGATAGAATTAAGGCTTTTTAATAAGCTTCAACTTCTAAATTATCTAGGGATCCGAAAGCAGATATTGCCCCCTCTTCTAAATAATCTCAGACCCCTTAATATTGCTTTTCACATTCGAATAAACATCCGAATGCATGTTTGGGGTCCGTCGAGTTCTTAAACAGATTACGTAGCAAACTGTACGCGGCAGCCTCGAAATTCGTAAAACTTAAAATCACCAAGATTCTACGGTGCGGAAGCGATTTTGGCCTTAAATAATTCGGTATAGTTTGATATATGGAACGTATACCTCTCATCTGAATCGGACATATTTTTGAAAAGCCATAGTGTAAACGAATATTTTTAAATACTAATTTTAATTGAATTATAAATTAAAACATTTTTTAAGGATATTATTAACAAATTCCGTTTTTTAGAATTATATTAGAGATGTATTTTGATGTTTAATTTATTACTCTCAAATTACAAACAGTTTAATATTTTTCTTTTGGTTTAATTTAAGCCTTCATTGGTCTGAATCCATGATAATGCTTAGAAATTATAACCTTTAAATAATCAGCTTATTTTAATTAAAACCTTAAAGAGTTGGTTGAAAGGTAAGGTTAGTAGCACGCGTATTTGCACATATTTGCTTACTTGTAATGTATTAGTGTATGTGTGTGTGTGTGCGCGCGCGTATATATGTATATATATATATATATATATATATATATATATATATATATATATATATATATATATATATATATATATATATATATATATATATATTATGTGTGTGTGTGTGTGTGGGGATGTGGTCTATGACTGAAAGAGGAATAGAGCGCTGTGGACGATGACGGCCTATTAAAATAACAAAACAGCAACCATTTATTTTATAAATTCATTGTGCTTTATTAACTTTAGTAATATATTAAAAATTATATCTCTTAAAAGTAATATATGCATTAAAAATTGTTATCTATATTTGCTATCACTACTCGGAGTGCCCAAATCTAAGCCAGAAACAGACATCGTTTGGCCTTGCGACTTTTTCATTGCCATTGTGAATGCCAATCTAATTGGAAATTGAACTCGTTTTAATTCAATTGGCACATCTGTGGGAATCATAGGGATTCGTGGTAGCAATACATTTTTGCCTCGGAACTTGCAATTTTAAATTCTGGCTTCGACAATGTTTTTCATTAATTTTTTAATGACTAATCGCGTGCCATTGCACAGCCGTGGGTTTAAATTAAGAAGCAAAATAGCCGGAGATCCAACCTTCAGTTGTAAATGGTGCGGTGGCATGACTAAAAAATCCAATGAGTTCAAAAACTCTGTTGGAGAATTTACAGCTTCGTTGGCATCGCAAACTGTATCGATAGATTTGTATGACACCAAGTCCCATTAATAATTAATTCTAGCTGACCCGGAAAACGTTGTTTTGCCGTATAAATTATTTACTTATTCCATTAATCCACTGAGATTTGAAGATTATTACAGTACTAATATCGCTATTAAAAATGGGGGTTGGTGGTAAAAGGGTGAAAATTTAAGGTTATAAGTATTTTTTAGCTGACCCGACAAACATTGTTTTGCCATATAAATTATTTCTTGTGAATATTTTGGTAATTAAATAAAAAATAAGTGTATGGGGATGTGGTCTATGACTGAAAGAGGAATGGAGCGCTGTGGACGATGACGGCCTATCAAAATAAGAAAATACCAAACATTTATTTTTTTCATTTATTGTACTTTATTAACTTATGTAATATATTTACAATTATATATCTTAAAAGTAATGTATAGAGACCAGCTTCTCATCCCTACTCGTGCTGTTTAGTGACACCGGTGATTAGTGACACCGGTAGACGCCTGGCGGGGATAACTGATCGATTGATAATTGATCAGTTATCGACCACTGAGAGTTGAAATTTATTACAGTACTAACTAATACCGGGGGGCACCCTTATCACTTAGGGGTATAAAAAATAGTTTACGACCTATTCTCAGACCTATACTGAATAACCACAAAAAATTTCATAAAAATCGGTCAAGCCGTTTCGGAGGAGTTTGGGTTACAAACACTGTGACACGAGAATTTTATATATATATATAAAATTCTCGTGTCACATATATATATATATATATATATATATATATATATATATATATATATATATATATATATATATATATATATATATAGAAGATATATAGGTGCATATATAGATAAATAATAATATTCATAATAATATTATTCCAATATACCCGAAGGTATTATGAAGCCGCTAGAAGTTTCTGTTCTAAAGGCAATATTATATGCGTATAATTGATTCCACAATGTTTCAATAAATTCTGAAGTCATTTTTCAGCAAAAATTTAATTATACTCTTAGTGTTTTTTTTTTATATTTAATTAGTCTTTGGTGTTAAAATTTTATAACAGTAATAATTAAACCTTAACGACAGGTTTCAAAACGTTCTCCACTTGTTACAGGAATTAGTAACAAGGGTTAGTTCAAAAATTAAATCTACTTCACCTTTTTAAATATTAAATTCGAATACCGGTTAAAGAAAGTTTCATTTTCTATTACATAATATTTGTAACTTTATTTTAGAAAACTTGCATTTATATAAAAACTTTTAAATTTTATGTAAGGGTTCAGAAAGTATACTCCTGAACCCAGTAGCGTACACAGAAAAATTTTTCGGGGGGGGCCCAACCTAACCTTGAGTGACTATATGCGGGTTTAGCCTACCCCATAATTTATTATAATTTTAATTTCTACCCCTTTTAACAATCTAATTTCGATTTCTAACCTCATATTTTTAATCAAATTAAAATGGTATTAGATAACAACTAAAAAATTGTGATACTTCTAAAACTTATAAAGAGGTTGTCCAACTTTATAAAAACTCTAGCTATCAGACCTCAATATGGGTTTCAAATTACTTTTTGTAATCAATAAAAAACAATGTAACCATAGGTAAATAGTCTGCCAGATAACGTGGCACTTAGCTCCCTCATGTACTATTTCGTATACTTTAATAGTTTTATGCCTTTGAAAACCTATTATTGTCAAATTTATTTAATTTTCCCAAGTCATGATTTTTATGTCTCCGTTTCAAAAATTCTAAGCCAGAAAACCTTTTCAGACATAGGGGAACATTTTGCGTCCCATGCATGCCTTTGGCTCAATTTTTGCGATTCAACATCTTATCTTAAAAGCTATTTGTCCGATTTTAATGACATTTTTATGGTATGTCATTATTAGCCAGGTTATAACATTGCTGGATTGCTGGTCTCATATAAGTTGCAATATTCTGCACCTATTGGTTTCTCTTCCAAATGCGCTCAGACATACATTTATTTACACCTATATCTTAATAATACGCATCTGATTTTTGTGAAATTTGAATGGTTGGTTTCACGTAGTCAGCAGATAAATCTAGATTAATTTCAAACGTCGGCGCACTTAAAATGTTGCTAGATTGATACTTTAATTAATGTAAAATAGTTTTT
This sequence comes from Gerris lacustris, assembly GCA_951217055.1. NCBI lineage: Eukaryota > Metazoa > Arthropoda > Insecta > Hemiptera > Gerridae > Gerris > Gerris lacustris. The sequence goes on from OX578281.1 coordinate 37,830,634, forward strand.
TAATTTGTGCATAATGGTTCCTCGCGTCCTATTTCGTAATCTTTAATCATTTTATGCTTTTACAACCTTTTATTTGTCAAAATTGGTTTGATTTTTTACATGATTTTAAGTATCAATTTAGCAAAATTTAAAGAGCGCAGACGGTTGAAATTAATCTGGGGCCATCTGTGAGCTACTTTCGATCAGCCAAATTTCATAAAAATCAGATGAGTACTTTTGAAGACATAGGTGGAAATAAATGGGTGCATAAGGTTGGAACTTATATGGGACCAACAATGCCTAATTATTATGCTAATTACCTGCCATCCCAATTTCATTAAAATTGAACGAGTAGTTGTTAAGATATGAACTAGGTAATTAATTACGACATTTAACATCAAATGTTTTCTGAGCGCTTTTTAAGTGTTTGGACTTGAATTTAGCATTACTATGTAATATGTAAAAGTTTTGTCACAATATGGCTAACCGATTTATTTATATTGCCTCTATTTTCACACTTAATATTGACCAACACTAGTCCGGCCCGAGTCGGTAAGCCCGGGAAATGCCATAGACAAGAGGACCCACATAGTGTTCTACACCAAACAATGGTGGTTCTACGTCCAAAACAAAAATTTGCTAATAAAATCAAACAACTCCCTTATCCTATCATTTCCCCGTTTAAGCCAGTCTAGTTTGCTTCTCTTAATATAATAAATTTAATTTCATCGGCAAAAGTCCGAGTTGATTCGGGTCTCATTTAATTTAATTACGTGCCATGCCGGCAATTGGGAAAGACTTAGATTATGCGTCCTAATTTAATTCCATCGACAAAAATTCGGGCCCAGCTGATAAATAGTGTTTAATGTTTTAACTCTGCCGGCAAAAAAAACCGGGCCCAGCTGACAATCGGGCCAGTACAGTGTTTAATGTTTTAATTTTATCGGCGAAAAGCCGGGCCCAGCCGAAAATCGTGCCAGTACTACAGTGTTTAATGTTTTAATTTTATTGGCACAAAACCGGGCCCAGCCAACAATCGAGCCGGTATAATGTTTAATGACTTAAGGTAGTTCTATCGCCAAAATTCCGGGCCCAGCTGACAATCGGACCAGTACAGTGTTTATTGCTTTAATTCTATCGGCAAAAATAGGGCCCAGCAGACTATCGGGCCGGTATAATGTTTAATGATTTAATTCTGCCGGGAAAAATCCGGGCCCAGCTGACAATCGGGCCGGTATAATGTTTTAATTCTATCGGCAAAAATAGGGCCCAGCTGACAATCGGGACGGTATAGTGTATAATAACTTTAATTCCATCGGCAAAATCCCGGTCGAGCGCAATTGGGGTGATTAAGTGCATACACACCCTAATATAATACTTTATTAATTCCTTTTATTGGGAAATATTTACAGAAAATGTGAATGCATCTGATTTTACTGCGCTCGTTTGGTTTTTAATGTATTGCGGGGCCGAGTTATGTAATCATTTCGGGGGGGGCCAGGGCCCCTTGGGCCCCCCCCTGGGTACGCCACTGCCTGAACCCTTTTCTACCCTTGAGTTCCTTCATTGTGGTGCATAAAATAATTTACTTTTATGAGAACTAAACTGAACCCTCCTTAACTAGACTAGGCTATGTCTTTAACTATATTATCTTATTATTATTTATCAAGCAAGAGCAAATGTCTTAGTTCTTCTCTTTTATTTTATTAATTTTTTAATTTATTTTGTCAATCAAAGACTTTCATCTAATTATAATTTATAAAAGGAGTGACTTATCATTCAGGGAAGAATAAAAAAAATTAGGTCAAACTTAGAATTACAAAACCCGGTTTCAGAAATTCTGTTACCCTTGGAAAAAGAGGGGGAAAAATGTTTTCAAGGTTCAATTATTCAAAAGTTTTTCTCTAACAATTTTTTTGCACAAAGGGTCCCACAAAAAACGTCGTTTATTTTTCTGAGTAAAAGGGGGAGGTTTTGGGATTGAATTATGCCTGGTTTTGTTGTCAGTGTTGCGTGATTCCTGGGCCGCCTGGTTGCCCCCTTCAAGTTCTAGTTGCCCTCTCTACAATTTCAGATGCCCTTGTCTGGAAGGCCCTAGGTTGTTGCAACTGACGCCCTTTGCCCTCCATCCTCTCGCTCCCCCTACCCCTCCTTCTCTTGACTTCTCGAAATTAAAGTTAAAACTTGCGGAAAATCAACTTGTCTCTTTTTTTTGTAGGAGTTTTTAATATTTTTATTTTTTTAATTAATATTGCAGAACAGAGACAACAAAATGCTTTATTCCAATGCTGTAGAACTGATGAGAATAGTAAGGACTAACATTTTGATAAGATTCGAGTGACTTAAACGTGGATAACAAAATGTAAGATGTAACATTTAAATAGATTGTAAAAATTGGGAAGTTCCCCCTGTTATTTTCATCGCCCCATTATGAGGTATTTGCACGAATTATTTCAAAATTTTAGGACTTGCCTTCATTAGCAGTTTTTATTTAATAACCTACTCAAAAATTAAAAAAAAAATTCGAGTTTGACAAATTGTTGCGAATTGCGCGTGCGCATATTAAATTCTTATCTTCTCTATATTTTTTTTCTATGTGTGGATCAAAAAGTTACGCCAGTATTTAAAATTTCAACTTTTAAGCTTTAACGGTTCGGGAGATATGGAACAAAGAGCGACGGCCGGACAGACACATCGCCCTCGGCATTAGGGTGTCGTAGATCCTTTTCGAAAACCTAAAAAGAATCAGACCATCTTATTATACACCGTTCATTTAAGAAAAAAATACCCCAGACTCGCAGATTGGAGAGTATTTACATGAAAAAATGCCTCTATTTTATTATTTTGCACGATAAATATGTAACAATTTTTTAAGCACACAGTAATGTTAATTGGCCGTATAAATATAAAAATTAAAATTAAAAAAAATAAATAAATAACTAATATATTAATATTATTAATCTGCGCAAACAAATTAATAATCTAAAAACAAACTAAACGCAGCAAATGCAATCAAATTAGTTCAAAATGAATTATTTTTAATGGAAAACCCATGAAAAAGTTTATTATAATATATATATATATATATATATATATATATGTATATACATTATTATTATTATTGTTTTAATGTTAAAATCAATTACCGACATTCATAAATAAAATCGGTTTCTTGCTTTTATAACATCTTTGGTCCTCTTCAATATTTTTCGATGAAATTAAGCCTGCAACATTTGAAACATGTTGGCGTACACCTCTACGAACAAATATATCGCACACATACATACACAAAAAAAGGTAAAGTCGCATTAGGTTTTCGGAATGTGTGAAATGAGAAAGAATCCCAACATTTTGTAATTCTAAGTAGATATAAAACTACTTAATGTTACTTACATAGATTCTTTAATTTTATTTACATAGATTTAGATGATTATCTGTTTTCATTTACTGGAATTTCTTTTTCTCTATATTGACAATTTTACATAAACCTAATTAGGAATCCTTTATTATTCTATTATTATTGTTCATCTAATTATGAACCTTTATTCTAGTACTGCGACCTATTAAATTCTTAAATTTAATGATGGATCCTTTATTGATGTGTTTTTGGGTATTTATTACAGAAAGACGTTCTTATTTAAGCAGAACTATCCCTGAAAAGTACTTAACTCTAGAACCAATCTCTAGACTCTAGAATGAGAAAGTATTGTGGTCGTGTCAAATTCGACTTTGATGAATTTACATGTTGTAAAGTAGATATTATATACGATTTGACTATGTATATGAGAAAGATTTGTTCAAGTTCCTATTTAAATGACAAAGATTTGTTCGAGTTTCTATGTGTATGAGATTGTTCTATGTGTTCGAGTTTGTCAAACCAAATTTATGCCTCAGTGTTATGCATACAACATTTATAAGTATTTAGTTATACAATATTCAAGAAAAGTTTTTAAGAAAACTGAAAAACTTTTTTATGAGATATTATGTCTTAATCAAATAGCACTCTGTTTTAAGTTAATATCAAGTTAGTTTTTAAGTATTCTATTAAGCGTTATTTTTTATCTCGGATATTTAGCTCGTTAAATTACTCTTTATAAGTAGAATTGTTCTGAGGTTTTAAACGCTTTTTATCGAATATTAAAACTGTAGAAATAAAGTTGTTTCTTTTTTTACACTTGCAGGATTTGAGTTGAAGTTGGTCTAATTGCTTTTATCATAGGGTAATTTAAAGGGTTCTTTCTTCTTGGCTGCAATTGCTAAGATAGGAGGTGTATACGGTAGTTGGGAAGTTATTTAGTAGTAGTAAATGTTTCAGTGTTTCTGAAGTAGGTATCTCCTAGCTTGGAAAGGGATTAAATTACTGCTTAAGATGAGTAATGGTTCTTTGGAGAGCCTAGCCCACTAATAACCCGATGCTTTATTAGTTTAACCTATATCTTAAACTTTATCTCCTTTACTCCCTCTTCTACTCACTTCATATATATATATATATATATATATATATATATATATATATATATATATATATATATATATATATATATATATATATATATATATATATATATATATATATATCACTTCTATTCTTGCTTTAGCACAAAGTACATAACTTTACTTAGTCATTATATTGTCTTTGTTAAAAGCAAGAAACTGTTTGCCCCGAAATTTACCCAACATTGCTGATAGTAGTATAATGAAGATAACCTTTGGTTTGCTTCCTTAAAGATTAAACAGAGATATAAATAATAAGGCTGAAATAAGGGATTTTATTAAAAGATGCGGATAAGCAGCTTAAAATAGAATTGGGAAAGAAAAATGGTCCTTTGGGCCGGATCGCCTTTTATTTGAATAATAAAAATAAATAGGGATGATGCTATAATTCGTATAAGTAGCTTAAAAATACTTCTTGAGACTTCCTACTTTTATCAAGTTATAAATCTGTTTGTTATGTGTTAATTTTAATTAAAACCGTTGAAAATTTAACACCTTTTTAATTTGATAATTCTTAATATAGTTAATTTGATGGATGATTAAGGTGTGGTAATGATATAAACAATTTAGTTTTTCATTATGAGACGTTTCGACCCTTATTTAAGGTCATTTTCAATCATTTTACTTTTTTTAATCTAAAATAAAAATAAAATACAATAAATATAAGTTAATTAATAATAAGTAACAATTCCTAGTTTTAAAAAATATCAGAATACAAATAAATAATTAACAACAATTTTAATTTTGTTAAAAGCAATTAATCTAAAAAGTTTTGTTAATTAACAATAGTTTAAATGTAATGAATATTAAAAATTTATTATTTACTTACAGTATTGATGTCATTGAGGTAAAATTAAAAAGTTATTACTGTCTCTACAAAAGAGCGTCATGAATTAATCATAAGAAACTATGAAATGAACAATCACACATAATTAAATTTATCACTGAACATTACGATTACATTATATATATGTATAAAATATGAAACTAACATAATTTAATTAGATTAAGATGTGGAACATTACAATTGAACAATGGTTATTATATAATTTTGATTGAAATTTTTCAGTGAGATTGTCGAATGTTTAATACTTTCTACTTTTGTTATTAATCTATATATTTTTTGATTTCAATGGAATTAATATGACACTAATAGGATTGTCAAAATATCCCATGAATATGTATTTTTTATAAATGATTGGAATCTATTTATAAATTTGAATAAGGGGAAACAAAAAAATATTTATTGTAATATGGTAACTAGCGCTGTCTGGTAGTGGTGCCAGCAACTATAAGTCGTTTAGAATATCCAGAAAATCATAATAACTTTTTAAGGAACTATTTCATTAATTATATCACAAATTTTCAAAAATCTCACAAAAATAATAATAAAAATAGTTTATTAAATAACAAATTAATACAGGATATAAAAAGTGTAAAATCATTCATTAGAAAAAAAACCCCATATAATAATAATTAAAACCGATTAATGTAATAAAACAATTATTATGCAAAAATTAGAATACGAAACTAAGATGGATCAATTATTACAAGATAAAGGAATATATAGAAAAATAAGAAATAACCCAATAAATGATATAAAAAAAGATTACATAAAATTAATTAATAAATTATTAAAATATAAATTTATAACAGTTCAAGAAAAAACAAAATTAAATATTGATCACAGTATTTTACCTAGGATCCACGGATTGGTAAAATTACATAAAGATAATCACCCCCTCCGTCCCATTATTGATGGTCGGAATCCCCCAATTGAAAAATTATCAACTATAATAAACCCTACACTGGATTCCTTAAATAAAAATAACCCTTTTGATGTCATGAATGCCGAACAGCTAAAAAATAAAATAAAAAAAATCCTTATAAATGATGATGAAATGTTAATTTCCTTAGATGTAAAGTCATTATTCACCAACATCCCCTTAGATGAAACTTACAAAATTATCAATCAAGATTGGGAAATAATTGAACCACACACAAAAATAAAGAGTAAACAATTATACCTAGAAACTTTGAAATTTTGATGCACTAACAGTTATTTTACATATAAGAATGATTATTATAGACAAATTAACGGACTGCCAATGGGAGGTAAGATTTCAGTTAATTTAAGTGGAATCACCCTAAATAATATTCTTATTAAAGCATTGGATAAATTAATAGTCAAACCAAAAATCATTTATAAGTACATTGACGATTTAATTTTAATTATTTAAAAAGATAATCTGGGCATAACATTAGAATGTTTTAATAATATTAACAACAAAATATCATTTACATATGAAAGAGAAATCAATAATAAAATAAACTATTTAGATATGACCATAGTAAAGAATAGTGATGGGACTTTATCTACAAAATGGTATTCTAAAGAGGTTAAAAGTAATAGAATTCTTAATTATAACACTAATCATCCTAGACATATTATTTTAAACACGGCCTCCAATATGATTATAAGATTAATTAAAGTCACGGATAACAAGTATATGAATGAAATTAAAACCATAGTTTTTAAAAAATTATTAGAAAACTCATACCCACTTAAAATAATTAAATCATTATGGCAAAAACATAGTAATAAAATAGATAAACCACAATCCCAAATAATAGTAGATATAAATAATAGAATTAAATATTTTACAAGTCTCACTTACGTAAAAGGACTATCTGAAAAAATACATAAAACTTTGAAAGACAATGATTGTGATCAAATTAACGTAGCTTATTAACCAAATGACAAACTGTTGCAATTCTTTAATAATATGAAAGACAAAATTAATATAGAAAATAGATCAGGATTAATTTACAAAATCGATTGCAATAAATTGTGAAAAATCATATATAGAAGAAACCTCTCAACAATTAAAAAGTAGGCAATATTACCATATCAACGATGTCAAAAACCGAAACCAGAAAACAGCTCTGGCTTTACACTCATATAATACTGGACATAATTTCGGGTTTGATAAAACAAAAATTTTAGGATATGAAAATAATACTAAAAAGTCCAGTCATACACCATGACTTAATGAGCGAATTTTCAAAGAAATCTGCGTATTATTGGCTTATGATAATGTAGACAAATTTTTGTTTAGAATTTGGACGGGTGAAAAAAAAATTGGTACACAGGGGTACGGGGTACAAAAGTCAAAATAGTATTTACCCTTCAAGATGCATGTCGTTGGAAAGCTCTTTAAGAGTACAGTAATTGTTGTTATGTACACTTTTATCATATTTTCATATAAAAGGAGGGTAAAATGGAAAAAACACGTTTTTATGCTATTTTTGACCCTAAATTGTAAAAATTTGACCCCTAAATGAACTCCAAAAATTCTGGCCAACGAACTCATCCTTTCTTTTGATATTATTGACATTTTAAAATTTGTTTGAAATTTTTAAGTGCATCCTAAGGGGAGATATCGTCTGGAGTGACACATATATACATACATATATACATACATATATACATACATACATAAAAAAAAGTGTTAAATTTTAGGAATCGATTTAGAATGGTCTAAAACGGATTTCCATGGAAAAATTTTTCAAAAATTCGCATTACAAAAATTTTGAAGCCATTGCAATAGCGTAATTTTCTTTGAAAATTCGCTAAAAGAGAAGAATTTTTGAGTCATTTCACATTTTCAAAAACTTAGAGACCACTGTCAACCATAAAACCGACTCATGTAATATTAATAAAAACTACAACTCAATATTTAAAGGGTTTAAACGATAATATAATAGATAATAAAATATAGAAACAATTAATTAATAATAATGAAACTCAACAATATAATAATAAAAAAAGATTATAGGTATTAGATAAATTAAATTAAATAATAAGTATTAAATTAAGTAATTAATGATTCTGTAAATAATAGTAAATAATAGAATGATAATAATTATTGAGATTATAACTTCAATGATTTTATACAGAAACTTTAATAAATTAATAAAATAATTAGATTTTTTCCAATGACTTATAGTTGCTGGCACCACTACCAAACAGCGCTAGTTACCATATTACAATAAATACTTTTTTGTTTCCCCTTATTCAAATTTATAAATAGATTCCAATCATTTATAAAAAATACATATTCATGGGATATTTTGACAATCCTACTAGTGTCATATTAATTCCATTGAAATCAAAACATATATAGATTAATAATAAAAATAGAAAGTATTAAACATTCGACAATCTCAGTGAAAAATTTCAATCAAAATTATATAATAACCATTGTTCAATTATAATGTTCCACATCTTAATCTAATTAAATTATGTTAGTTTCATATATTATACATATATATATATATATATATATATATATATATATATATATATATATATATATATATATATATATATATATAATGTAATCGTAATGTTCAGTGATAAATTTAATTATGTGTGATTGTTCATTTCATAGTTTCTTATAATTAATTCATGACGCTCTTTTGTAGAGACAGTAATAACTTTTTAATTTTACCTCAATGACATCAATACTGTAAGTAAATAATAAATTTTTAATATTCATTACATTTATACTATTGTTAATTACCAAAACTTTTTAGATTAATTGCTTTTAACAAAATTAAAATTGTTGTTAATTATTTATTTGTATTCTGATATTTTTTAAAATTTGGAATTGTTACTTATTATTAATTAACCTATATTTATTGTATTTTATTTTTATTTTAGATTAAAAAAAGTAACATGATTGAAAATGACCTTAAATAAGGGTCGAAACGTCTCATAATGAAAAACTAAATTGTTTATATCATTACCACACCTTAATCATCCATCAAATTAACTATATTAAGTGTTTATTTTATTAAAAATATTTAATTGAACCCGCATAAAGGTTTAGTAGGTTTAATTTCTAGAATTTCATTAAAATATAATTAAATAAAAATTATTGTTTTAAGTTATACTGTTTCCTAGTTTCCGTTATCGGCAAGCTCGGATGAGATCGTTCCGAAGAACGAGAATTTTTGGGGTCTCCGATTTCAAAAATTCCAAGACAGAAATCTGTGTCAGACATCAGAGAACATTTTTGGTTCCCTGTCTCTTTATGGGACTCTCTGTCGCTCAATATTTGAAAACCAACCTATCTTAAAAATTACTCGTCGGATTTAATGAGATTTGTAATTTAGGTCATGATTAGCCTATTGTTGGTCTCATATAAGTTCAACCATCTGCGCCCATTTGTTTTCTTCTACATGCGCACAAACCCACATTTATTTGCACCTATATCTTTAATAGTACTCACTTGATTTTTATGAAATTCGATGAATGATAACATATACCTATTAAAGTTGGTACTCAGAATAAAATTATTATTAATAAAACATAGCATGTATTATTTAATTGTTTTTTATTACTAAACCAAATTATAAATATTTAAAATTAGTTAGGTAACTCACATAATTATAATTAGAATAATAAAATTCGGTTCAGAATAAATGAAAATATAAAAATGTTCATGTTTATATTACGATTGCATGTGACTAATTATTGTAGCAGCTGAAGCTTTAATAACTCATAGAGTCTATCGAGCCTCGAGTCACAGCTTATTGCGTGTACATGAGATAAAAAAACAAACATTGCTACCTTTAGAAAATAATTATTATTCTATTTTAAAATAAATATTAATAAGTTACTAATAAGTCAAAATGTCAGAAATAAACAGTTTTTTTTTTTTTTTTTTTTTTAAATTATTATTTTCAGTTACTATCTATACATAACATCTCATCATTATTTTATTATTTTTTAATTTTTTTAGCTACAAAACGATGATTTTTAAAAGATGCGAAACCGTGATCGTTTTATTTGTGATATTAAAAACTGCAGGCTTCTCCTCTTTTGAAAGATACGTGTGATATATTCGCTCAGAATTTCACCTTTTACGTTATTAAGTCAGAAATTTCATTTTTTCAAAGAGACCAAAATATGAATTACTTAAAATTGGCATTCATTTACTTGGTCACCCCCCAGAAATTTCTTTACTTTTTTTACAAATATTAATGCATTAAATTAGTAGCTAGCCTTCTTATGTTCAAAAATTATGCATAGGAATGTTCTTAAGTTTATCTGAACTTTTTAATTCCTCCCAATGTAACTGTAGAGATTGCATTTAACTTCAGATAGTATTTTACTAAGGCAAAATTATAATAGATAACATTTTTTAAGGTTCCCAAACTTTAAATAAGTCTTTATTGAAAATAATGACATGAATCTTTTTCTGTGTTATCTCAAGCTGACATTTATTAATTTCGGCCATTTTTATCTATTTATTTAAAAAAAGGATATTCCAAGCTATCATATCATAGGAGTAAGGAGTATATGCAAATATTGAATATCTAATGCTAATATATACTAAAACACGTAAATAATTGAAAATAAAGTAAATACATTGTATCCGTCACCCTAATGGTTAGTCTGTCATGATAATTTTCAACTTATAAAAATGAATAACGTTTTCTTTTATTTTTTTTTTTTTATTATTTATATTGAAACAAGAGTAAAAGTTTTATATGTATATATATATTATTATTATTATTATGTTTACTTATTTATGTACTTATATATTTTTTTAATAATATTCCTTTATCAATTGTAAGTATTGACTGTAAGTGTCAGCGAGATTTAAATCATGAAAGTAATAAACATCAAACGTTGTCCAATGAACGAACTCAAATGTAATGCTTATAACGTTTCGAATTTTATGTTTTTGAATTTTCTTTGGACAATTTAATATTATTTTTATTTTTGTCTCCTTACGCCCTTGTATATTTTATTTTTTTAAGAGTGTAAGAATTAGAGGGGTTGGAGTGGTGCCTTTGAGTGGTTGTAATACTAATATTTTTTTTTTGTTTTTAAAATAAATATTATTTTATTCTGCCTTTTGGTTTTAAAAATAAAAGGAATAAAAATGTTTGTAGATTATTAGTTTGTTTTCCGATTTCTTAGGGATCGTAATGAGACGAATAGAAACAACTGAATGTTCAAACTGAACTGGAAAATTGTCCTATATTTGTGGCATAACATTGTGATGAGTAAATAAATGGTCAATGTTTATAGATCTTCTACTCCCTTTAGTTATAAAAACTCAGATTTAATGAAAATAAATTTAATTACATTTAAATAAAGGTCTAAACCCCGGCTGTGAGTTCGAATCCCAGAGAGGTGAGACGTGTTTCACACTGATGGTGAGTGAAGTGGCCGGATAACCCCCGTCCTGTAATAACCTAAGCTGTTAAACGGGACTAAAACCAAAAAAAAAAATAAAAATAATAATAATAATTAGAAAAATGTTTTAAGTTAAAATAAGTGCAGCTAATTGTTATGTTGTAGATATCATTCTGCATTCAAATTATCGGCAAATTCTAAATAACATAGAAATCTAGGAATGTTGTGCATTGATTATGATTTCACCAAAATCGGTGTACTTCTAATCAGTTATCGTCACACGTTTCCGACACAGAAACAGGATGCATACTACAAGCTCGCTTACGCTTGCTTCAATTAAATTTGACTTCGATAAAATCTGTTGCTTGTAGTATAGATTCATTGACAGATTGGACCTTAAATCTTGAAAGAACTTATTTATTTACTTACTTATCCGGCGATACAGCCCACAGTAGGCTTTGGCAATTAGGTTGAACAATTCGCCTCTATTCGGCCAGGTCGCATGCTTTGGATTTCCAGCCTCTAACGTTCAAAATGGCTAAGGCGGCTTTCACACTGCGTGCGAGACCGAGCGAGGCCGATTTAGCTTGAAGAACTAACACATATGTATCAGCATGAGGGTATTCACATTAAACGCCGAGCGAGAATGAGCCATGCCGGGCGAGTTGTATCAACATATTTGTTAGCTAAGTGTTTTCGGCTGCCGAAACGCATTGTATACAGTTGTAAGCGGACTTAGTAGATAATCGGCCGATCGGCGTCGGTCTCGCGGGCAGTGTGAATACGAAAACGCTCGGCTCGGCCTCGCTCGGTCTCGCGGGCAGTGTGAATACGAAAACGCTCGGCTCGACCTCGATCGGTCTCGCGCGCAGTTTGATTCCTGCAGGACGCTCTCTATCCGTCTGTTGCGGGGCCATCCTGTCTTTCTCTTCGAGTACAATCTTGATCTGGCAATCCTAGCCGGCATACTATTCTCATATTTGCGCTGAACGTGTCCCTGTTGTGCCTTTACAAATCGTACGATAACCTACCCTTACAATATCTGGTTGAGCTCCTGGTTACAACGCCACCTCTAAACTTTCTTCTCTCACTGCTCCATAAATCCTTCTCATTACTCTTCTTTCAAATATTCTTAGTGCATTAGTATCTGCTGCTGTGAGAGCCCATGTTCCAGCTCCGTATATGTACATACTATTGGGTGGACTAATGTTTTATAAATTCTATGTTTACTATTTCTGGAAATACATATATGTATGTATATTGATTTGTAATATCATTGTCATCTTGACCATCGAATTAGCTTTCTTGGTATTATTTGATCGTCCAATACCCTGTAAAGTACCTTCCTGATGACTCTGTCAAATGCTTGTTGAGTTTGATTGAATTGATTGAATAGCTAGAAGGATCTACATTAACTTAAATTGCTTTCGTAACGACAAATACTCATGTTTATATTGAATCTAAATTTACCTAGATGTGCTGACTGATAGACAAAGCTAAGAATTGAGGAGTAAATTAAAATACAGCTGAAATAGGAAGTAATTGACAAAAAATAATGATGGTGATAATAATCTGATGATAGAAAATAGATTAAAAGAAAATGCAAATTTTGAAGAAGATTGAGGAGTAAATGAAAAGTGGGAATAGAGTGGAACTGATGAAAAGATAGAGGAGAGAGAGTTAAGGAAAGACTATACCATTAAGCAAGATTTTTTATAAGGATATGAAAAACGTTGTATCCCGGCAAAATTGAGAAAAGAAAAAAAAGCATGAAAGAACTTGAAATAATAAAGACCTCCTTTTATATATATATATATATATATATATATATATATATATATATATATATATATATATATATATATATATATATATATATATATATATATATATATATATATATAAAAAAAACAAATCTCTTCCCTAAATCTAATAAATGCTCAATGGAGAATAAAATATTTACGAGGCACGGAAATAAACTTTCATCTCAAGTGAACGGATTTTCTTAGCCATAAATCATCTTCAGCTATGAACGGGGAAAGAGTTGGGATGGGGGAGGACGCGGATGGCTTGAGTTCTCTTCTTATTTTATATTATTATTTATTTTTCGGACGGAAGGCCTTCTTTTCTCCTCTTCAAGTTGGAGTTTTAAGTTTAAAAAGACGAAAAAAAGTGACGTGTAGAGAGAGAGAGAAAAAAGGGGAAAATTCTGTTGGGCGCTCAGAGAAAAGAGGTTTTCTGAAGGGTCCTAATGAGTGTTTGGCGAGTTGCCGTAGGAAGGGCTCCACTGCCCTGAGACCTTTACAAGCGTTTTAAAGGCCGGTTCCGCTAATGGTAAAGGAACCTTCTTTTTTTTTTTTTACTTCCTCGCAAGAGCTAAACTTTAAAGCCAAAAACCTCAGAGCTGAACGACGGTAAAAAAAAAATACGAAAATTTCCTAGTATAAAGTCCTTCCCCCATCCATAGGACTTGTTAAAAGCCTGAATAACTCAAAGAATTCCTCCCCCCCCCCTACTCTTTCCCTAAGACTACCACCTCGAGAGCCAATTACATTTCATTGAATAAATGATAAAGAGTTAAATGCGGGCATTTTTTTCTTTTATAAGAAATAACTAGGTATAAAAGAAAGTTATTGTTCATAAAATGTCAACATTTTATGAATGTTGATAAAAACATTTTTGAGGAAATAAAGAGCTCAGTTTTTATTATGCAGTAATTTCCGCAATTATATAAAGAATAAATAAACAAAACAAAAGAAATAACAATTGTTTATTTTAAACTCATTCGAAATCATAAGGATGTCATCCCATTTTCTTTAGAAATGTGATCCTCCAAGACACATTTTTAACCTTAGGTTACAAACATATTTTAATTGAATATTTTAAGGGTGGGAGAAAATAATTTACTACGCATTAAATTCAATGAGATCAATGTAGTTTGTAATTACTATAAATTTACACAAGGGAACTTAATCCGCACCAAACAAAAGTGGGCGAATCCTGTTTCGGCACCGGGAGCCCATTTTACTTGAGAAAATCGTAACCTTTTTCGGCACCAGCACTGATAGGACGTTTTGGCACCAGTACCTCAGGCAGTAAAACTTTTAAAAAAGGTAAACAAAATACATTTTAAATACATTTTTTACAAATCAGTCTTACAATAATGAAAATATTAAATAATGTCATTAAATGAAAAAACCGAGCAAAAGATAATAACATGTATTAACTAAAATTAATGTTCAAATGAGAAACTTGGGAATAATAACAATAAGTGATAAGCAAACTCAATCTATAACAACAAAATACTAAACACACCTTTATAACACACATAACTTCTGAATGAATAATGCACGCAATATAAAATATTTATTTATATTTTTACTAACAAATTACTAAAAGTATTAAAGATATCTTCTATTGCTTACAAGAAAAGAAGTAACTAGGATAAATCAAGAAAAGTAGCTAGTCTAATCTAGAATGACTTCAATAATAAAAATAATATGGATGTTCAATGTTTGCATGACGCTGCAGTATAGCCAGTGACTCTACTATTTTTTTTAATTAAAGATCTACAAATCATTGAACTTATTTAACAGAATTAACAAATATAAACAAATTATTTTATAATTAAAACGTTTATTTATTAAATATTACTTATTAAACTATAATATATGATGTTATAAGATAGAGATAATAGTATAAACTGTCATTGCCAACATTATAAAAGTAAAAATTTTACAGCCTAGGCAGTAAAATGTTTCCTGACTTTTACCGCCTAGGCAGTAAAATTACATTTCTCTGCCCGAAATCGGTTCAATAATCATTTTGCTGCCGCAAGTAGATAAATGAATTTTACCTCTAAATTTGGGGGCGCTACCCCCCAAAAACTCAGTTCTGACGATTTTTATCAAAAAATTCTAAATTGTAGTCCATTGAAATACAAATCTAACGATATAAGCCGTTTTCCCGGGAAAAAATCTAGTTCCTAAGAAAATAGCTTAAAACACGGACGGAGCCGCGTTTTCGATTCGCGGGGTTCGATTCCCAGCTCTGGAAAAGTTATTTTTATGATACATTTTGATGAAATGTTCCATAATAATTAAATGTATAAACGAAAACTAGTAAATGGATTACACTGGGCTACGTAATTATGAACTCGCATATTAGAAAGTTACTAATGTCGCTAAATGAAATGTCCTAAACTAAAATACTAAAATTATGAAATAATTCATGCTAATACATTATGGTGAAATGAAATTTTCCCGGGGATCGAACCAGGGAACCCTACTCTTAGTTCATATTTTTTTCCTCTCATGTAGGGCGGGATGGGGAAATAATAAAATGTTATTTCAGGATATAATAACGTATATGCTTAATAATAACGTATAACCTACGATATCCTAGTAAGTGCTTGGATGTAACTACTTCCCTGTGATTTTTAGGGTCCGTAGGCAAAACCAAGGACCCTTATATTTTCCTGCGTGTGTCTGTCCGTCCGTCCTCTCGCGTGCTCTCACGGCTACACCTTTCGTCCGATCACTTTGAAATTTGGCATGTATGTGTCTTGTACCTACCCACATATTTTAAAAATATAGCGATTTAAAAAAAATATTTTTCAAAAAAATTAGGGTAAAAAAACTTAAGGGTTAAATTTTTTTATTTTTTTTCGACACCGTGAGGGGTATCATATGAAAGGGTACGTCGAGCTGATTACAAAAATATATAATTCTTTGGATATAACTTTGATAGGGCGAGCGTATAGGCAAGTTTGAAGTGGGTGTGAAACGTGTCCCCCCCTTCTATCTCGCTTATGTGAAGTGCAAAAAATCTGAAAAAATTCCTGAACATTCTTAGACCAAAAGTAAAGGTACCACTTTTTGGAAATTTCGAAAAAAATATTATTTTATTTTTTATTGACTAAATTCGTTTTTTTATAATTATGGTCTTTTCGATATATTTATATGGTTGTAGTCCGGTTCAGTGGAAAAAAAATACATTATCAGAGTGTGTTTTGAGAATATCAGACCCTTAGAATGGTTCAAAGTAAGCTTTTTAGCATTTAAAAAAAACACTGTTTATACACGTTACAGTTAAACACTATATAGTGTGGTCTGCGGACCCTCGCTGTGTGCTGACTAGCACACACTTTACCTGTTTATTTAAATTGCCTACAGCCCCTTAGCGGTTGTTGAAAGCACATTAATTTCTTTGTTGTACTCTTATTTCAATGCTTAAAGCTTATTACTATTACCATTAAAGTATGTAGTTTAAACCGGTTTGCAATTCCTATGTTGTATTTAGGATATTTATTATTAAGACTATTATTTTGTCTCAGATTACCTAAATTAATGGAGATTGTTATGACTTCTTGTAAGTAAGATAAAAGGATATACGTAAGGGTTTAAGTTTAGTAATAATTCCCTCTGACCGGATTATTTTTAAACCTTACAAAATATACATTGCGTGAACCCAAGTTGAAGGGATATGAGGTTAAGTTTTATAGATTGTTTCCCCCATTATTAAGGGTTCCTGTTCTTGAACTTGAAATGCTTAAAGTAATCTGGATAATGTAAAATTAAAGGGCTTTGAAAGGGTGCGGCTCTAATATCCACCTGTCGAACTTTGTTTATGCTAAAGTCTTGGAAGCACGGTTTTCCTGCTTCCTAAAAAAAAAATCAATTTTTTACTTTTTGATATAAGGAGAAGAAAGTATTGTGATACCGCGAAAATTCGATTTTGATATTTAAATGAATTTTCACGTTTTGAGGTCCAATGGAGCCTATACTACTGGGCCGTTATTGACGAAATTAAGTATACACGTTCAGAATTATCATATCCCCGGAGGTAAAATCGAGAAATGAATTCTAGCCCCACCACCCTAGGGGGGGGGGGGGGGATACGCTCCCCCCCCCCCCCCCCCTCTCCAGCTAACAGCTAAGGATCTGCGGGGCACACGACACGAATTGATGGCATAATATCTTGGTAGAAACAACTTGTTCTGTACCCTTCTACCTCGTTTGATGCCTCGAATTAGCAGTTAGTTAGTTTTTCAGTAAAAACAGCTAATTCTATAATAAAGCTAATTATTCCCTTCTAGCTCTTTTGGCGAACTAATATTTTGTTTAGACGTTAATTGGCTCTGCAGGAAATATATGAGTTGTGGTGAATTGCAGAAGTATACTCGTCTTAAGAGTAATTTTTAAAGAATTGCTTGAAAAAAAAGTATCGTAAAAAAATCATAATCGCTTGTTATCGGACATAAAAGGCTGTCCGATTCATATCTACCATCATAAATAATATTTTATCGTTTAGCATGTCCGGAAAAATTATTTATACTTCTGTATAATTAATACTGTGGAGAGACCACAACAAAAACAAAAAATAAAAATAATATACGATAAAATAGCCATAATTCACATTATTTTTCGTTTTACATCTGTCACGTCCGATTCTCTGTTTGGATCTCTTGAACCAATAATCCCGGTTGAATAAACTGGTATGTTTGCTCGCACGGTTTATTATCTGGAGTCTGGTCGTAGGTTTAACACTGGGGCCGGGAGAACCCTGCCTCGGGTCTAAGGCATTAAATTTTAAATAATGATTTATGATTGGACGGGGTTTGTAGGCTCTATTAAAAGCAGTGAGGGTGGTTCTCCACGCTTTGAATTAACTCCCCGCAGAGGCAATTACAAGCTAATTGATTATGAGATGTGCAGCTGTTGAATTACAATCTCTCTCTTATGTATGACAATATAGCCAAATTAAAACAAATATATATATATATATATATATATATAATATTCATTATATATAATATATAACTATCCCTAATGGTTTTATCTTATTCTTTAATTTTATAATTGACATTTGATGAATCTGTAATTATTTTGAAGTGTAATGTCAAAAATAGATATATGTAAATAAGGTCTTTGTTCTGAAGCTGAATCAATCTCAAAATTAACTTATACTTGATTTCTGATGGTCTATTGACGTTATTATTCGATTACCAACTGAAAATTACTCGTCTCAATTCTCAATTAGTCATTATTAATAATAATTACTCATCCCAAAATAATTTAGGTTCCCAAGGGCTCATATTCTAATTATATTTTTGATAGGTATAAGAAATTTTGAAGAAAAAATATTTAAGTTCCAGGAGACATAATAACTAAAATAGGAAGTAGGTCAGAAAAACAGGAGTTGAAGCAGGTTATCTTTAATCTTCAGGGATATAAAGCTGGTTATATGACATGTCTTTGAAGGTTTATTGTCTTGGGGTTTAATGAGTAACAGGCTATTAATGTAGTTTATAGTCGTTTATTATGTTGTAGCATCTGTGTTTTGTTGAGTGCATTCATTCTTTACTGGCTCGTCATTTCCCTCGTATAAAGAGAAGAGGTTAATCTAAGTGTGGCGTGTCGAGGTTTCATTCTAAGCTTCTAGGAGCTTTGTCTGTTGTTTCGATATGCCAGATTGCGAGGTACAACTCTAGAAAGACTTAATCTGAGAGGGGATTTTCGGTTGACACAGCTCCTTAGGTAATCAAGTCTAGGACTGTAGGACCGTGGTATCCCGAGTCCGGTCTAAATTACCCTTAGGTTTAAGGAGTGTTTCGGGCTAGGGTTCTCCGGCTAGATGAACCCTTCTAGATAAGAAGGCTATTATTCAAAGGGTCTAGGCCTAGTGTAAAAGGTCCAGACTCCTTCGTCCTCGCTAGATCCTCCTTGCAGATAATTCCTTCTGTAAGGTCGGAGGATTTCCTCGAGCCGTCTGCTAGCACCAGCCCTCGGCTTAGTCCTGTTCTCTCCACCCTTCAAGGGCTTAGTCCGCTTTAAGGTCCACCTCGTAAATCCAAGTTTTTTTTTTTATATAAGTCTTTCCTTTCTGGTTTCAGGTTTAAATTATGTCGCCCTCTAGAAAAGGTAAAGCCCCGCTCTTCAATTAATCAAGAATTAAAATAACCCCCGATTTATCGGATTAAAAATAATATATATATAAGAGGATTAGAAACAAGTAATGACTTTATAATCACTATTTACTTGAGTATTTCTTACAGTATTATCGTTCAACAAGTGACAATTATTGTCAGAAAATATTAAACAACATGTTTAATTATAAATACCTCTAATTATTTAGAGCAACCTCTTTATTGCCGCCCCTTGACCTTCTCTTTCGTTCTCTAAATATTGATAATTTTTTTCCACATGAAATATCAGATAACTGAGTTTGCTACCATGCTGATCAGCGGCTGGTGGTAGCACCAGCAAGTAGCGACTGGTATCCCGTTCACATTATAAAATTGTATTGGCTGCTACTCGCCAGTTTTCTCTTTGTCACAGATCAGGAAGCATGTCGCCTGTGGGTCCACGTCAAAAGTCATTTAGGTGGTTGTTAAGGGTGGGTGTGAGGGCGCTTTGTTTGGATGTCCTTAGCAGTTTAAAACCTAACAGAAATCAGAGACGATGGTGGATTAGACCGTGGATCCAAAGAAGGGAAGAGTTTAGGAGCATCATCAAGACTATTTCAAGAGCGTAAAGAAGAGGACTCAGAATCATACTGAAATGTTTTAAAAATGACGGTTCATAAATTTCTAGAATTGTTGGAATTAGTTAAACCTTTGATTAAAAAACAAGATACTAAATTCATACAGACGACCACGTGTTTAACTCGTCGCTGGTGCGCTACTAGAGTGGTCAGATTGCGCTGATGGCTGGCGGTAGCGAATGCGATTGAAGGTGGGGGTGTGTGGGGGGTAGGAGTTGAGTCACGTGACTTGCTAGTCGCCGTTGCCTGGCTACTAAAAGTTGAACACGTCCAACTTCACTAGCCGCTTCCAATTGGTAGCAGGCTGGCGGCGCCAGCTGCGAATTTTGTGGTCACACCAAGCTGATGAAAGGCTGGCGGTAGCGGCTTTCTCAATTCGCGGCTTGCAACCAGCCTAGTGTGACCCAGGCTTTAGAACTCAAATAATTAAAATTAATTTTTTATAAAACTTTGAGAAACTGTAAAATACTTAGTTTTTTTTTAAATGACTTAAAAACAGGACTTGATCGTATGTTACTTAATTTTTTGTTTTTTAGGTCTTACTGCATTTCACTACTTTGCAAACGATCTGTATTTTATCTTAGTGTTCAGTTGTTAATATGTACATAACTAATGAAATAAACTTCCTTATTTTCCTGATCGTAAAGATTCATCGTCAATAGTTAGAATATAAGAAAGAATAATTTAATCTGAACTAGTAAGGTAATATATTTCATATTTTTAATGTAGTTGCTTTATCGTGTCAGTTTGGTAAAAATTGATCAGATTTATGAAAATTATTTGTCAGATTTGTGAAAATTATTGTCAGTTTGGTGTGAAGGTAGGTCGCTTACCTTCTTTTTATATGATTTCTAACGTTTTACTTTTTTAATTGTTCCTTACATTTTTTATTTTGTTCCTTTTTAGAAGAGTGATGTTTCTTTGTCTATCATAACTTTTGCAATTTTAACCAAATAGTATTATCTCTCCAGTGTGTATTGGAGTGATAATATCCCTTAGTCTAATAACCTATTAGGGCAAAGAGTTAGTATTTAGACTAGTATGCATTGGGACAAAGGAATATCACACTTTTGTATGTAAAAGTTTAATATTCCTTTGTCCCCAAATCACATGAACTGAATATCCCTTTGTCTTAAAAAATAGATAGACACTAAGGGATATTAGTGCTTGGCACTTATAAACATAAAAGTTCCTTTGTTCAATCATAATCTGAACCTTCAGTTTTTCCTAACTTTCTTTTTAAATTTATCGTCACTGCTCCGTTTTTCCGGAATAATAAGTTATGATTTATTTATATAATTTAAAGAAATGCTATGTTAAAATAGCGTTTCTTTTGTTAACTTTCTTTTATGCTTTGACCCTGACGAATCAAGGAAATCGTTGGTGAAAGTTTTATTCAAATCGTCCAGTAAATTTGGATATAAGCGTTTAAATACGGAAAAAGAAACAAGATATCATTTATTTACAGTATGTTATTTCCGCGGACAGAGTTTAATAATTCTAAATTTATTGTCAGAGATTTTGTGAATCACCATATTTCTTAAGTGCTCCCTTCTGGAGGTCTAGATTTATTTAATATGACTAGCTGGATTCCCTAACTTTGTTATGGAGTGTGTTAGTTGTAATACGTAGGTGTAAATAGTGACCTATGCAGTAAAGTCAACTTTGCATAGGCCACGTTGTTTTTATGGATGATATTATAGTCTTAATTCATAATGCCACTAGTGAAGCTCGTGAATTTTAAGTGGAAATACGAATTATTAAAAAATATTATGATGTTGGAATTGAAGGATGGAATCTGTAGAACTTATAAACGCGTTAATTCATCAAAATCTAGATTTTAGATGTTCGTTTAATTTTCGCCTCCCTAGAAAATTATTTCTATATCATACTGTTTGTTTTTTTACCATTCGATGTTTCAGGCACTTTTAAGCTTCCAAGTAAAACTTAATTAAGCAATATTTTTAACAATACTGTTAACTGTTTTAGAAAATGGGTTTATTTTTTTAAAATTGAGTAAAATCAAGCAGACAATTAGGTAGAATAACAATTTGAAATTTCTAGTTCAAAACTACCATTAAGGCTAACATTCTGTTTATAGTCGCTGTGATCATTTAGAAAAAGTCAAAAGTTAATTTAATTGAGATACTGTGGCACTTCTTGCTGAACTATAATTACTTGAGTGTAGAACTAACATAACAACTAAGCGTAACATCAAAAATAAGATATTAAACTTTACTTGTTAAGACGTCATATTGAAAAACTTTTTCACTAATGTCATGTCTTTACTATACTTAAATTGTTTAAGTTAAACTACTTCTTATTCTTTTCACTTGATGGTTTTAATTTGAAAATTATCCTTTTTTTTTCCTTTTAACGTGTCTTATCATGTTACTCGCACAATTTTCCAAAAATGGATTTTTATACTTTAACTTGGTCGCCGCATTTACAAAGCTCTTAAGTTTCCCAGAGAAGAAGTTTAATGAATTTTCCAAGATAGTTTAGCCTTAGGTTAAATGAACAGAAGCTTGAGCAGTCTCTTGAAAAACTTGTTAATTTTACGTCTTTAAAACAGTTTTCTTACACCCTCGCTTATACTTGGAACTCTATAACTCTTGATTTCACGAGTTTATAAACTTTTATGGGTTAAATTAAAATTTATAGAATACAAAATTAAGTTTTCATTAAACTTATATGTTTTTTTTTTTAATTGACCCAAACAAACTTCTAGCTTGATATTGGTTGATGACGCTTATGTACGACAACTCCTAGACTGCAATAGTAGTTTATTTAAAACTTTTCGCTTCTATACATTTTTTATGGGAATAGCTTTTGTCGTTTCTGTAAAAAGTAGTAGATTTAATTTTTCACATGAGTTTTATGGTAATAGTAATTATTTAAATTGTTTTACGATATACTTAATTTGGTTAATTTGCACTTTTGTTATGGGTATATACAATAAAATATAATTAGAAGTATAGCCAAACTGCTCATTATTTCACCGCCAATCCTTTGACCTACGTCTTCATTTTATTTCAGTTACCACTTAATTACTTTTTTCTTCGATAGACGTCAGTTTTTCCCTCGACACGTGCTGTCCAATACCATTTTCTTTCATATTTAGTTATTCAAATTACTTAGATCTCAATTCTACTAATCCATTTGTAAGTTTAGTTCTAAATCTTTTGTGGAAACTGGTGTGATTTTTTTTTTTTTTTTTTTTTTTTTTTTTTTTTTTTTTTTTTTTTGGCGTGAATACGAACCATCACAATTTGGATTAAAGTTGAAATAGAATTTGAAGAAATCCAGTCCAAATTATTCTACCTCTATGTTTTTGACACCTTATTAAAACAAACTTTTGTATTGGACATCGAAAGCCTACATTTTTAAAATTTCATTCACCCTTTTCAAATTAGCAAGACTTTTAAACCACAATATTTGGCTGCTTTAGTTTGAATATGTCATACACACAGTTTTAATAAATTTGGAACAGAATCTATTTCTTTTGTGGTTATTGCTAACTATTTTTTTATTTTTTTAATTTCCTAAGTATGGATTGTTAAAATAAGCAAGGAATCACCGTCTCGAGTATTTGTTAGTATCAAATCTTGAATTTATTGTTTTTCTTTTCTTTTTTAGTTATAATTACATCTTTGGGTTTTAAAAATAATATGTTTATAATATTTTTTAAAATCTAATATGTAACATAACAGCAAAATTATTGTCCTTCACTTTAATATTAAATTTTCTATTTCCGGTTATGAGAAGAATGATTGCTTTAACCAACCCTTTGCTTTTTCCTACAATTATAGCGAGATATCAAGATGAAAATAATATATCTTTTAGAAAAATCTTATAATTTATTAAGTTAAACCAAATAAGTTTAACCCATTTTATAAGGGATTTTAATGAATTTTACAGTAAAATTAAATTTGTTTTCTCCTATTGTGTTTCAATTAGTTTAAAATAATGAATATACTCCGTAATTTGATATTTTGCGTTATAATTTAACTAAACGCTGTGTCGTCTTTTATGTTGATGTATTTACAGTGGAACCTCCATACAACGAAATTAATGACCCCGAAAAAAAAAGCTTTGTGATCGTTCTGGAGAACGGAAAATGTTTATGTCACCGCTTTAAAAAAATCCAAGACAGAAATCCGTTTCAGACATCAGAGAAAATTTTTGGTTCCGTTTCTGCTTGTCGGTCTTTCGCTTAATTTTGGCGAACAAATCTTACAAACTACTCGTCTGATTTTAATGAAATTTGGATGGTAGGTCATAATTAGCTCAGTATTGGTCCCATATAAGTTTAACTTCCACATGCGCACAAACATACATTTATTTACACCTACAGCTTCAAAAGTACTTATCCGATACTTATAAAACTTGTAATAGTTTATCGAAAGTAGCCCGCAGATAGCCCGAGATTAATTTCAGCAGTCTGTGCTCTTTGAATTATGCTACAATAATACTTTAATTCATGTAAAAAAAAAAAAAAAAATTAATAAACGGGGAAAAATTAAATAAATTTTACAAAGAATAGGTTTTAGAAGCTTAAAATTATTAAAGTATACGTAATAGGCTATGTGCCACACATATTAGCAGAATATTTCTAAAAGTGATGATTTTCTTTTAGACATTTGTAAATTATGTTGTAAAAGTCAAGAGTTTTATAACCTAAACATCCGAAACAGATTTCTCTGTATTCCGATTCTACTTTAACTAATGGAGGTAGAATACCCAAAAATTATTAGAATGCTAGAGAAAGAAACTTTTTAAAATGGTTCTAAGAAAATAAAGGAATGCAAAAACACCGCCAATATTAATTCACAGAAAGTTTGTCGATCGGATCTTTATTTCTTTAAATTTTGTTCGTTGTAGAGAAATTATTTTCTTTTTTATATCAACACTTTTAAACGGATGTTTTTCTCCCTACAAAAACATATGTTATATTGAGATTTTCGTTGTATAAAAGTTCGTTATAAGGAGCTCCGACTTTATATACCTTGGTTATAATTTAGAGAGCTTAAGTAATGCAAGTTATTATTGACATTAATTATTACTGTAGCATAATTTACACGTAAAAGGAAGTCTCCCAATTAGTGTGGCACATAGCTTCTTAGCATCCTATGCTGCATAATTTAATTATTTTTTACCTCTTTACAACCCACTATTGTCAAATTTATGTAATTCCCCCCCCCCTTTTAAATCTGTAAAAATTGTATTGATTTTTACATTAATTAAAGTATTAATTTAGCAAAATTACTATGATAATTAATGATAATTAAATTAGGTAATTTACCTATTTGACTGTCACCTATTGATTGGCTATGAATAAACTAGGCAGAAATGTTTTCTTTGCTGCCTTGTTGCATACAATATTTTATCTATGAGCGGCAGAAAAATGAAACTGCTAAAATACCATCTTTATTAATATAACATGGTTAATTACTATGTTATGTGTTCATATAGATAAAAATAGAAATAAGAAGCTTGCGTGAATAATAATAATAAGTGAATAGCAAACTGAATCTATAACAACAAAAAACAAAACACGTTTATAACACACAAAACGTCTGAATGAATAATGCACGCAGTATAAAATATTTATTTATATTTTTACTAACAAATTACTAAAAGTATTAAAAAGAAATCTTCAATTGCTTAAAAAAAAGTAACTAGGATAAATCAAGAAAATAAGTAGCTAGACTAATCTAGAATGACTTCAATAATAATAATAATAATAATAATAATATGGATTATGGATGTTGGATGTTTACATGAAGCTGCAGTTTAGCCAGTGACTCCGCTATTTTTTTAATTAAAAATCTACTATTCATTTAAGTTATTTAACAGAATTAACAAATAATTGTATTATTAAAACCTTTATTTATTAAATATTACTTATTGAATTATAATATATAATGTTATAGTTATAAGATAGAGATAATAGTATAAACAGTTATTGCCAACATTATAACAATATATTTTCCTCATTTTACCGCCTAGGCAGTAAAATTACATTTCTCTGCTCGAAATCAGTTCAATATTGCCTCATTTTGCTGCCGCAAGTAGATAAATAAATTTGTAAAACAATTTTCTGTCACTTGCTTTGTTCACATGTCATGTGTACAATTATTATGGTGATATGTACTTATACTGTTTTCTTTTTAATGGGATTTACTTTTGAGTTATTTTATTTTACTCTTACTAAATGCAAACTTTTGTGGCGTAGATTTAGAATATTTGGGGTTGTTTATCGTGCCTATAGTAACGAAATGGAGGATTTTTTGTATGTAAATAATAATAGCCTTTTAACTGCGATCCGCAGGGTATTTTATTCTAAATAATGGAGTGAATGACGTAAAATATAGTCGAAAACGAAACTACTATCCCGGCGCTGGAGTGTATTTTTCTCTGTCTTTTTCCCGTAGTTAATAATAATTATTATTTGATTTAAATTAAAAATGAAACTATTAAGGTTTTTTATTTAATCGCTTGACCTACATGATAATAGGAAACTTAGCCACTGATTCCTAGCGCATGAGCCCCGGGTGGAGCGTGGGGTGAAGGCCAGCTTAAATAAATGTACCTCCTCAATTTGTTTGTTAAATATATATCGTTATATGAGTGACTGAAAATGAACTAAATATATCTATCTCGCTTATGCTTTAAAATGTACATAAATTACGTTAAAAATTGTCTTAACCCTGTTTTCTGTTTAGCATTTTTGAGTTTTCTCATTTACGAAAGGTAAACTATATTCGGGTATTTTTGACTTTTCAGACAAGCTTTTGTTTTGTTTGCAACAAGTTAGTACGTGGCTTTGGTATTTGATTATTCAAAGTAATACTTCTAAGTGGTTATGTTTCCGCTATGTTATAATGCTCTGCTGCCTTGTGTTTCGGAATCTACCTTGTTTCGGTGCCTCAAGGGGGTAACGCTTTCCTATTTGCCTAATGCGATTATGATTTCTTACTCCTCTGGGTGAAATGCCTTCAGTCTTGTTACTAACATCCTTTCCCTTGGGGTATGTCAGAACGTCATATTACAACTATAAATCTACCGCAAGGAAATAAAACAGTCATGTTTAAATTGATCAAGCCTGTAAGGAACAGTTGAATCCTTGGCGTGCCTTTTCAAAAGGTTAGGTTAAATTAAATTTAACGATTATTTTTTCAAAGTATATTTTTAACATTTTTATAATATTAGCCAAGTATAAAAAAAAATTATATTTCCTTCAATTTGATGTCGTGGTCCTAATTCATGATATAGTTTTTCCAAATGGGCAACCATTTTTTAGGATCCGTAGGCAGAAGCGTTTCCTTAAATCACTCCTTTTTCCAAGGCATCGTATTGATTTCATAACAATGTCATTTTTACGGGGTGAGGTTGTTAGCCCTATGACCAACCCTCCTCCCTTACCAGGGTTTGGGACAGGCACAGCAGAAGCAAGCCAGCACTCTGGCGGAGTTCCATATGTGGAGGAGGGTCGTAGAGAAGGCCCGAGCTCAAGGGCTGTAGCGCCGCGGAGAAGAAGAAGGCAGAAACGAGGACCCTTATACTTTCCTGCTCTAGTCTTTCTGCAACGCACCTGATCTCAGAAAGTATCTAGTACAAAAAATTTTAAACTTGCAGTTATGTGTAATAACCCAAACATAGGAAAACTATGGGGAAGCCCCAAAAAATCATCAAAAACTGGGTGTTCAAATTATTTTTTAACGGAAATGCCTCATGTGGGGTGTTCAATAAAAGAGAAGGACGCCCTTCATACCAATATATATATGGTTTCGTTTTTATAATAATTTATAATTGTGCCATGTGTTCTCAAATACTATTAGGTACATATTGCGTATTTCGTGTGTCCCCTCTATTTCTTCTTTAAAAAATACAAGAAAAAATCTTAGTTATTTTTTGTCAAAAACTATTTTTAAGGAATTTTTCACATATTTTGTAAGAAAAAAAAGTTTCATCGTTTTTAAAAAATAAAATGTATTTAAAGACGTTTGTTTCACGTCATTATTGTAAAAGATTCAAAAGTTATAGTTAAAACGTTTAAATGGCCGCCATCATGAAACGGCCGTGCCGATTGTGCTTGTTAACTGTTAATGAACTCGGCCTATTTGTTAAATTGCCTACGGAACTTTGTGTGTGCAGGAAGCACATATTTTGATTTTTTTTTTATGTGAAATTGTTTAAAAATAGTTTAAAGTTTTGTTTTGTGGCCCCAAAATTCAATTTCAAAATTTTGATGGATTTACACGTTTTGAAGTCTCTTGAGTCCAAAAAAGTTGTTTTTAAAATATGTCTGTCTGTTGTCTATGCAGACTGTAGTCTTCAGTCTATCGCATTTCGTCTGTAGTCAGCAGTCTGTCGTATGTCGTCTATGTGTTCTGTGCAGACTGTGGTTTGCACTGTGTCGCATGTATTGCCTGTTGTCTTTGCAGACTATAGGCTGCAGTCTGTCGTATGTCGTCTGTTGTCTGTGCAATATGTCGTATGTCGTCGGCGCAGACGCGTAGAGTCTAAACTACTGGGCTGATTTTGATGATGGCTGGCATTCATGTTCAGGAAAATCATACCTCTTTGTATTTTAAATGTTTCTTTTTATCTATATTTGGGGCACCACCCAAAAAAATCTCGAAAACGGTCTCGTTATTTTATAGGAACAATTTAGTTTCCGAGATATTAAAAAAATAAATATGATTTTGCTCAATATAATTCAAATACAAATCCAGCTTTAAAATTATTTTCTCGGGAAAAATCTAGTTCCTGAGAGCTATAATTGCAAGGGGTGAGAGGTCGAGTTCGATTCCCCACCGGTAAGGAATTATTTATTCTAAATTTTGATGAAATATTCAATAATAATTAAATATAACAACGGAAAACCCGAAAAAACTAACAAATAGAAACTACTGGGTGAATTATGTACACGAATGTGACAATGTTTTGTACGTGTTGTATCGTTCAGACTATTTATTGTAGATTAATTATATCCATTTAGAAGTAACAGCTTTTATTACGTATTAAGTTTAATATTTAAAAGCTTTGAAAAAAATATAAAGTAGACTAAAGTGATTTTTTTTAAGTGTAAATCGTTAAAAAATGTTGTTTGAAGATTGTCACCTGCAGAGTTGTCGAGCTGTTAGTTCTAGCCGGTAGAGGCGGGGTGGTCGGGAAGGTTTACAAGGCTTGATGTTGTACGCCTAATGACCCAACAAACTAGTAACTTCAAAGTCGCAACAAAGTTCAAACAGTTACTTCTACTTTACCTCCAAGCACTAACTTTACAACGGGTCAACCTCAGCTTCCTCATTAATTACTAGTTTAGAAAATGTTGTTCCCTTGGAAATACAACTTCTCTCTTGTTAGCTTCCGTAATATGGTAAAGAAAGATTGTTAATGAAAAATAATATGTAGTAGTAGTAGTAAAAATTAATATTAAATCATGCATTTTAGTATTAGATAAATTTAACAGTTCTTAGTAGAATTAGGTTAGTAGTAAATGAAACAATAAACAGTGCATGGTTGTCAGCTTGATAGAAATCTTCCTTAATTCTAAGAGGCAATTTATAAAAAAAGCAATTGGTTTACGAAGTTTTTCGATCTTCCAAGACAAGTATTTGATACTTTTTATTAATATTTATGGTGCAATCTAGGGGATTAGAGATAGATTGAATTAAGGTTATTGGAATACAATATAAGGCAGAGTGACTTCTTTTATCCAATGGAAATTAATTAACTCCATTCTGCTGGATTATCAAGGCTATGTGCATGGTAATCTTTGACAGCCCTATTCCACTCACCACGGACAAGGAAAGAGTAAAATCCTTGAGGGTAACGTCACAATCGTGTTTCTTTAGTATCTAGGCATGCCGAAAGGCGTTTATGTCTCACAAGAAACATTGTGTTCCTTTATGCTCTACGTTGTCCTTCCTTATGCTTTATGATTGGTTTTCCGTCACCGCTCTGAACGCACACTGTTTTTGTACCGTCCAAGATACAAGAAAATATGATTCATTCTTTCTAGGTTGCAATATTAAGTAATGGTCGAATTAGGTTTTATTTTGCTATCATGAGCTAAATATTTTAATTTATATTGAATAAGCATACATATAGTTTATGAATAGTTAATTTTAAGTCTTATAACTGGTAAAAAAAAGTACGAAGTTTTGTTCAGCTATTATAAACCTTATGCTTATGAGTTTATATTACCACCACTTCATCTGGTCTAGGACCAATGTTCCTATAACTAGTTCTTAGTAGAAGAGATATTAAAGTTTAAAGTCACTAAGACTTTATAAACTCTTATCGTCTCAAGTATATAAAGACAACTATTTTATAATTCAAAATTTGTGCATTTATAATTTATAAATTGATGCGTTGGCAAGTTCAAAACTAAATAACTTTTTTAACTCGAATTGTTTTGTTTTTTTAACAATTTAAACTAAACGTATTATGTTTTTTTTTTTTTTTTTTTTTTTTTAAACTAAAAACTGATAAAGGAATGTGAGAAAGAGATAAAATAAAGTTTATCCTTTCTCCAACAGATTGTTTGAAACAAAATTCGAAACTTAACTGTTTTTAGACTTATAAATTTCCCACGACTACGTCGTTAAGTTGGTAACAAGCCGATATAAAGTTGAGTTCAACTCCAACAGGTATATATCAAGGAAACTAGCTCAATCCATGTAACTTGCTTCCACCAATCTGCTTCCCGACTTTTTAACTTTTTAATATATCAAGTGGTAGAACATCGGTCGAGGTGATATAAAATCTACTCTCGGGTTTTAGCTTTCAAGCGGTAATGCCTATAAATCTTATTGTTTGTTCGAGGGAAAAATTAACTTATTAACTAGAGGCTGCGGTAAAAATTAAGGTGAAAACTGAAAGATTTATTTCTCCAAGACAAATAAAATAATGCACGAAAAATCTCCTGGTATTTTTTATTTTATTTTGTAAAGAGTACTTATTAAGAGACAGACGCTGAGATTCTTCTCTGCTAACGTTCTGTAATTTATGGTGGAAAATAATTAATCTAAAAGTTTATTTCGAAGTATCGCTTAAATGAATTGTTGATCCCATGTCCATGTAATTCACTAGCCTGGTTATCTCTTTGTCCACTAATTTCTGTTTAATGCTAGTTTCAAATAAGTATACCAAATTATAAAACCGTGGGCAGTTAAATGTCAGAGCACCACGAAGTATTCATGTATTATTATAACACGTATTAATGTAACACATCTGACGCCCCATTAAGAACACCGGCTTTAATCAGAGCGGTATTTTGTTTGTTATAAAATTGGCAGCTCTGTTCTTAATATTTTTTATTATTTATTGCCAATCCATTTCGTTGAGCATTGAGTTTGTGGTTGTCATAGGGCGGTTTACACCTAAGCAACATATTTTAGAAAATGCATTTCTTATCCGGTGACATTTAAATCTGTAACGACGTACGTATCCAACTTATTTCTATATATGTATACAGTATACTCATATTATTATTATCAATTATTCATTAATACTGATTGATTAATAATATTGTTATCATAAAAGCTTAATATACTATTGACTATAGACACAATTGCATTTTTTTTTTCTTGTAACTAAAATACAGCATTTTTAATTTTTTGTTCCGACTATCTTTCATCTTATACGTAGAATAAGCTGTTTTTAAAGATTTCTTTTTCTATTTGTATTACCCTTAACAATTTGTTAATGGACCGACTACAAACTCTAAACAGTGTATTCCATTCATTAGAAGCAAGCCACAGAAAAGCTTACTTTGTATGAATGGACAGCCCTTTCATTTTGGTTTCGCTTAGTTAAACATAATCTCAAATCCTTTCCTAGGATCTTAAATCTGGGTCTCTTTTTTTCAACGCGATTTCTTTCTCATTCTGACTCGTTTTTTCATGTTTTTATTTATTCATGGTTTTTTTATCTCTGTAAATTTATTTCATTTTGTGTAGCATTTTTTTTTCTATTCCCTGATAATCTTATCGCTTTCTGGCACTATCTTCATCATTACTTATTAAAATCTGACTAATGTCTGCCATATAATATCATTAATCATAGTTTATAGTTTACAAATTTAATCCTCAGAATAGTTTGACAACTATGGGACAACTTACATTAAAAATTTAGATCCCAATTCTAATATATTATTCTATTCATTAAATCTTAAATAAATAATGTTTATTCGTATAATGAACGGAGACGTTTGTAGTAAATCTAGATTTTGCGGAGGAGATAGCTAGTTAGATTGAATTATGATTTTATTATTTTTTTATTTTTCTTAAGGGTGTTACTCATAGTGTTAGTCACTCACAAATTTAACTTGAATGTTAGTCTAGTAGTTCTAATGTGCCCGTTTTGGAAAGAAAATTAATTTTATAACTATCCTTATACGGGTTAAATGTAATTGAAAACATGCAATAGAAAATGTTTGGATCTGCTCAACTGATTCTCTTGTATACATCAAAACTTGAAGAAGTTTTCTGCTGCAGAACGAGGAAAATTCTGTTTATTTTAATTTTGTTTTTTTAGTCTCAGATTAATCTGGTTCTCGATTTTGGTTTTCCTTTAAGCTTTTATTCTGTCAGCATTTGTATGTTTCATTTTTAAATAAACTCACATTCATAAAGTTTAAAACAAAATAGATACGTGGTTTTAATTTTAAAAACAAACAGATATCTTGTTTTGTATGACTTGTTCATTTTTTAATTCATTTTGACCTTTGACATACTCTATTTTTATATCAAGTTGATAATATATTGTACAATACAATATCATACAATAAAAATATATGATTCAAATTGGTTGATATTATCAACCAATTTGAATCATATATTTTTATTTTCTCTTTTTTTTTAAATGCCTTTATATATATATATATATATATATATATATATATATATATATATATATATATATATATATATATATATATATATATATATATATAATCTTTTTGTTTTGTTGTTTAATGTCGGTTTGTAAATATTGCATGTGGTTGATTTTTCTTTCTTTTCCGCTTCTGTTTTTGTGTACATTGTAACAGTGTTGTGTGACAAAAGGTAATGTTGTCAAGCCTTGGTAAGGGGAAGGAAAAAAGTGGAAGTTGTCAGAGCTGATTTAGAGCTTCATGTTGGTAACAGTGTTCCGGCTTAGATTGTTCACACTTCTCTCGTTCCTTTTTTTTTCTTTCCTACAACTCATCCTGCACAAAAAATAACTGGGAAAGATTTTTTTTACGTATTTGTTTTTTAATATTTGCCATCGGTTGAAAGTCATTCCGGTTGTTTTTTCACGGTAAAAGTAATTGTTATTCTTCTGCTCTAGAGTATCTTTCCAATATATAGATCAACAATAGTTATTTATGCACCTAGGGAGTAAAGTAAGCCATTATTCTCTGAGCGAAAAAGTTAGTTCTTGAGGCGAAGCCGAAGGAACCATGGTCCCTAAATCCCGAGGCGAAGCCGAGGGAATAACTCTAATTAGTTCCCGAGGCGCAGCCGAGGGAGATAATGATCGCGAGGAGGATAATGGCACTTTACTCACGAGGTACATACAATATTTTATCTCCAGTAGGAAGAAAATACACATTTTCGTCCATTGCACAGTTTATTTTATTATTTTAATAAATAACAATAATTATTAGCACTTTTAATAGCAGATATACGAGATTCAATATAAAAAACAATTAAGAATTGGAATCAAACTCAAATAGAAGGTTATTTAGATGCAGGTTATAAACAAAGATAAACATGGTCGAAATTACAAATGTCGCCAACCTGATTTCAACAACTTCATTACATTAGCCATTCATTTTCTACTATTTATAAAATAGTTAAGTTGCAATCTTTACTTTTTTGCCCTACTTTACTTTTTCGCCCTACTTTTACTTTTTCTCCCTACTTTTTGAGCTCAGGGATGAAAAGACTTACTTTTGTCCCTCTAAACTAATTAAAAATCATAACCTTTTCTCCCTACTGGAGATAAAATTATTTTTTGTAAAAGCTATAATTGATTGAAATATCAAGTATCAAGATTATAAAAGTTATAATTAATGGCACTTCATGACTTATAGTTTAATTCAAAATTTGTATTACTAAATATAGGTTACTGTGTTTACGTCACAATGCTCTAACCACTTAGTTGCAGTAGAAAGAATTTCCACCTGTCTAAATAGATCCAGTGTGTCTCGCCATAGAATATTGAAAAGAGAAAATTTATTTGTGGGTTTGAAAAAAAAAAAAAAAAAAAAAAAAATCCTGCTTGTTGGTAGTTTTTTTCTTGAATTTTTAAACAGGGTGTTTTAAACAAAAAAAAATAAAATAAAATAAAAATACTAAGAGTAAACTACTAATATTTTTATCAAATTTCAAATTTAGAGTGCAGATGATTGACTTTCGACAAACCATCGAAATTTCTTTAACATTTATGTAAATAAATGTATACCTACTTGTGCACATGCGTGAGAGAAACAAAAGGGCGCAAAAGGTTGAAATTTATATGGAACGAACAATAGGCTACAAATATGACCCACTATCCAAATTTTATTAAAATCGGATGGGAAGTTGTTTTTAAGATATTATGTTGGTTTGCCAAAATTAAGAATAGACTGACAGACACGAGACCAAATATGTTTCCTGATGTCTACTTATACCTATAAAAATAAACACTATTATAATATAACTTTATACTTATATTACAATATAATAAAAAATCGGTCCGAGACAACTCAGACAAACTTTCTCATATACGAGGTTCACCCAATTTCATTTTGATATTGGCCGCCATTTTGAAGTTATCATTTTTTTAATTTTGAAACTTTGACGGTTAATAATACTAAAAGTATAAATACTTTAAGACATATAGCATATCGTTGGAACCGGGAAAAATTAAGGAACAAATATAAAAAAACCCGATGAAATTTCATTAATTAGTTTAAAAGTGATAAGCGAATATAATTATTTATTAGTGCGATAATTTTTATGACGTCAAAATTTGTTATATACCTGTCAAAATATCGCCAAAAATCAAATAATTGAATAAAGGAAATAAAAATAATGTATAAACATTATTTAAAGAGGCCACTTTAGTGGCCTCTGAAGTGAGGAAAAGTTCTGAGGCACCCCGTACCGACTTATTTTAATATACATCTTACACCCTTAGCGATTCACAAGAAAAAGGTATTCATCGAATTATATGATTCAAGTCTCGAGTCCGTGGACCCATAACTTCGATAAACTATTTTAAAATAATTAATAACAGGATCGTTGAAATATTGAACAATAATTTTTTCAATCTTCTAAAAATTATGGAAATTCAATTATTTTTTAAAGTTACTCAGTTCTTAGAAAATACAATGAAGCAATTCACTGTCACATATTATGTGTAACCATTTTTTTTTTTAAAAAACATCGCTTGTTCATTAGTACGAGTATATGTTTTGGATGCACATGCCTAGTACTTAAGTGAACTGGAATAGGGAAGCATCCCTTGTCCTATTCCCTATATTCCTCGATCCTGTCTGCCTAATGAACATGCCTGTAACTGACTCACTCCTAGACTGACACTGACATCCTCCAATGTACTTTACACGTCTGTTTACTTAATGAACCTTACTCATACTAACAAAGTCTCGTCTACTCTAGTACCTGTATCACGGCCTAAATCAGGCTCAGGGACAAAAAATTCCCTCAACTACCCTAACTACCTAGATGAGAAAAAAACAACACACACACATACACACACACACACACACACACTCATATATATATATATATATTAGTAGCCATTATCCTTTGTAATTAACAGTTGTGTTTAAGTT
Organism: Gerris lacustris; assembly: GCA_951217055.1. Lineage (NCBI taxonomy): Eukaryota > Metazoa > Arthropoda > Insecta > Hemiptera > Gerridae > Gerris > Gerris lacustris. The sequence goes on from OX578281.1 coordinate 37,866,708, forward strand.
GAATGGTTTTTCTAAAGGTGTTGGATTTCAAAGATGTTAAGTATAGAGTTGCTGTGTAGGAAAGATGTTTTCCTTTTCTGTTTACTTGTTTGACGTATTTAGTGTAGTGTTTAGAATAGTTTAAGGTATCCTGTTATCATAAATCTTTCGAGGATATAAATCAGTACAAACGCTTAAGAGTGTTTTGTGATAGAGTATTTCTTGTTGAATGTGATTTGTAGTTTATGTGTTTTTTTTTGTTTTTGTTTTTCTTTCTCATCTATATACTCGTACGCATTATGTGTATGAATATTTATTTATTTGGATTTTTCCGAATATACTTGTCTTTCCCGACGTTGCCCTGCTCGGATTCATTGAGGCGTTAGTAGAGTCTTCTGTTGCTTAATGTTTTATTATAATTAGTACCTTTGGTTAAATCATATATTTCTATTGATTGTGATGTTAAAAGAATATTAACAACACTGCTTATTTTCTACTAATAGAGGAAAATGCGACATTTAGTATAATAATTTCATGTTTAAAAAATCGGTGGTTGTTTTATCGATTTTCAGCAAAATCAGTTTTATTTTTATTGATATCTTGGAAACCTATAATGCGTGTGTTTTATCATCTTAAACTTACATTGCCCAGGTCACTACGCTACTTTGAAGATCTTGAAATGGCACAAAACTACTTTTTTAAAACTTACTTCTCACTAATAAAAAAAAAGGACCCCACTATGTTATTCGATCTGAATTCCACGTAGCACATGTCTCTGTACTAGTATTGAAATAGACTATTAACTGGGTAAACCATATTCATTCCTTACAAGAAAATCATATTTTGAAAGTTTGATATAATAGGCTCAAATATTTTAAATTTAGTTCCGTCAAACAATCAAAAATTAAATTGGTTCTCTAAATCAAAAAAATTGCTTTGCCGAATAGACATAGACACAGATATCCTTAAAAGCACTATCAACGCTCGTGCAAAACAGTGTATATTAGACTAATTCGAAAAGACTCTTAAAGGCGGAGATCAAAGAAGGATTGAAGAACAATCAAAATACTAACTATTTGAGCATGGGCCTGCCTTACAATTATATGAAACTTTTAGCACAATTACGTACTTGAATTACAACAATCTGAAAATTACTATAAAGGGAATTAATTATCGACTTAAAACCAATATAATCTGTGCACAATTTGTCACCTACAGGAACCAGAGTATCTACGTCGTTGAGTTGTTATACTAGGTATTAAAAATTCTTAGTTTCTCGAACGTTTGTTTTGACTGATCCAGCATGTTTATTTTGATTTTGTGTCTTTGTTTTAATTAAATAGAAGAAAAAATGATTGTAATTTATTTTATCTACTCACGGCAGCAAAATTAAGCATTGTTGTACTCTTTTCAATCTGCAAAATGTCATTTTTCTTGATTCTTTTGTTACATGTAAAACAAAACACGCAGCAAAATATCCAAGTGTCAGCAAAATATTAAAGTGTCAGCAAAAGTTCAAAGTGTCAGCAAAATAACAAACAGGTAGAACCACTTTAAGAAAATTTTACTACAAAAAGGTTACTACATCGAAGGTTATAAACATTCCCATATTGTTCATTTTTATGTATTTAAGCGTAATATTCTGCTTAATATTTATATAGTTTTTGAAAATAACTTAAATAATTATAGTAATAAAACAAATTTATTATTTTAGTGATTATTTTAAAAAGCTAACGCTAAAAATTTAGGTACAAAAAGCTGTTAATAAAAAAAGTGGCAACACTGAATTCTATTTGCCTTTGTTTTTTACTTCCATGAAAATGGAAGTATGGTGATACCCTCCAAAACGTGATTCCGAGATCTCTGTGAAGGAGGGGTCTTACGAACCCGGGGGTATCAGGAAAATCCTTTTCATATACATGTATGTATGTACTTACGTTCGTTCGTTCGTTTGGAACTTTAATCCTTTATAACATCGCTTCAAGACATCGTATCGAGATGAGGTTTGCGGCATTTTTTAGAACTTTGACCGGAAAAACTGATGGTGCAAACCCGAACTTAGAGTGTACCTATACTTTTTGAGCAAAATTGAACAAGCGGTTTGGGAGATATTGGTATTTTAGTGTTTTTTTAAAGGTTTTTTTCTTAACCAAATTGTGGCTAAACTGTAAGTCGTATCGAAAAGCGGATAACACCAGTTTAACTGATTTTAAATAATCTACAACTTTGGTCATATGACTTTTTGTCGTAGGACCATCCCTTCTACCTAAAATAGTCATTTTTGTTAAATTTTCGATGTTGAGTTCTTATATTATTCGAAATAATTGACCGATTTATTTCGGAACCAAATTGCGGCTAAACTGTAAGTCGTATCGAAAAGCGAATAACACCAGCGGTAAATGACTTTAAAAGATCTACAACTTTGGTCCTATGACTTTTTGTCGTAGGACTATCCCTTCTACCTTAAATAGAGACATGTTTTTCATTTTTTGTTAAATTTTCGACTTTGAGCTCTTATAACATGTGTAATAAATAATTGACCGATTTAATTTCTGATTGGGGTGCTAAAACCGCACATTAATGTCCTTTAAAACGAGTATTTATTATTGTAATTATTTGTAGTACTTATAAAGAAGAATCGAAATTTAAAAAAGAAAAAAAATACCGTCTTATTTACTTTGTAAACAATAATTTTTATCAGCTGATTCTAAATTCTTTTATTATTATATTGTATTGTTAAAAACAAGTATAAAGAAAATGTAAACAAATATTGAATAATTAAGTTTTTGGTTATAAAGGATAAAGATTAATAAATTTGTTTTGTTTTCGCATAAACTCACCTTGAACTCTAGATGTAAACAAACCTCCTTTCCCTCTAATCTTTTTACATGCTACTGACATTTAAGTATAAGGTAACATTTCATTTTTATGTTAACTATATATATTCAATTGTGTTTATTATAATTATTATTTTCTTTAATTTTGGATTTTTGTTGCAAAACTATAATCTATATTAGCTTTTTGTACGATGTAGTTTATAATGAGTTCTCTCTTGCTCACGTATTGACACCACAACATTTCATGGAAGTCATGTGTGGGATTTCCACACCGGTACTTTTCTTGATGACTCAAACTTTCTTTTTTTTACAACTTTAATTTCATTAAATCTTTTATATATTAAAAAGGGAATATAATAATTAGTGTAATTTTTCTGCCGTTAGTAGATAAAATATTGTATGTAACTTATTTGGTGTAACGCTTCGGTTACACCTTAGCAGGTAATTAACATTTTCCTACCACAACTTCGCCTCTGCAGTAAATTTGTTTTGCCTATCTTTGCCTTCGGCTCGGAACTAAAACTTAAAAACTTGTCAGCAAAATTCCATTTTGCTGCCTATGGTTGCGAAATTCCATTTTGCTGCCTATGGCTGCGAATTTGTAGTGGTAACACTGGTAACAAAAAAAAGGGAACAACTTATTCAACAAAGCAGCTCTCTCCCAAGTAACAATCACTGTTTTAGAACGTATTCTTTAGAAAATGTTATGCTGATGCTTACTGCAGTACAATATCTTACTGTAAGTCATGGGCGTCGTCTGCAGTTAATTATTGGGGGGGGGGGGGGGCGATCTATGGCGGGGGTCCCCCCCCCCCTCTTGAATACGCCACTGAGAGGAAATAATAGCAACGATTCATATAAAATAAATTAGGCTAAATAGATCCAGGTATATCTGCTTAGCGTTAAAGTTTGGTGCAACAATAATAATTTATTTGATATTAATGGTTGTTTATCGCCTCCTTTTTGTAATATTAAAAAAACACTTTCTCTTTACATAATAACTTTGTATATAAGAAAATAAAAAAAATATTTCAATTACTTTAAAAGTAATGAAACAAAAAAGATACATTACAAAGAATTTGCTCTTTTCCTATTTTACTCAGAACCCTTTTAATTTTAGGAATTAATAATAAAACGTTTCTTGTCTTTTACTTAGTTTTTTGTTTTACTTAAAATGTTTTTTTGCACGAAATGAGTTATTTTTATCGTGTCAACGTCAACTCAAGTTAAACCATAATGCTTTGATATTAGAATAGTTATCTATTGTAAAAGGTTATTAATTTAAAATTAACTGTGGAATTCTGCTAGAAATGTTATGAATATACATATTAACAAAATAATTAGTTGCTAAACAATTAAATAAATTCTTCGAAAATGTCAGTGCAATTAATTTGGAACTTTTATTGTTAAATTTCCAGGGAGTTGTCGTCACTTGTAAGAATATATAAAGGAGAATTTGGCAAAAGGTGTTAGTTGTGTATCTTTAGAGAGAGATCAGTGTTTGCCAATACTGGAGAGTGTGGGCGGTCTGTCGGTCCCAGGAGAGCGTTACTGCTTAGTCCTTTAGGAGACAATTCGCTGACACAAGGATTTCCTTGCCACTGCCTAATTAAGGACTCTACAGCCTTGGACCTTAGCTTTGGCCCAACTCCAAACTGTCTCCTAGGTCCAACATTACAATCGTCCTGCTCTCTGAATCCCATCTCACTTCAGCCTTTCCATTCTATTAACATTCTACTTACCTCCCTAGCTTTAGGGCAGCTTCGGCTGTTTCCTTCCACTGTTCTTAGCTCTCTGAGTAAGCAGCTGCAGATTCTCTAAGCCTAGATAACCCCGGTAATTGTCTTTAAACTCCGTGTTAGAATCCCTAATCTTCTCAGATTTCTTTTGTGAACCTTTAAACCTAGTACAAGATAAAGATTTGCTGTAAATAATTATTTAAAATTGTTTATTTTTGGGCTTTTGATTTATTTTTTAATTAAATACTACTACTATACTAGGAATGGTAAAAAAAAAAAGTGTAAGTTATATACAAATGATATTCACATCAAATGAAAGAGGAGGTCCGTAAGATTCAAATCCTTCTGTTTTCGTGAGTTGTTTAAAATTGAGCGGACAACTGCAGTGCAACGTGCCTTTTGTCTCTTTTTTAACATTGAACCTCCAACTTAAAAAAATATTTCTCTTCTCGTAGGTATCGCCATTTTCCTCTCAGTTGGTTGAGGTAGTTTAAGCGCTGTGCTCGCTCTACTAGTTGACTTTCTTGAGCTAGGCATATGAAAATATCTTTAAATCGTCGATTGTCTCCTCTGATACGGTCGGTGAAAAACCTAGTTTGCTCAAATTGGTGATACCTATACGAGATAATATGCACTTTTTAGTATGAGTTTAATAAATAATATCTGCAAAGCAGTGTTTTTCCAAGAGAAATTTAGTTCCTGATAATTAAGTAGGTGCTTACGTTCAACATTAATGATGCATCCTGTGTGTCTGCTAGTAACGTTTACGAGTCCAACGACAACTTGTATAAAAGTTGACTGATTTAGCTGAAATTTGATTCACATGTTTAGGATGCTAGTGCTCCTCATATTCATTAAATAAATATTCTAATCACCTTACGACTATATTTCGCCTCCTTCTCATCAACAACAAACCGACAAAGTGGATTATAGAATTAGACCACAGAATCATGAATGAGCCTCATATCAACTCATCAAGATAGTCTATTTTCATCTCTTTCAAGATAGACTACTGAAGGCCCAGTCTATTTTCAACTCTATTAAGATAGACTACTGAAGGCCCTCACCAGGCAATAATTTAAATTGTATTACTACATATGTATGTTGATAGATAGTGGAAATTATATAGTTGATAGATGGTGTTGATAGATGGTGGAACATATATTTATTTTCAAAATATTCAATACATATTCATTTCTATACGCTCGCTTTAATGATAGAGCCATGTGATGCCATATGATTGCAATGGGTTAGAGGTCGGCTTTCTTTGCTGGGGAGGAATTATTTGTATGGTAAATTTTGATGAAATGATGTATAATAAAACAACTAACTTCAATAAGAAACAACTAAATAATGAAAAACATTGGACGATATTATTATGTTCTTGAATATGAGAAATTTTAAGTCGAGTTGTATCAGACAGATTTTTTATTTGATTACGATATCATTTAGAATTAATTTGTTCTTATATTATAAAAGGCCCTAAACAAGACCCGTCACGACCACCCCACCCAACTGTCGGGTCCAACCCCGTTGGCGTTGGTCCCGACGGTTGGGCGGTTGGGACGACCAACCAGCCGACCATCGGGAGCTCCCCACCCTCGATTCCTTGGTTTGGCAGTCCCGACCTGTAGAAATGTATCTGTAGAGATGTGTCTGTAGACATGTATCTGTAGAGATGTGTCTTTAGAGATGGCCCCGACGAGGATTGTCGGGGAGTTTGGATGTGTCGGGTGGTCGTGTGTAGGGCCTTTTTCAACAGTAACATATTTGCTTTTGAACACTTTATTTTTTTTAATATAATGTTTATTTCTAATAAAATGCTATTTTGTTGCAGGTATGTGGCATACACACACGCATTTATTACTCCTGAATGTAAGTTATAAGACTCATTATTTTTCCATTGATAATAATCTGTTTTAGTAAGTATGCACGAAAAATAGAGAGAAAACATTAATATTATAATGTAACAAGAAAATTAGTATCGTTTTGTATAGTCTTAACCGATGTTTATATAATTATTTTTTGCCTATTTCCTTCTTGTTGAATTGCCTCAAATATAAATTTATTTTAATGGAGAAAGTGTTCTGGAGTATAGAAGCTGTGCTGATATGATTATAAGATCCTTTAAAGATTTTTATGTTTCCACCAGCTTAGGCTTGTCAATAAATAGCTACTGGGCATTCTAAATTTGAAGATTTTAGTGACATACTTCAGAGTTCTGAAAGTTTCTTCTTAAGTCTCTTTTAATGTTCTCTTCTTAACAGACGCAATAATTTAGGCTAAGATTATGGTTTGTCTTAAAGAATTCAGGCTTTACGTTGAATGTTTTACCTTCTTCTTACAGTTTATTTGTTTGATCGACAAAAGCTTCACGAAAAGGTCATACGTCTTAAGCAGGGTTTACACGGGTAGAGTAAACAGGAGAGTAGAGTAGCGAGTAGAGTGTACTTTACTTCCTACTCTACCAATTTTGATTTTGGAGCGTTTACACATAAGCTAGTAGTAAATATAGTAAAAAAGCAGAAATGATTGCACAACAATGTATAAACTCAAAACTAAACTCTACTTGCTATTGAAAAGGTTTACACGGGTAGAGTGGCGGAGCTAGTAGAGTGGGAGCTGTGGTGGGGGGAAGTAGAGTAGAGTCCACTTTACTGCATGCGGTATAGTACTCTACTCTACCAGCTACTAGCTACTCTACTTGCCACTCTACTCTACGGAGCGTTTTTTCGGGTTTCTACGGGTAGAGTTACTCTACTCGCTAGTCTACTCTCCTGTTTACTCTACCGGTGTAAACCCGGCTTCAGGTCTACTCATTTTCTTCCACTTGTCCAATTTGTTTTTAGAAATAGGAAGGTTTTTGACTGGTTACGCATTAAAATGTACGATTGTTTTGTGTAGTTTTAAATGTGGGTGAAGTTTTTTTCGTCAGAATATATCTTTGGACAATGATCTTACCCCTCAATTCTACTTAACCCTGGCACCTTACTTTTTATTATTGAGTGTATGATTATAGAGTTTACAATTTACCTACATTCTTACCCCAAGTTTAACTATGAGCTCTTGTTAACTATCTCGTTTTTTTTGGTGTGAAATTCGCTGAGAATAAAAATACTGGGTTACCCAAAGCTTAACAGTTTAAGTTAGACATGTAGTGGGATAGTAGTTAGACGGCGACCACGAATCACTTTTTCGAACCTAGAAATTAGATCCCTAGTCAGTGGCACCGAGTTGGGGGCCTAGCCCCCCAAATCCAACTCGGGCTCCCCCAAGCTCTTAGGAGTCGGTGCCAGTGTTCCTAGTAAAGGTAACCTGGGATCCTGTGTAAGTAGTATCCTTGACCTTATTCCCTCTTGATAGACGTAAGTCAGAGGATCATGGCGTGGGATCGAACTTACTACCTCGTGCTGCCCTTAATTCATTGATAACCGAGCAAACGTGACTAGTGATTTAAGGCTTACGGCCACGCTGACTCCTCAAATAAGAAAGTTGATCCGGTTGAACCACTTCATCACGTTTAGCTAATAACCATCTAGTGATAGAAACTTAGCTTATAAATTTGTGTTAGTTTCCTATTATTCATTAATTCTTGTGATTTGGGCAGATGAGAGTAAAAAAATCAATGTTTTAAACTCTGATTTACTCAAAACTAAAAGGAGGAGAAAAAAAAAATTTGGGGAGCCTTCCTTATCACTTCGGGGGTATAAAATTGCATACGAGTCTGCAAGACAGTGAGACATTTTCATGTAACGCGTTTTTTGGTAACGTTTTTCGAGTTTATGTGCGTAAGTTAAGAGATGAAAATTTCAAAAAAACTGATCGTGCAAATTTTTGCGTTTGTATATATTAGGAATTAAATCGAACATATTTTGTGCACGAAGAAAGAAAGTACATTTCTTCTTCTCCAGTTTATTAAGAAGTAATATTTTAGCTTCTTCACCCATTTTTTATAATAAATGGAATAATAAAAATAAATAAAATAATTTTTTTTAGGAATAAAATTCTAAGGGTTATGGCGTTTGTCCGGTGCAAATCGGAGCAGTAGAACAGAAGTATGAATAGTAGATGTTGTCTGTAGCACGTTAACAGTTATGTCTTTTTACTGGTCTTATATTACTTTGCTTTGTATGTTTCATCGCACATTTCCGTTTCCCCAATTATGAACCACTTACCGTGATTCAATCTTCCCCAAATGTTGCACATCGATACAACTAAGGTGAAGAATACAGAAACCAAAACAAAAAAAAAAATGGCTTCAAATTTATTTGCTTTTTAAGTTTCATCGCACACCTATTACCCCAATTTTGAACCACTTGCCGTCGTTCAATCTTCCCCAAATTTTGCACATAGATACAACTAAGGTGAAGAATACAGAAACAAAAAAAAATAAAAACAAAAACAAAATGGCGTCAATTTTTTATTAAAAATAAGACCAGTTTTTAAAAATGGCATTTTTATATTAATTATTAAATATTTGTTCCTCTTGTAGACATGAATATACTTTGAGAAGGAGGCGAAATATAGTCGTAAAAGGTGAATTAGAATAGTTATTTCCTCTCATCTGCCTAAATCACTGCAGCATATTATTTTCTATTATATAACTTTTTCATTATAATTCTTTGATACTCAAAAGATTATAAATAACATTGAAAATATATTTAGTAAAATTGGTTGTTACTGGAGTAGATTACTTCACTATTTCAACGTTTCAACTTTAAATAACAGAGTAGATTAGATAGCAATTTTATATGGCAAGGTGGATTTTATATGGCAAGGTGGATTTCAACATTTTAAACATTTAAGCAATAGAAGTACTTAAAGAGAAAAAATCAAATCAATGTTTGTCATTCATGTTGACATTACTGCTTAACTAAAAAGTATAAACACGTCTATATTGGTACTTTTCACTTTATCAGAAAGAAAATCTCTTTATGATTTCTACCCCTTATCAGTCAATACTCTCATGATATTAAATAAGAAAAGAGAATCACACTTCAACCTACCATATCTCAATATCATTCGAGGTGAACATTTTTTCTACTTTTCATGTCCTAAGATAGAAAGGAAAACGTATGCATTATAAGAGGGGGGAATTGAATTGTAGAAAAAGAGACATTTTCTTCTTCTTCAAGAGTCGAATATGAATATAAAGAGAAAAATATGTATAAAAAAGTATTGGTTATGCGGTGGTAAAACTTTTCTCAAGGAGGAAGTAAGGGAAAGTGAATGAGTTCTTATCGGTAGAATTAGGGAGCCAGAAGGGTCCCCTGAGAGCCCTTCAGCTTCCAGGGCCAAACCCTCGGCACCGTCGGCCGAGAAAAAATGTCTTGAGGAAGGTTGTCTTATCGGAAACCCTTATACCTTTTGTACGATGTCATTTTATTTCTATCTCTCTAGGATTTATTATTCTTTTATTTTATTTTTCTACTCTTTTCTTCCTCGACGTGACGATAGAGACAGAGGAAAGTGTATAGTTAAATTCAATTTTCATTCTCATTTATAAGAGGATATCAGAGAGAAAAGTAATCTTTTAAAAGTAGCTCCACTTTAACAAACTGTTTATTTTAGAGGGAGAAATTCCTTTTTTTCGTGTTAAAGGTGTATGTTCGGTCATTATCGTTATCATTATAACCAATATTATTTTTTAATGCCGACTCTTTTAGACCCATTAAGAAATAATTTACATACTTTCTTTTTACTGGATCGGAATATTGATAATCTTATTGTGTCAAGGTCTTGAAAAATTAATCGAATATAACTGTGTTGTAGTTAATATAAATACATACTGATAAATCATTATGGCATACGTCGTCGAGAACAAGGCTTGCTTTTAATCTTTACTCGGATGGTAAGATCTCTCTTTTAATAGGCTGCTCTGTTTAGAAGTCTAAATACTCTTTAGTTTGACATGCTAATTATCTCCGGTTAGTTATATCTGAGGAGAAGGCAGTACGGTACTTGACTTACGAGGCAACTTCTGAGAGTGGCTTTTGAGAGATCTCATATAATGTACAAGAGCTTTATGCAGCTATGTAATTAGTCGTGGAAAATCCGGTTTGTAAGACTTTTCTTAGTGACGTCATGAGTCCTTACAATACTCTTACAGTCCTTCTATATCAAACAATGACTTTTCATTTTAACCCCTGTTTTAAAGGAAATCTGATATTTTCATTTGAGCTTGGCAGTCAGTTTTGATATGAATCTTTTAAGATATCAGTGTTATACAAAATTATTGGTATTTTCATTGACTTGATTAATTAACTCCCTGTAAACCGCATATTTGTATGCTTTAATTTATAAATTATATAACTCGACACAAATAAATTTTAGAAAATTCTTTAAATGGTACTCTTTCATTTGTATTGTACAGTGTACAGAGATAATAAATGCTAGCAAATTATGATCATAATCATTATTATCTTATTCAGATATAGTTATTTTAGCTAAAGTTACCTCGATATGTTTTAATTTAGTCTCATCATAATTATTATCCTTTCATAGATTACCAGTTTTATATATATATATATATATATATATATATATATATATATATATATATATATATATATATATATATATATATATATTTATATATATATCACGCTTGCGTGGCAGATCCCTTGGTGTCTCTCACAAATTGAGTATATATATATATATATATATATATATATATATATATATATATATATATATATATATATATATATATATATACAAACACACACACAAAAGTGCATATTATGAAGTAAAATTTAATTATTGGCATTTGTGTGACTAATCTTTGGGTTATTATATTAATATTGAGTTTTCACAATTGTTCTGTTAAATGTTATTTAAAATACTTTTTGTTATTCAACTAGCAACTTTGTTTACTAGCTAGTTTTAGTCGTCTTTATTGGCCAAACAATAATTTTGTTAAAATGATCGTAGAAGTGAACTGTAGATATTTAGTTGAGAGGTTAAATTTAATTCAGTTGTACGCCTGAGATAGCTGTAGGTTTAATCCTTTTGACAAGGTTTAGAGTAACGATTTTCTCAAGTTTGTATAAAATTAGTTCTCGCCAACCAGAGAACTATATCTCTAATTCATTTCGTTAGAAGTATAAACAGAAGCTTAATTCGAAGCTTTTCAGTTAGTTTGGTTGTTTAGTAGGTTAAATAAATAAGAGGGAATAATTTTATAATGTAGTGAAGCTTGCTTGACCTACAACTATGAAAATTTATTTCACAATTTTTAACGTCATTTTAAATTGTTAAATTATTCTTTTTCTTCTCTTTTATGATTTTATCCGTAGTTATTAGTATTCAAACTTTTCATCTTCTTGGAAAAATACACTGGAAAGGTTTATTTAAGACTAAGCGTGCGTTAGTTATAAAATTATGAATTGGTTTTATCTTATCTAAATACATTTTTCTTGAAATTATAAAACAATTAGACTTTGAAGAAAGAAACTTTGGAATAAAAAATGATAGTTAACAAAAAAAAAATAAATCTTTCAAAAATAATTTAATATATTATGTGCCCAAGGTTTTATTGATGCGTTTTTGTAACTATTTTTTACTCTTATTAAAGAGAAAGTATTGTGATGATCTCAAATTTCGATTTTGATGGATTTATACGTTTCGAGGTCACCTGAGTACAAAATGTAGTTTATAAAAAATGTCTGTCTGTCGTCTGTATGCATAGAGCCTAAACTACTGAGCAGATTTTTAATGACGAAATTTGGCATACATGTTTAGAAAAATACAACGATGCGAAATTGAGAAATTAAATTTAGCTTTAAATTTGGAAGCGTAATTTAAATGAGATATTATGGAATTTAAATACAGATTCAACAATATGAGAAAGTTGAACAACAATTCGAGAGTTGTCTCGGTCCGATTTCTTCTAACTTCAATACGAACACGCGCGCTTAGGTATATTATGTAATGAAGCCAGCTTATTTGTGCTTCAAAAGCATTTGCTCGATTGTTTTTATTAATTTTCAATTAGGCTGGTGCAGTAAAACCATTGGATATTTCTGTTTGTTGTAATAAAGCGTTTCGAATTTTTCAGTTTTGTGGCTCGTTTGTGATGCCTGAACTATTTTAAGTAATTATACAGATGAGCTGTAGATTAATTTAATATTTTTCTTCATATAAAGGTTATTGTGGAGATAAAATTATTCTACTCTAGGCTTGCTTACTTTGTCTCGGAGATTACAAATCCCGAGGTTTTGAATCTATTTAAGGTATTCTCATCTCTAAGCCGCGCCGGCAGTTAGTGGACTTTTTCACTTCAGTCTTCGCCTAAGAAAGGTTGCAAATGGTTTCGTGATTTTTAAGATTCAGCTCGTCTGCTACTAGGAGATCTTTTTCATCGAGACTTAACTTTTTATTCCACATTTTAGTATAAATGTGTCCAGTCATTTACCATTACTTATCTATTACTATTAGATTTGTGTGATCTGGTCCACGATACTTACTACTCCACTATCGACAACAAATAAATGGCTGCTTTAATATTAAGACATTGCCTCTTTATCAAACCACCTAAAAGTACAGCATTTTACATTAAACTATGGCATTACCTTCGAGTAGTTACATTTATGCAAAACTGGGTATTATAGTTTAGCTCGTTACTTACAAAATTTTAGTCTCAATGGAATTCTGTTGAACCGAGTTCTAGGCTACCTTAATAATAACCCTAACTCAGTTTCCCGTTTAATCTGCTGCAGGTCCTAGTCTAAAGTAGAATTCCGTCAGTTGATAAAATCAACAAGAAGCCTATAGCTACACTATCCTCGTAGTCCGAAGCAACTCCCCTGGGTTAAGATCTTGTTTAAATTAGGAGCGCCGAGAGCCTTGCTTGCTTTCGGCTTGCAAAGGCTACGCGTATCCCAAGTTTGCGCTAATTGCTCGCTCAACGGTAGCCCTCGGGGGCTTCAGGCGCCGCTTCCAAGGCTCTATCCCAGATCTTCCCGACCAAATCTCTTGTCTCTAATAGCTCCTCCCTTAGCAAAAAACCCTCCTCCCGAAAAATTATTATAATAAACCTGTTCCGCTCGAAAAGACACTTCCAACCGTGTCCCTAATTAAGATTGTTTCATTTGCTGAAATTTAATTAAAAAACTTTTTTCTTCGTTTTTCCGTTTCTACCTTTATTTTAAAAGGTCGAGGGCGCTCTCTAGGGGCCTATTCAGGTGTTAGGACGCCTCTTTAGAGAGAAGGAAGCAGGAAATTACTTTTTGCGCCAAGTATCCTCTCCTGCTTGCTAATTTAGTATTCCCGTTACTTTTACCGAGGGTTATAATGCTAAGGCTTAGGTTTTATGCTTATAACGAATCCTCCCATTTATGTATTCGCTTTTTTTTATTTAGTCTAAAGAATATTTTCTTTTCAGAGCAGTTGTATTTATTTAATGTATTATATTTTTTGTAAGTATATTAATACATAAAGCCTTTTGAGCACCTCTGTTTCTATTGATGAAGCAGATTTGTATGGTTTTATAGAGTTCTTTTCTAATAGAAAGAACTTTCCTACTGCGGATTATAGCTGTATTCAAAATATTTGTGGTTATAAAGATATTGTAAATTTTTCCAAAACTTTAAGGTTACAAACAGGCATTGATATAAGCCATGCTAGTGACAAATCACAATTTAATCTGAGCGAGTTTCAATTGTTTTTTATTTATCTTTATGGTTTTTATTTTTTTTTATTTTATCACTTATGAATTATCTGATATTGCTATAATGTCAATATTACTCTATGGGGCAGCCAACAATTTAATTTTTATGATTTTAAAGATTGTTTTCGATAATTTTGTTTTTTTCGTCATTGATAAGTTGATAAAACAAATAACATTTCTGTGTACTATTAAATTTCCATTATACTTTTTCATACTGTTTACTTCATCAAATTTTTAATAAAACTGTGAGTGGCTGTATAAAGAAAAAAAATTTTAGTTTAGAGTAACACAACAAAGGGGTTTCTCGATTATTGTGTTAAATATAGAGTATAAAGAAAATAAATCCGATCATCTATAAACGGAAGTACATAAAGGATTGCCAACAGAGGAGTGTGAAAAAAAGGAAATGTGTAAGAGAAGCTATTTTCGTTTTTGTATTGGGTGTTTTAAGTTTTTTCCTTGCGGTGGAATTGTTAGCACGAAGGGGGGGGGGGGGGAATCTGAGGCGCCGATGTCTTGGTAAGGAAGCTCTTACAAACACCATCGGAATCACAATGAAACTCTTTAGTCTTTACATCCTTACAAACAGAACCTTAGGATAAACAGAGACAAAGAACAAATATAAAGACTTGATACTATACTATACTCAATCGAGTCACTTCAAGCAGGGCAACATGAAAAACTCCCTCTGTCGGAAAAATCAAAAAACAACACAGGCTTGTCTCCCACAGAGCTGTCATGATACTGTCATCAACTGAATCCTTAATAAGCTCAATCAACTACTTTAACTTTCCAACTTATATTTTTTTAAACATTATTTATTCGACGGGAGTATAATTTTTTTTCTTAAATTCTTCCTTTCTTGCTAACTTATTAGTAATTCAGACACAGTATTTTTCTTTGTTACCAAAGCTACATAAAATCCTTTTGGTCTTTTTTCAATATAAAGTTTTTGAGTGGGAGGTTTTGTAATAATAAATTATTTTTATTATTAAAATTACAAAAGTAATAATTTTGTAGTAGATATTTTATTCTTTCTTCCGAATATATACTGCTACAGTTTATTAGATAAATATAAATATTATATGTATTTACTTTTAATGGAATGAAATTATAGTAGAGTTTTTCCCACTGAATCTCTGAGTAAATTGGGGAAGGAAGTAAACAAAAGAAAACTGGTCAATAGAAAATGTCCAATGTTGTCGCACTGATATATTCCATGTTTACATTTTATTACTTTTATTATTGAAATATATGCGAGGTACAAAAGTAAACAACAGATTTGACAACATAGCAACCCCACTCTGTTTTCGTCAGAGACACCGTAGGAAAAATACTATAAATAATAAAATTACTATAAATAATTAAATTTGGCGTAGAAAAATGATATCACATGCAGGCTTAAATTCGTTTAAATTTTGTTTTATTAATTTTTAATAAATAAATTTAAAATATTGCTTTCGGGCTTACCTTTAAGGTAACGGAAGCTTTGATCCTTCTGAAGAATGATTTTTTTTTTTATGTATCTGAATTCATAGAGGAGGCAGAAATCTGTTTCAGACATCAGAGCATTAGGCGGCTCTAGAGCACTATATTTATTTGGTGGGGGGAGGGGGGGCTAACACTACCAGGGAGTGTGGGGGTATGGAATACCCCCCTGGGAAGTGGGGGGTCCGGGGGCCCTGTAGCCCTGTGTGCTCTCCCCCTGAAAATTTTTAAAAATGTAACACCAAAAATTCCGTTTTTTAGGTATATTGGTATCTTAAAGTATATACTTATACTTAAAGTTAACCCATTCAAAAGTTAAAAGAAATAAAAATTTTAAAGTTTTGAACAGCAGACGTTTTTGACTGCCACAAAATCTAGCCAACAAAATCATCCAAGCTATTAACGAAATAATAATTGTTGTGCCAAGTTTAAACGGTTTACAGGATTGGTAATTGTTTCCTTTAGTACCTTAGGAATTTTTCAATTAGATATTTCTTTTCTGTTTTCAACCGACTTTAAGGAATAGGGGGGGGGGGGGGGGATAGGTAATAGGGTTGATTTTCCAAATATTTTTTTCTTTTCTATTTAAAACAACCTAGCTCTCGAACCCGAAGAAACCAAGAAAGCCCATGAAAAAAATCCCCTCAACCCTTGCGGCGTTTACTGACAAGGCACAGAAAATGGTATTTCCGCGGTAAAAATACGTCTTCCTAAAAATTGTTTTAAAAACGTAATAAAAATTAAAAAGTAATAATTTATCAAAGTTATTTTTATTTCTATTGATTAACTTTTAGAGAGCAAGAAATGTACAATAACAATTTGAACAAACTGATAAATATATTTTTAATTTTACTTATAAAAAAATTAGCTTGAACTAACACAAAAATCTAAACCAAATGCTGTTGTTTTCTTGGCTTCATTGCAAATATTCTGATATCTACACTGGATATGACTTCAGGAAAAATACTGATATCAGAAAAAATACTATTATTAAACTACTGTAAAAGTTTACCGATCAATAATACAACAAAGGTATGGCTCATACTAAGGTTATGTATATGTAGCATTTCCATTTACAATTCTTGTGATTTTTCTTAGCTGATAAAATTTTTTGAACTCCTACAAATTTTTTGGGGGCTTAAACCCCAAGCCCATACCTTCGGCCGCCTATGCTCAGGGGACATTTTTGATCCCGTGTCTTTCTACCAGTCTGTTGTTGTTTCTACACCCTAACATATCTTAATAACTACTCGTTAGATTTTAATGAATTTTGGGTGGTGGTGGTGGTAAGCCATAATTATTCCATTGTTGTCCCATATAGGTTTGAACCTTCTGCGGCTATTAGTATTATAGTTTATATTTCACATGCTCACTAACATACATATATTTACTTTTATATCTTTAAAAGTACTCATCTGATTTTTGAAATTTGGATGGTATGTCGAACGTTGGCCACAGATAGCCCCAGATTAACTTTAACCATCTGCGCTCTTTAAATGTTGCTAAATTGATTTAAAAAAATCAACAATTTTGACAGATTTCAAATAATTAAATAAATTATACAATAATTTATTTTATGTAGAAAGCTTTGTGCCACACTAATTGGCAGATTATTTATTAATCGATGATTATACACATAATCGTGAAGAGCTAATCATGTTGTAACAACACGGTATTATACCTACTATAGTTTAATTTAAAAAAATAAACCTATTTATAAATATGTTTTAAAAACGAGGATTTGAAATTACATATTACTTACTTGTATTGTCCTCGGATATTTACATAAGCATATATAAGGAGATATAATATACAATATACATAAGAAGTGAAAATTTCAGCTAGTCAGTTTTTTAGTCTCTAAAACCGCAGTGACAAGTTTTTGAACTACGTGATTAAATAATGGGAGATTTCCTCCATTGAGTATAGCTCAGAAATGTCACGTGGGAACATTTGAACGCTAGAAATGACCGTTGCCTTTACAGCATATCTAACTGTGCTATGCAATAATATCAAAATGTGGCAAATGTAATTTTATCTCTTTTTCCGGACTCCCCTCCCTCTCCTTCAAATATAAGCAATGAATAAAACCTACTATACATTTAATTCAACCATACAGTTGTAAATGACACATAGTTAGTTGCATGGTTGTTGTAATCCTATTTATTTGTTTGCTAAACTTTATTATCTTAGTTTTTTCTATTTTCTTAGTTTTTTCTATTATCTGTCATTTTATACAATCTATGGAAATGCAGTAGAAAATGAATTAACCAAAGTCTAAGAGATAAAAAGGATTTGTAATGTTTAAACTATTAGTGTGTATAAGTTTTTCCTCCTAGGCTTTCTTCACTAGTTTCCGTACTTATCTAAACCAAGCCAATATCTAAAGCCGTTCTTTTATGCAAAACTTTAAAAAACTTTCTTTGACTTGAGTTCAAAGCTCTTGAGGCCACAAAGTCGTTCTTTTAACCTTTTCTTCGCCTTTTTTAAATCCCTTTGTCTCCCTTTTTAACTCTTTCTGTGTCTTTTTAAGTTTTCTTTTGTTATTTTTCCTTTTTTATCTTTTTAAAACTCTTTACGTCATATTATTATTTATTTTTTTTTTTTACAAAACAAGTTCCATATTATAGGCCAATATATAGATACATTCGAGCTTGCATTAATTGGGGTAAACGATTTTTTTTTTTTTTTTTAGGATTGTTTTGTACAGTAAGAGGAGCATGAAACCAAGTTTGCGACCTCGAAAGCCCTGGGGACAACTTTTGGCAGGCGAAAAACCTCGCACTTTTTCAGTTTTTTTAATATAACTCATAAACGACGCCGAAATCAGGAAATTGTATTCTCTCCGAAATAAAAGTAGACAAAAGTTTCTACAAAATGCACTAGTCAAACTTAATTTTATGTTATCCTAAACCTTTTCTACAGGGCTTTGAAGTTTGACAAAATTATGTAAAAAAAAAAGAAAAAAGAATTTTACAATTTTTTTTTGACATTTATATAGTCGTTTACCCATTATATATTTTTATGTTATATTGATGATATGTATATATATACCTATATATATAAACGACTATATAAATGTCAAAAAAATGAGTAAAATCCTGTTTTTTTTTTACCCTAATTAATGCAAGCTGGACCCCTCTCAGGTTATCTACATATTGGTCTATTATGTACAGCATAAATAATTGTAACTAAATATTTTTGTTCATTGTTTAGTCTAGGAATGTCAATATTAATGTTTTTTTTCTCCTTTTTCTCTGTACAGTCGACAGGAATCCCCATTTGATTACATTTTTGGAACGAAGTTCCTTATGGCACGTTCTGGAGCCCGGGGGTGAATCCGAAAAAAACGACCAAAATCACCGTCACAAAATAACCGTCACAAAATCACCGTCACGCAAAATCCGTCACGAAATCTACCGTTGGCGATAACTTGTGTAAAAGTTGACCGACTTAGTTGAAATTTGGTACACATGTTCATTTTACCAATGTCAGGGACAAGTTCGTTGGACAACGTTATCCGCCCAAGCGTTCACGCGCAACGCTCGCGTAAACGTAAGCTTCTAATTTAAAATTGGAATTTTTGGACGGGAAAAAATTCTAACTTCATCTATTTAATGAGACAAACAACTTTTTTAAATATTTTTTTTTAGTAAAACGAACACCGACACTACTATGAAGTGATAAAGATCGCTAAATTTATTAAAGCGGACCAAACCGATTAAAATAAAGAAAACAACGTTTTTACCGATATCTTACGTTCTAACGTTAAGATTTAAATGAAACTTTGTATACACCACCTAGAGTACAATTGAAACAAGCATGCAACATTTCAACCTGATACAAGCAGAAGTTTTTGTGAGTTAATGATTTATATTTTTTATTTTAATATTTAATTGGAGTAATATGCCGACGGGGCCTGGGAGGACATTTCTTTTTCGTTCTACAACCATCTGTTTTAACTATAAATTTATCATTACCTTTTTTTCCAATATACAATATACAATACATTATTTATTGAAAGACGCTCGCTTCAAAGATAATAAAAAGATTTTCATTTAATTTTGCCTTAACTCCGCTAGTACTAATAGTTAGTTACTTTTAATTTTGTCTCTCTTCTAACTCCACCATGTATACGTAGTTATTACAGCGATTTTATAATTTATATTTATTGAAAAGCGTAAGGAACTTCGTTCCTACCGGGTGTCCCACGACACCACACGTATTCTTTAATTTTATTGGTGTACCAGAGAGCTGAATTATTATGATAATTATGTATAATACAGAATTATATGATTAAGTTATGTAGATCATCATGTTATTGCTGACTGTCATCGTATTAGATTTAATTTAATTATCCTTATATGTTCATTTGCTTATATAATGCTTAATTTATTGCTTGATGGGTATCAGCTGAAGGACTTATTAACCTAAATTAGAGTACATACATATACAAATAGGAGTAATCTAACTGTATAACTTACAGATGCACCTCTGGCAGGTATAACTGTTTTGGCACTTCCTTAATAGGTAAACATGGAAATTTGAAATCACCACAAATGGGAATGTAGAGGAAACGAACATCTTACAAACTTTTACACATTCTTGTGTTATCTTGTACAGCTGTATTACAAAGTAAAATCTGTAGCTGTCATTATGACAGCTACAGATCTTTACGTTTGCTACAGTATTTTTTTTTTTTTTTTTTCTCATGAATTAAAGTTTGAAACTTAAAATATGGATCATATGTTATCATTACACCGCTAATATTTTGTACTTATTTTATTATAAAGCTATCAGCGGCTACCTGATATTCTAAAAATCGAATTTAAGTGGTCTTCCTAGTCTCCATCCTGAAGGTTCTGCTCCCTCATTGATCCAACGACGCCTCTTCTTCAGGTCGCTTTGGGACATCCTCCCTTCCTCCTGCTGGTCAGGGTCAGTGACCACTCCAGCACCCTTTGCTGTCAAAGCTCCTCTCCCATCTTGCACACATGGCCTTACCATCTGAATGCTCGCTTCTCAATCCTTCCAACCTGGATATTCGTGCATTCCTTCTAAGCCCATCAATCTCCACAGCACCAATTCGGTTCAATGATGTTATATGTAGCCATAGTAAAATAAATAAAACAATATACATAAAACATAGTTTCCTCATGTGCTTAAATATAATAAAAGTTTTACATTTGAGCTTAACGAAGGTAACGGAAGCTATGTGATCGTTCAAAAGAACAAACGCTTAGAACTGTTGCATTACCTCTCTGTCTGTCATCAAGTTCTTAGCAGATTTTTATGCTAAGGTTTATCCTGATAGACTGTTCATTGATAGGTTTTCCCTTTTTGTATAATGTGGGAGAGTCAGGAGGTGATCCCCGGGTTATTGCAAATTGGTTCCAAACTCTAACTCAGCTGCTGGCTTGGGGTTGGATACCTTTAGGGTTACGTCGTATGCATAGAAGCACATCAAGGAGTGCCTGTAATTTGTTTTTATTTTCCTAGCAAATTCAAAACTAGTTTGGCTGGCGGTGCTTAAACCAATCCTTTCCATTGGCTTAACAGCGAATGGTAGGGGCAAAATGTCTTAATCTTTTAGCGCCTTATATTGCTTTTTTTCTTTTTCTTTTTTTTGATATCTGTGTATTTGCTAAGTCAGAAAATGTTTTTAAAATTAACGTGTAAAGCAATTTGGGAAAGAAAATGTTTGAGTTTGTGAGGGAAAAATAATAGAGAGGGGGTGCAGACAAACATGTTAAGGGATTAAGACAAACATCATTTACTTGTACTGGATAAATCAGACCTAGTAGAACTTACTTGGACGAGGGAAACTTGGCTACACCTATAATCTCACAACTTTATACGCGAGGCTTGGCTTATTTTTTTACTTAAGTCGCTTTGTTGGGATTTATATTGAATATAACATGTAAATACATTCTTAAATCAAATTTATTATTTGGAGACAACATTGCTCCATTTGTTAATCTGTCAGAAAAGATTACACTCATCCATATTTAAAGCCAATACCCAGAATGGATCTATGGGGCCAAAGAGAGTTTTTTAAGCATAAGTATAGAAAGCGCTAAAAATTTCTTATTACTTCTTTGTTTCTAATTGTTCTTTAGGTAAATGAACCGCTCTCTCCATGTTTTTATAAAGGGGCACGTTTCGGTCTTTTGTTTTGCTCTTATCTTGTTTTATCTTATTTCTTAATTTTTATTCACCCTCCTAAGTTTAATATTATTTTACTTTAACGACTCATTAACCAATCTTTGTATGCATTGTGCAGAAAAATGGTTCAAAACTTAATTTACTTTTTTTTACTAATTTCTTCCTGTTTGAACTTTTTTCTTAACTTTACTTCTTAATTTTCACAGTAATAATCTAAGAAAGCCGTCTCTGTAATATGTAATTACATATCAATTTAGTAATTGATTTAATGCACCAAATCAGATAATTAGTCCAATAATTGATAAAGCACTCAACTAGAGTTTTTAAGCAATTTAGTTCCTAAAGCCTAGTCCACACCAGTAGACACGTTGCGAGACATTTCTGTAGACGGTCTATGAGACCGTCTACAGAAATGTCTTGCAACGTGTCTATAGACATCTTCTGAGACCGTCTATGGTCTAGGTCTAGCGTCCACACGTTGCGCAACATGCCTAACGTTGCACCAGCACCATGTCTACCATTTAGAATGGAAAACCATAGACATGCGATTTTGGTCTAGCAACGAGACCGTAGACGCCGTTTGTCTAACCGATGTCTATAGACAAATCGCTAGACATTGTCTCTGAGACCAAAATCGCGAATCGCGCAACATGTCTACTAGTGTGGACAAGGCTTAAGTTTATCAGTTGCAACTTAAGTTTAACTTTAAACTTAAATGGAATATGGCGCCTAAGAAAACACTAGCTATAGCTAGAGGGGGAGCTTTTGATGCGTAAGGCGTAAGAGGTGTAAATTGTAAACCAGAGAGAAAAACATAGTGGTAAATGGGGTATAGAAGTATTAAGCTCTGCAGGTTTCGTGAGCTTTATTTAAGTGAACTTTTTAAGTCATATGTTACTATTAACAATTAAAGATAGTGTAGGGGGGACCGGGCGAGCGGACTGGTTGATAATCGGCCGATCGGCGTCGGTGAATACGCACTCGCTCAGCTCTGCCTCGCTCGGTCTGTAAGTCATAAAACTCCCCTTTAACCCATTTAAATGTATTAATAAAATTCTAATTACTTATATTTATCGATAAAATTGTCGTTTATTTTTTTTCTTTTCATTATCTTTGACTTATGTTAATATGGAGCCACCAAGGGAAATGTTCTAGGTAAGAAACTTCCACATCTATGTACTGATAAATAGTTTATTTTTTTCATTCTGATAAGAAACCTTTCCATCTAATGATATAAATCACAATTTTGTTACTCCTCGTATTAAAGTAGGGCAGACCGGGGCTGGTTGTTACATACAGAATTTAATTTGAACTGAGGTGAGAGGTCAACAATGCATAACTCAGTCTGTCAAGGACTAGATACCTTAGTTCTTCCGTCATCAGCTTGAGGACAGGTCCCTTCATTTTACAGATACGAACTGATTGTTTTATACCCCTAAAAGTAAAAAAAATAAGTGCTATAAAATATGTTCTGCAGTCTTCTGCAGGTTCCGTTCCCTCATTGACGACGCCTCCCGTCCAGGTCGCTCTGGGACGGCCTCTCTTTCTCCTGCCGGGCGGCGACCACTCCAGCACTCTTCGCGGCCAACGCTCCTCTCCCATCCTCCTCAAACGACCGTACCAACGAAGTGCCCGTTCCTCAATACGTCCTATCACCGTCTCGTCCGCCTCCATCCGCCGCCAAATCTCCTCATTCCTCACTCTTTCCAACCTGGATATTCGTGCACCTCTTCTCAGCCCATCCATCTCCACAGCATTAATTCGGTCCTTCTGTTGTTCCGTCAATGTCCACTCTTCTGCTCCGTAGGTTAAAATACTTTCAACAATGGTGGTCAGAATAGTCTTTTTTGTGCTCTTACCCGTCGAACGACTCCACAGAACTCCATTCAGCATAGCTATAGCCTTCCGAGCTTGAACAACTCGGGTACTTATACTTACATCGAACTGACACGTACCCGACTCATGGATAATAATAATAATCTAGTAAACACTAGATTGAAATCAATGTTCATTAAGCTTAATATATCACTGTTTATTAGATCTTTTAAACTTATGTGGGTAGACGCTTACTCGATTGTGTCCAAAATGGCAGCAGGGGGCTGGTTGTTACGGGGTAAGTTTGTTACACTGTAACAACCTGCCCCATTATTTCTTATAAGTAATAGTAATAACCAACCCTAGGAATGAAAATTATTATTAAATAAACTTTATTAACCGATCATGAATAAAAACTAAAAGAAAAAAAAATCAATTTTTATTGTAAAACGGGAATCATTTTTTTATTTAGAGTAGTATTTTGCCATTTTCTTATTTATGAGAATTTACTTCTCAGCTATACTTTATTAATTTTATTTTTAGGAATGAGCCTCAAGGGTTTATGCTCGTTTATGGTCGAGGTTCAGCAGTTAAATATGATTACCTTTTAAAAATATTTTGCTTTTCTCTCTATTAAATGGTTTTGACAAATTTTAAGATAGTAATTATTTATCATATTAGTCAGTAACTCGTTAACAATGGAATGGGAGAGTTGGTTGTAACGATTACTCCAAATGTGTTAATTGTTATTATTTGTATAGTATAGATATAGATGTTAATTTCCGGATAGTTCAGTTCAAGGCCTGAAGATGCCCAGGTATGGGCGAAATATAGCTTTTAAATGAATTAAAATAAAATAATTTCTTAACTTTCATCCCTAATAACATTATTTATCAATTTTTTTCAATTTTTACTTTCATTTTATTATTTTTTTGTGTCCTTACCTATTTTCCTACTAAGTACCTACAAAATAAATTGTTGAACTTGATGTTGGTTTGATTGTTAATACCCAATCTACATAATGTAATTAAAGTTCTAGAAATCATATTACTTGAATCTAAAATGCATAAAAAGGTGTTCAAATGTGGTACTCAATAAATTCAAGACATTTGGAATGTCCATAAATAATTTCTAACAATTCTTAACACGCAAGTTCATTTTCCAATACAACTGTAACAACTTGCCCCAATACCTGTCACAACTTAACCCGTAGAGGGGTAGGTTGTTACAATTTAAGTTTATAAGTCCCTATGATAAGAGACGTGAATATTGTGAGCCCTGAAAAAAAATTGAGGTAGCCAACAGTTGGTTTTAAAGAACTAATGTTAAATTAATTCAATAATTAAATTAATTGAATAAATTTATTCAACTTTTGTTGATCAGCTATATTCGGTCAATTAAATTTGATTCGTAAGAACGTGCCTTTAAAGATACAGAAATAGGAAGAAGTTTCTGGTTTATCGGTTTATGTGAATATGGATGTTGGAAGATGAGAAAAGAATACTATGGTATCATTCAAATAGGGTATCTTGGTGAAGGTTTTAGGTTTCTCTATTCTGATAAATTTCACTAATTTACATGATCTTGGAGGTGGATGTCGGGAAATGAATTATTATTATTATTATTATTATATATATATATATATATATATATATATATATATATATATATATATATATATATATATATATATATATATATATATATATATATATATATATATATATATATATATACATATACAAAGCAATGATGAAGTAATTTTTTTAAATAAGAGCGTTAGCAGTTATAAAAAATGGCTTAATGACGTAGGGTGGAAGAAGAATCAGACTGATGAGAAGCCATTATCAGTTATCGGCAACTCACTGAGAGTTTGGCAGGAAATTACCAGAAATAAAGGTATTACCACTATTTGCAGGGAGAGTCTCAGCCATATTTTTTAGTTTCCTTCTCATTTGCTGCAAATGTTCAAAACGGGTTATATGTATATTTGTATACCTATACAAAGCTAAAGACATTTACAAGAAATTGTATCTTGTTAAAGAGGAAATAAGAAAGAAAATAAGAAATAACAAGAAAAATCTTGTGACGAGGTGAGGGAGGGGGGAATCTATGTAGAAATGTTTTCAAGGCGCATTTTCCTTCGTTCCCTAATGTTCACTTAGGAGTTTTGTGTAGAGCCAATGTAAAGCGTTGCAGAAAGAAGGGAAATCGAGGAGAGATAAGAGCTTGCGTCGTACTTTGTCAAAAACTTGAATCTTTTATTCAAACTAGCTGCGAGTGAGGGCAACCGAAAAAAAACTGTTTAAGGTAATCAAGAAGAAGAACTTGGACGAAGAAAAAAACACATATTACTACAATCTTTCGCCTAAAGCTTGAGAAGCGACAAATGCAAAAATGTTTTGTTACTGTGTAAGTTACCTTTAAAGCACGTTTCATACGTAAAGTATAATCCTTTTGCTTTAAAACTTTTTTCCTCTCGGTACTTGAGCAAATCTCTGTTAAGTTTTTATCTGTTCTTCCTTCCCATCTCTTTTCCCGCTTCTAAACATACTCATTTCGTTTTTATATCGCAAGTAAAAAATATTGTGCTAAAAAAAATTGTTTTTCTTCAACTTTGTCAAACTCAAAAGAAACCCATGTGATATTATTCAAAAGAAAAATTTATCTTTTTTTCGAAACATTTAGAAGAACATGAAATGTATGTAAGCTTACATAGATACATAAGTAGATAGTGCAGGAATATAAATACATACTCAATGTATTTATGCATGTACCAAGAAGGGTAATAAGCAAAAGCTTACTTATCTTCTTTCGCGTAATGTTCACATAAACTTACTTATTCTTTTTATAATGTGTACATACATTTATACCTATATGTGTGTAATATAACTTACTAACATTTCTTATTTTCGTTTAGTAGAAAACCCTCTAGAATTTCGTAGAAGTATTATATTTTAAATTGACAGAACATAGTGTGCAATATATCTACTTTAAAACCCCACATGACATCTTTTAATTTTAAAAAATCGTTCAGAGTGATCACAATGATTTCGTTACCTTCGATAAGCAGGGAAGACAAATATATTATTTAACTAAAAATGCGCGAATATAACCGAATAAACTAAGTAAATTATTAATATATTAGTATTTATTAAGGGTATATTGATAGGTCTTTGATTTAAATTTCCCGCTTCCTATAAAGTGGTGCCTATGCCTTCTTCAATGCCTATATATTATATAGCAATACATGTATATTATATAAGCATAAATATATTTTAGAATATTTAAGTATAATTTTAATTCAAGTAGTACAGCCTTAAAATAAAGTGTATAAACTTAAAATATTTTCCCTTCTTTAATGAAGTAGGTACCTGCAGCATGGGATAGATTGGCTGGAAAAGAATTTGCATATTTGGACCGGAAGGGGATGCTTGAATAGTGGAGAGGGAGATGGAAAATACGAGCTAGAGGAGTCAACGAGGCTACACAATAGAAGTGGGGCACTTGGCTCCTTGCCCCATTCTCGAGTATACCTTGCCTCACCCTTCCCTTCCTACCTACTGGGCTTAAGGGTGCAAGCAACTTATCTCCAGTAGATGAAGTTAAGTTGTATCCTTGCTAAGAAGTGAACTCCAATTGATTTATCTTCTCTAATCAAGGTGTTCGTGGGGGAAAAAGGCGAGCTTCCTGTTCAGAAACTACACCCTCAGGAAGTCGATCTTTCTGGGAAAGTTGTAGCTGAATGATTTAGAGCTTGGCTAGCTACCTAAAGAGCTTGTTATATCGAGAGTGTATAATCGAATGCATCTAATGCTTGATTCGAGTTTCTTTCACCATTTTTAACAAACCTGGAATGCTCAAAACCAGGGCTATTCAACATAAATATACGTAATGGTTTTCACATAATGTTTCTTTACGTTTTCATTATGTTTAATCTACTGTCTGCTTATTGTAAGACAGCAAATAAAATAATCTCTATTTATTTAGTATGTACGACGATTTATTTATGTACTTTATGGTGTCACTAAATGTTACTTATTTTAACATTTCAGTAATCAGCAGTGGCGGATCTAGGGGGAGGCTAGAGGGGGCTCAAGCCCCACCCCCTTCGACCTGTAATCTATATATATATAAAATTAAGAGTGATAGATATTGACTGACTGACTGATCACTAATTCTCCTATACTTCCCGTTGATATAGAGATTTAAAATTTGGTACATAGATAGAGTGTACCATAAATATCAAGTTTAAAATAGTTCCTTAGAATAAATTTTTAAGAACCGCAATGGCAGAGCCTAGACTGAATGAATTGGCTCTAGCAAATATTCACAAAGACAGAAAAATCGACGTGGATGAAATTATCAACAGTTTTTCAATAAAACAGCAAAGAAGAATGGCAATGGCCAACTGGAGTAAAGAAGATTGAAGAAACATGATGTAGCTACTTTCTTAGCTTTAGGCGGCTTTCACACTGCGTGCGAGACCGAGCGAGACCGATTCCGCTTGAGAAGCAAATACATGTATTAGCATGGGTCTATTCACATTAATCGCTGAGTGAGACCGGGCCGTGCCAGACTGAGCGAGACCGAGCCGACTCGGGCGTTTTTTTCGAGCGTTTTTGTTAGCTAAGCGTTTTCGGCGGCCAAGTCGCTCAGTCTGGCACGGCCCGGTCTCACTCAGCGATTAATGTGAATAGACCCATGCTAATACATGTATTTGCTTCTCAAGCGGAATCGGTCTCGCTCGGTCTCGCACGCATTGTGAAAGCCGCCTTAGTTCGTATTTTTTAATAAACAAAGGTTTTTTCATAAACACTCTATTTGCATCGCCCTGTTGTACCTGATTATTTTTTAACCACTTTTAATTATTTTAGTTTAGAGACTATACGTTCGATAAAATGTTCGTCGAAGATAATTTTTCATTTGAAAATATTTTATAATTTTTTACTTAAAAATATATATTTACTCAGTGACTCAGTGGTGACTACGTAAACAAAACAAAAGTTGTTACTGACAAAAGTTTGTATTTTGATGTGATGGAATGAGAGGGAGAGAGAGCCTAAAATCCCACCATTTAACACCTAGATTTTAAAAAAATTCCGGGGGAGGCAATCGGCAACGCAAGATCCCACAAAGTTGGAGTTACACTTTTATCATGTGTCCCAAGTGATCCATGAAAAGAAAGTAGTCTTGAATTTTTGACGATCAAATTTATAGATTTAGGCCTCTTTCACACGAGGCAACTTAGTTGATTCAACTAGTTGACTGGTTGACTCTCAACTAGTTGACTGCCCGTGTGAAGATTTTTTCAGGCCTCTTTCACACGAGGCAACTTAGTTGATTCAACTTCTCTTCCCAATGGGAGGTCAGTACGATGTTAGGACCCGAGAAAGCAGGAGCACTTGCTCTTCTGCAAAAGGCTCACGTAAAAAGGGTTTTGTTGGTATTATGAATAGAATATTAGTTAGTATTAGGAAGGGGGGGGGGGCACACAAAATGTTTTTTTTTACAAAATAGCATGAAAAATTAACTAATTTCCACAAGTGTTATACATATATGTTTGTAATCCACTCTTTATTACCTTTCATTTGATAGCCCACTCAAATTAAAAAAAAAATTCGCGTGACATGAATAATACGCCATTTTGAATTTGAACGGCTGATAATTTTGAGTTCGCTTTATCTTTCCGGTGTGTGCGTCAAAACGATCTTTAATACTGGAAAGTTCCAAGTATTTATCTCTTTTAATTCAAGTAATTGGAATCGTATAAGAGTGACATACAGACAGAGGAATGAAACTATAAGGGTTTCTCTTTTTTTTTGGTTTTACCAGCGAAACCCTAAAAAGAAGGAAAGTCGAAGAATGTGGGTTCATCCCTTGTAAGAGAATCGGGAAACGGGCGCTTTCTCACAATTATATCCGAAACTGCTAAGCCACGAGGATTAATTCTTCAATTTAATTGGAAGAGAAAGTAGTATCCATATGGAACAAGTGTGCCAGTTGACTCAACTAAGTTGACTCGTGTGAAGGGCCTAATGCCTTGTAGTGTCTTTTTAGTTGAATCAACTAGTTAGGATGAGAACGCGAGCGGCACATGTGCCTGGTCTCCTAGTTGCCTGGGCGGACGAGTTGACTCGTGTGAAGGGGTTCGGGCGATTCCTTAACATTTCCTTAACCGGCTACACTCCTTTTCAACCGCCAGTCAACTAGTCGAATCAACTAAGTTGCCTCGTGTGAAAGAGGCCTTACTGTTCTAAAATGGTAATCTAAGACTGTACTATTTAATTTATCTTATTTTTATTAATTATGTCACAATAGCTTGCTACCCATGCTGCGGTACGTCGTGTTATTTTTAATGTATTTTTTAATATGATGGTTTATAAACTTCTGTCTAGAAACATAGTTATTTTAAGTTATTTAAAATAACTTTTGAACTATTTTAAGTTATTTTACTAAGCGAGAATATCTAGATGCCCCAGTTTTCTACATCTCTGCCCTCTTAATAGCTATACCCCTCCTTTTGGATAATATAATTTGCAAAAATCCTTTATTTATAATAGACTCCACTACTGGAAAAACAGTTTTGAAAGTTAATCTTCCGGGAAATGCAGAGTTATTTTCCTATTTCCCCCTCAGGGGGAAATAGAGGCCCCCCTTCCTCTTTGTATATACAGATAACATATAATAATAATAAATTAACACTTTGATGTCACTGGGGAATAGTGTTGAAAATAATTTTCAATATCGGATCAGCTGTTCTAGCGATTGATTACCTTCTACAAACATACAAATATAGATTATAATAATAATAACACTAATTAAATAAAACTTTGCCTATGTCACTGGAGAATCAGTATTGACAACCTAACCTCTTCTAGGAATAACAAAAATCGTCTCTCCACGTAAATTTAAACTGGTTTATTTAACAAAGCAGCTTTCAGCCTTCATAAGGCCATCATCAGTGCCTAAGACCAAACAAGAAATTAATTAACTAAACCTCTTCTAATTAACTAACCTCTTCTAGTACAATGAAGCTCTACTATTCTAAACATTTTATTAAGGTGTAAAGGAGTAAGGCTAAGTAGAACCATATCGTCTGGAAAGAAAAGTACTATGATATCAAATATAAGTGATCAAGTTAATCATTAATTTTATTCATGTTCAGTAATTTATAAAAATCTCATTGGAACATTTTAGCTTGGTTTTAATAAAAATATAGCTTTTGATTAAAAAGGTACCTATGTTGTCACTCAAGTTACAAAAATTTGAACATCAAGATATTTTTTTTTTTTTACCAACATTTCCTTTCTTATTTTGAGGTTTACGTTTTCAAAGCTACAGCTGTTTTTTTTTTTTTTTTTTTTTTTTTTTTTTTTTTTTTTTTTTTTTTTTTTTTTTATCGCTTTAATCATCTTAGAATTTGTCAGTCAATTACAGATAGTTTATGGTAACTTTAAGGGTCTTTTCCTTTTTTGCACAATGAAAGCTAAGGAAATTGCATTATTCATTCGGACGTTCTAAGGAGGGGGAAGACGGAGAGGAAAAGGAAGACAGAAGAAAAGCCTCCTCTCAAGGTTTTTAACTATTCATGATTTTTTTTTTTGAGGGGGATGGATTTTTACACTTTTCTTTCTTTTTGTTTTATTTTCATTCGGATTCGAAATAAAAAGGAGATGGTTTCAGAGGAAGGTCAAAGTTAAAGACAAAAAAACTAAATTATACTAAAAAAATAAATTGTGCAAAAGAAAAAAAATTTGCCTCTCTGAAATCTCCTAAAAAAGGCTAAGGGATGAATAAGAAGAGAAAAGAACAAACAGTCATGGCCCTTGGAAGAAGATAGGAAAGAATTAAATTAGGGAAAGCGAGAAGGAAACGGCTGATTAGGACCAAGGGCCTTGTGGGCAAGGATTTCTGGATTTTCTGATTAATGAAAGGCACAATTCTAGAAGAGTCTATAGGAGATCTTTAGAAAAGAGTGAGAAAACCTTACTGTCTTTAGATTATCTATAGACCACAAAAGAAGGAAAAATCTATAAATAAAAAGGAAAGTTACATCTGGTTCTTTTTAGATTGATCTCTTTTGTTATCTGCTATAGATTAAAGCTTTACCTCAATCTATTAATCGTGCTTCACCCCATCTGGAGTTTCCGTTTGATCTACTGAAAGTTAAAACTTAGCTTTGATAAGTAAGTCAATCCTTTACCTGTTTACCTGTTAGGTTTACCAGTTTTGTTTTGTTAGGTTTACCTGTTATCAATTACATTTTTGGAAAAGTCGTTATTAAATTTAACATATAGATTGTTATTAAAATGTGGGTTTGATTTATTTTTACTTAATTGAGCCTAAAGCTCTGGTTTGCTAGGAGAGCGTTGCCGTTATCTAGAGGTGGTCTGCGGTTGACGTAAAATGACGGCCGTCATTTTAATGCCGTAATCTAGTGGCGATGACGGTCGTAATCTAGTGGTGGATAACGTTACTGCGGTGGATGACGTCACTTTGGGGGACGAAAAATGATGTCTATTTAAATTCTATTTCACCCTATGAGGGTGATATAAAAGGCGTCACCGCTATTTGACGTTCTCCGTTAACGTTGTAGCTATCAACGCTTTCTAGAAGACCAACGTCATTTAGTTAGCCAATATTAATTAATTCCACCTCTCGAAAGTTATGTGTTGGGTAGTATATTGGCTCATAATGCCTATTTAAATTAAACTAGATTAGATAGTAAAGTATGCTCTCTAAAGATGGTCCATTGATTCATAAAGATTTCGTGGATTCTGCGAAGGAGGTCTGCGAACTCATTTTATTCTAAAAACAGCCCTGAGGCTATGACCTGCTGGTAGGTTCAGGGAATAAAAGTAAATAGCAATTTAATGTCCCACCCACACTAAATGAAGTGAGACGGTAATGCTTTGAACATACGCCAAAGACAACCAAGGGTTGGTACAATCGAATTAGATCCCTTCTCTTTATATGGATCCCCAATATCGATAGGGCTATCGGTAGTGTGCCAGTGTGCCAGATTGTGTGGGGGCTTTTACCTTTTCTTTTACAATAACCTCTCTACATAAGTAAATTTAATATTAAAATTCCATTTTATTCTATGATCACCATCTTATTAATATCTACTTTCCATTAACTTTTGGAGATTAGGGAATTTTGAAATGTATTTTGTAATATTTCATTTTGTTTAATTCCTTTCTAATTTTATTCTATGATTCATGTATAGGGTTACCATAATTTATGAAGGCCAGATCCGGACAGAGGGAAGTCCGGGGGGGGGGGGGGGGGGGTCAGAGAAAAAATTGCAAAAAAAAAAAAATGTATATTGTATACCTTTATATATATATATATATATATATATATATATATATATATATATATATATATATATATATATATATATATATATATTTTTTTTTTTTTTTTTTTTTTTTTTTTGTAAAATTGGGAAAATAAATATGTTACAAATATATAATTACGTTATATATAAATTTATTAATACAATATTTGATAACATTTTTTATTAATATTTACTTATTAATACTTATTTATTAATATCATTTTTTAACTTTAGCTAGTATCTGCTGGGTCTATCATACTTTTCAGATGAACTAATTTTCTTTAGAAAAGGCTTCTAATTTTTAATTTTTTCGGGGAATTCTGAGCATGTGATAATAGAATTTGCTTTAATATTAAGAAGCTCTTTCACAACTGACAGAGATAATCTTTCTCTTTCAGGCGTCTAAATAGACCCCATCATTAAAAAAATACGTTCAGTGGGAGCCTATAAGTACTAGGCAGACACTTGGCGAATTCTACTATTTAAATATATCTATTACAAAAGAGACGTTTCTTCTAAAATCTAGAAAATGCTTCAAATATTTATTTCCATTTCTCATGAGTTTTTGGGGTTTCTTCTTTTGGTAGGGAAGCCCATTTACCTTTCTGATTTTTCTTAAAATCCGGACATTTCTCAAATCCGGACGCAAAACCGGACAGATGTTTCAAATCCGGACAGTCCGGACGAAATCCGGACGTATGGTAACCCTATTCATGTATATATAATTAAGCATGACTTTATGCTCATTTTTTTTAATACATTCTATGAGGAAATATGCTGAACTTTTTTTTAAATAAAGCATGTTGTCTGTAACTTGATTAAGTTTAACTTCCTACATTACATTTTAATTCAATGAAACATTGTTGAAACAAACTTTTTCACGTTAAAGGTTAAAAACCAAAGCTGTTTGTGTTCCCATGACAATCAGTTAGTTGAACGAGGAATTCATTGAAGCTTAGCTCGCCTCGCGGCTTGTTTCGGTATTTTATTTTGCTTTCCAGTCTTGAGCCCTTGTGTTTTTTGGTCTGGCGGCGGGTGTTATTTCTGTATTATGTACGGTCTGCACCCTACGCCCGAGGGTTTCCTGAGTTTGTTGTCAATGGCCCTTAGTATGCAGACGGTTTCCTCAGCAGTGTTTGGCCCTACGTGAGCCCTCAGTAATGTTCTACCTTTACTTGAAGATGTTGTCTGCTTACTATCCTGCACAGTGTCTTCCTTACACTCCTTTTATTTACCTTTCAAGACTTTCTCCCCGCCTTTCCAATTCTTCCACATTATTCTCTCGCCGCATCGGCAAAAACAGTTGAAATTACACTTTACTTTGCTACTATTTTGTTGTCCTAAAGTTCTTCGTTTTATTAGGGAAGTTTCTCTTTTTACGCAATAAATTATTCTAGAATGAAATTGTTCCCTATAATCAAAGAGTAACTTATTCAAATTTAAATATAAGTGAACAGAAACCAAAAAGAGGATTTTATAAGTTTTGGATTATAAGGTATATTGGGCCTTAGTAAAAGTTTTTTTTCTTTAAACCTTTCTCGATGGCTCTATTGTTCCACAATGATCTATGTTTGCTTTACCTCTTTCTCAATGGTTCTACTGTTCTAAGCTGATCTATGCTTACTTTACCACTTTCTCGAGGATTCTCCTAATTCCTCCTTATTTAGGCGTATCCTTACAGGTGATGATCTCAATATCTACCCTAAATTGATACATGCACAAATTGCACAAGGTTGGTAAGCCCATCTGATGTAAGATGCAAAGGTAGAATATTAATTGGGTCTGATCCTCCCCTGGTCTTCTTGTAAGACTATACTGTATTGTGTTCTGTACATGCACATGTCACATGTCATTACCAAGGAACACAGACAGCAAATAGTTTGCAGGATATATTATAAATCATTTTTTTTTTTTTTTTGCTTCAAATCTGCTAAATAAAATAACTTTCTTAGGGTTTTATTACTTAAGATTTATACTGTGCAAAACCGATCAGAGTCTACTTTAAAATTGATAATGAACTTGTTCTTACCGATGGGCATCCATCTTTCTCTACCCTTATTTAATCAATTAAAATTAATAAAATAGACATAAAAATAAAATTAGACATCTGTTAAGTTGCATCTGAGTAATATTTATACTTTTTCATATTCATTGTATATGTAGAGAGACAATATTGTTGTGGCACGAAAATTTAATTTCGAGATTTCGATGGATCACCCGAATTAAGGTCCCTTGAGTTGAAGAAAGTAGCTTTTAACAAATGTCTGTCGTCTGTGCAAATGCAAAGGTGTGGAGCAGAACTACCCGGTCGATTTCGATGAAATTTGGCATAAGTGTTCACTAAAATCATACCCCGTTGTAAAATCGAGAAAAAAATGTTTGCTTCAAATTTTGCGGTTATCTGTAACGTTTATTTTAAACTTATAATTGTATCTGTATTTGTGTATCTGATTAAAAAATACTAAAATTTATAGTCTATTTAAATAATAGCCTATGGAAAATGGGAATAATCTAGTTTCCGAGATATTGACGAAAATAAAAATTGAAAAAATAAGTAAATAACTACCTGTTGAATATGTATTAAAAATAATTAATTAAATGAGATATTATGGGATTAAAGTACTGTATCAATATCTACATGAGAAAGTATTGCTCGATTTTTCTTGCCGATTTTCATTTCCACAGGAGAGTCATAATTTTATCCCTATTATCATTATAAAAGGTATTATACTGCTGTAAATATACATATTACATCTTTAAAACCAGAAATTACATTATGTTTCTTAAACTGTTAACATTTTTCTATTATTGACGTTAACTTGAATATTTATTTAAAAGTAATCAAACTAATGATCATATTTAAAAAAAAAAAAAAATGAAATACATATTTAAAATTTAATGTTTAATAATCCATTTACCAGCTATTAAAACGTATTATTACTTATATTAAAACTTTTCTTAACTAATATTAATTTTTTTATAACTTATATTGAAACATTACTATCATGCTAAATTCAAGGGAGCTCTTAATATTTTTAATAAGAATGGCCTTTTTTCGCCAAAATGGACGGGTCATGGCCGCTCTCCACTTGTCTGTTTCTTTTAGCGGCCAAGCTATGTCCCGCAGATGAAATTATCTCTATTTTATTTTATATTTTACTTTAATATCCAGAATATAAGGTAATTAAAAATCCAATAAATTAGCCATAACATTAAAAATAGCATGCCCATTATTGTGGCTCATAGCTTCCTAGCGTCTTTTATACTATAATCATGTTTTGCATTTACCACTCATTATTGTATAATTAATGCCCTCCCACTTCTATTGTTTTGTTTCTTTACATGAATAAAAGGATCAAGTTAGCAATATTTAAAGCAGGTTGAAATTAATATGGGACCATCTGTGGGCTAATTGTGACCTACCATACAAATTTCATCACAATCGAAGGAGTAGTTTTTAAGATATGGTGGTTTGCAAACATACTGAACGACAGGCAACTGATTTAGAATTGAACAATTCGTCATTCTCTTCACAATACTTCCGCTACCATCGATTAGATCGAAAGCAAAATGTATCATAAGTAATTTGCCTTTAGCAGTATGAACAATATTAGGTAAATAGATAAATATCTCCATTTATTAACAAATTATAAACACATAATACATAGGTGTACAGTACACTTATATACATTTCACTAATTTACCTGATGGTAAATCGAGCTAAGCCGTGGAGAATGAATAATATTGATTGCTTGCAATATCAATAAAAGACTTTTCCCGGAAAACATCCTCAAAACTAATTAATAATTATTGTTTAGAATTTTAGGAGGAAGATACCAGGTTTAATTATCTCTAGCTTTCTTCCTATTTATATTTAAATATAATTTCTATTTGACAACTGTTTTTTAGAATTTTTGTTTTTAAAACTGTTAAAAATTGAGAATATCAGAGAGAAGCTTATGTTTGTTGTTGGGAGCTCATTCTTGAAAGCTTATATTTGTTGTTGGAAGCTTATACTTGTTGTTGAAAGCTTATATTTGTTGTTGAAAGCTTATATTGGGTCTCTTATAGCGGAGTTGTCATCAAGTCTACTGAGAGTTAGTTTGTCCCTGACGTCATAATGAAACATTTACCGATCCAATCAGCCTTATTGAAACCTATCCCGAGCTTATCTTTTTTACTCCGCTCCAGGAACCTTTTGATCCTTGTGAACCTCGGGGTTAAAATTTCCCTTAATTAAAATCCACCCAGCTCTTTGTTTTTACCCCGTCGACTAATTAAAGTCTGCCGATGTAATTAACTGGAGACACTTTGAACAAAGTCAAATTTTAGACCTAGACTGAAGAGAGTTGAAATTGTTTTATCACTCTTGACTTCTTCTTGTCTTTGTCTTTTTACTTCTAAGTTCTAATTTCCTTGACACGAAATGATCACAGTCCATAAACCCAACACTATCCTATAAATTGTTGATATTATTTGTTCTCTCGTCGATTAAATTAAGTACGTTTCACTAAATTTTTTATCGCATCGTCAAGAGTATCGCATTATCAGCCAATTACGAAATGTCTTCTCTTTATTTGTAAAATATCTATTATAAAGAATAATCTATATTGTTAATTTTTGATATATTGCAGGAGAATAGGAAAAGAGATCACAAAAATATAAGTATGAAAAGTTTTTTGATATGTATTATTTAATTTTTTTTTTTTGTGATAGCATATCCAAAACTCATATCAAAGAAGTATTATATAAATATTGAATAACCATAATAATTATTAGCTGTAATATAGTAGAGATACATACTTTAAAAGAAGTATTTTTTTCTTTTTTTTTATAGTAAATTCTTCGTAACCATGTCCCTCGTGGTTTATTTCATAATCATTTTATAGCGGACTTTGTTATCACCTAATTATATTGTCTGTATTCTCTTTCTCTGCTATAACTAAATAATTATGACTAGAGAGGTTAAAAAAGAAACACATCAATTTTGTCACCACAATTTGTTGTAAATGTACATATATATATATATATATATATATATATATATATATATATATATATATATATATATATATATATATATATATATAAAATATTTTTTTTTACCTCTAGTCATAATTATGAAGTGGTACCACAAAATCTCAGTCAAAACAACAAACTATTTGCTATAACCAACTAAACTCAAATATATATATATATATATATATATATATATATATATTATTCTTACCCAAGAGGGGACTCATTAGCTTGGACATAAACACCCAGAAACCATAATGTCTTTTATTTTTGTAACCGTGTGAAATTAAATTATTAAAAATTGTAGAGAGTGCCAGCGATTTTTCTCTATTATTAAAATGGCGATTAGAAATTAAAGTTGCAGGTTATCTTTGGCTTTCTCTTAGAATTGCCTTTAGTATTGCTTTACAATTGGGGACGAAATATCAGAGGATTGGTCTTTGTAGCATCGTTGCTATGGGAAATCTCATGATTTTATTATACTTCTTTCATCACTTATAGGGATAGTTCTATTGAACAAGATCGTCAGAATCCTCACTCCATTCATCCCACTATTCCTCCTAGAAGAAAATGTATAGCAGTCTGGTCCCAATTCATCGCATCATTTTACAAGAACCCTCTAACCAAAACCTGTATCCCTTTTACCCTTTTTCCCTTCATCGTTTCGAAATCCCAAGCTCTTATGCAAACCTTGCATGCAGGATATCTCGAATTCCTCTCCTCATTCCAAACCCTACCTTTTGTTTTTTTTTTTTTCGACCAAAACCACTTCAATTTTCATATTTCAGAATTCCATACATTACCTAGTTGACCACCTAGGGATATAGATTTTACAAAGAAGTCGGAAATTCTTACTATGAATGTTTTTTTATGTTTTACGAAAAAAAAGGTTCTCAAATATTACATTTAAGGGTTTTCCCCCCCGTATTAAAATGTATTTTTGTTTTTCGTATTATATTTTTTTGTGCAGAAATACCATTATATTTTTTATCTCAAATACAATTACTATAAATAGTCTTGAAGGAATATCTTTGAATATTTTTCTGAATTTCCAGCCTTAACATACCGCAGATATTTGTTTCACTCTTTTCTTTTTATCCTCTTAACAGACATTGAAAATCCGGCATACAATCACAGTAAATAACTTGAAAAAGCACAAGAATTTTTTTTTTTCCTTTGACATTTGCATAGCATATGATGGTAACAGCATATTTTTTATTTGATCCATGTTCTTTAAGTGAATTTTCTTTTGATTTGAGTCATGTTACGCATTGTTGTCAAGTTCTGACATTCTCTAAATTGCCCTGCTAGCAGAGTTATGAGAGGTATTAGCTATAGAATATATTATATTGCAGACGTTGGCATGCCATACCGCTTGCCTCTTAACTTTTCACTTCTAACCTTTTCACTTAAGATTTCAACTAAATTAATTTATTTCAAATTTAAAAAAATATATTATCCATAGTTTAAAATACTCTGCCAATTTGTATATTTATATTGATCCTATATTTCTGGACGAATGGTTGGAAGGTTTCTATCACACTTAATAGGTTTATTTTACTTATTATTTTGAAAAAAACTTGGGCCTGTGGTACAGGTAGACTCTAACTAACATGATTTTTTTGTCTAACTAATTTTGTAGACTGGATAATGTAAACCACATGGTCCGCCAAAGTAGATAGGACATGGCTGCTCTCCACTCATACTCAAAATTCTAGGTTAATGTTTGTCAGTCACTTCTATCTCTTGGACTAGTAGAAATTAGTAGTTATTTTTAAAATTAGTATCTATAATTTTTTGTTTCCTATTATAAGTGTGTTGTACATTAGGATAATGTATATGATTCAATATGATATAGATGTAACCATAAGTCTTTTTTAGATTTCAAAGCTTAAGGTACTATGGAATTAAGAGAATTGTTTATGATGACTCAGTCAGTTGAAGAAACAATTTATTTTATATCTTACCGACTGTTGTGTAAAATGGTACTCACGTGTTCTCTAACGACCGGGGTTTCAATGAAAAACCTGAAATTCTATAAATTTTCTTTTTACTTAGTGTACAAAGATTACGATGCTCAATAAATACGTCGTAAACAAAAAAACGTGTTAAGATATTCAATTGTAAGGCGGCTGGTTTGAGAAGTAAATTTATTAAGAATTTAAGGCCGTAGTAGCTGAGAGAGGTTGGCCGGAGTCCAGCAAGGGATCTTGTCAGTTGTGTCTTTCTACCGGAGTTCTACAGGAAATCGGCTCAACTTTGTCTGCTTTAAGAATCCAAGCTTGGTTCGATATCACCCAGCTCCATTAAACCTACCTGAGAGAGTTAGGCCCATTTTTTTCAATTTACTACGTTTTTTGCAATTTAACACCTACAACTGAGAAAGCTGAAGATTAGATTGTCAAAACATCACTAATTATAATAACCCTAATTTATATTCAATAATATTATAGATACAATATAGGAGAATTACTAGTCTGTAATTTTAATATGCACATTGTTCAAACGGAGACATATTTTTTTGTAATAATTCTTTAAATAAGCATCCCTAGTCTTATCGAAATCAATTGAAAATTCGTAGGACACTTTGAAACCATTATGCCAAGGGTGATGCATCTCTCGTCGTATTCCGTTTATATCTCCCGAACCCCTCACGCTATAGAGTTTAAATTTAAAACACTGGCGCAACACTTTGATCCGCATAGGAAAAATTTAATATTAGCATGCGCAATGCACACATGTGATATGCTCAATTTTTTTAAAAAAAAATTTCAGTGGGGTACTGAATGAAGGCTACTGAGAAGTAGAATATAAATATAAATAGCACTTTTTATAAATTGCTAATTTGTGTAAGTACATGCTTAGTGAGCTAATTAAAAAAAAAAAAAAAATGGAGTGTGGGATCAAATGGAGGTTACTGATTAATAGATTACAAATATATATATAAACATTTTTTAAAAATTGATTTTTTTTATTGGATTTTATTGCCGAAAAAAATTGCACTTTTTATAAATTGCAATTTTTTGTGCGCACATGCGTGGTGAGCCTACATTTTAGTGCGGTACCAAATGAAATCTACTGAAAAGTAGAATATGAATATACATCGCACTTTTTAAAAATTGCATTTGTTATTGGATTTATAAGTCGAAATATACCAAAAGAAAGGATGAAAAGAAGGACTGAATGCAGTTTCGCTTGTGTATTTAATTTTCACAACACTGCACAGTAATCATTGGAATTTCTTTGGAATCAAATCTCTGTTGAGAGGAATTTAATCACAACTTCGGTATCGATTATGTTGAACTTCCTATTTAATAAAGATAGTTCCCAACTTCTTGATAGTTAGTTGTTTGATATTGATGAAAGTTAATTTTTAATCATTATTATATTACTTACTTAACTGAATTGCAAAGATTTATTATTCTTAATTCCCTAAGAAAATATTAGTTCCTTGATTGGCTTATATCTATGAAAACTTAGAGCTCTTCTAAATTTTACCAATTATCTTTTATCAAATGTGATGGTGGAAAACCAACCCGAAGCTTTCCTTCAGATTAATAAAATATAGAACTTTGTGGATAATCGAAGCTAAAACTCAGGGACGATTGGTCTCTCTCTAGGGAGCCTGGGTAGGTATTAGAGACTTGACCATTTTCTTTTTCTGATTTTAAGTCCACGGTGATCCTTTCCATTTGAGATCACCACAGTCTACCAGGCTCGTCATTTGGTATTGAACATAGCGAGTTTAGAATCCCTGTAAGACAGTTGGAATGTTAGAATCCTGTATGTTATGCAGCAGGTCTGGGTGAAGTCGGTGCTAAGGGAGACGCAGCCTCAACGTGACGTTATACTGTAGGGAGCTCAAGACTCTCTGACAAACATTAGATCCCCCGTCCTGAAGCCAGATCCCTGTTTATTAGTAGTAATACCGTTGTTATCTCCGGCTCCGCTATGTTTACCCAAACCTCATCTTTATCCCACTACTTTATTACCCTCCTCGGTCTTACCCTCAGACCCAACCCTCTGCCCAAATATTCAATTTTCTCCTTCCCTCTCCGGCACATTTTCAATTCTGCATCTTCCCCTCATTGCGGAGGAAATCCTCTCCATGAACTCGCCTCTTTATAAGCAAATTACATCAGTAAACCTTCCTTCCCCTCCCCCGTCTGTCGTCTCCCCCACGCTTGCCTCCGACTCTCCACGCAGCCCTGTTATGACGGTCTTTAGGTATTTCTTAATTCCAATTATGCTTACACCAGGCCTTGTGCCTTTCAAATAAATAGTAATCATATCGAAATCATTTAATGCTTTTGCCTCCGACCAACTAATTGTATTAAAAACCTTCCGGCAACTGAACGGAACCTTAATTTCCTCTTATAGAGGGAGATATTTCCAGTTTTCTCCTTATTTTGTTTTAGTCTGAATCATTCTTCGTTTCGCTCTAAGTTCATACAAACTGTTTAGCGGGCGTACGCTGCTTTCTACTTGCCTGTTTCCTTCCATTATGCTCAAACGCTTAAACGGCTGGTTAATTCCTTTTTCATAGTCAAAGAGATCCTTCTAATGGTCCACGACATTCCTATAATTAGAATTATTTAACTAGCTATAAACAGGCAACAAACTCTAAATATAACATAAACCTTTTTTCATATTGTTTCCATTATGTGCTATAGACTTTGATTACAAAATCACCTCTGGGAGTAATATTGTATATGTGCTGGAGGTTATGTATGTTTATAAATAGCAGTAAGAGTTTTGAAAATAAGAAATTATATTATCGAGCTTTCCCTAATGGAACGGGAGCATCATCAGTCATCAGTGATGTATAAATATATTGCAGACTAGCAAGGTACTGTTTGTTTGTAGGTTTTACAGTTATTAAAAAGGATTACTAGATTAAGTAAAAAAAACAAACATAATATGCACGAAAAATTGACATGTTTAAAAAATAAGTTTATTTTAATATAGGTATAATAAAATAACATGGGAATGGAAGTCGGCGGGTAGAGTTATTGGGTTTGGTTATTTAATTTGCAAGAGATATTACGATATTACCTACATTAGAATAAATGTTATTAATTTTGTTTGCGTCTTGTTTTGAATTTGTAGAGTTTGTTTACTGATTTTATAAATGATTATTTCTAAAGAAGAGGCGTTTGATATTTTTTTTTCAATTTGAAAAAAAGTCCAGTCA
This sequence comes from Gerris lacustris, assembly GCA_951217055.1. Lineage (NCBI taxonomy): Eukaryota > Metazoa > Arthropoda > Insecta > Hemiptera > Gerridae > Gerris > Gerris lacustris. The sequence continues at coordinate 37,909,960 of OX578281.1, forward strand.
TGCACCATGACTTAATGAGCGAATTTTCAAAGAAATCTGCGTATTATTGGGTTATGAAGTTATGATAATATAGGAAAATTTTGGTTTAGAATTTGAATGGGGAAAAAAATTGGTACACAGGGGTACGGGGTACAAAAGTCAAAATAGTATTTACCCTTCAAGATGCATGTCGTTGGAAAGCTCTTTAAGAGTACAGTAATTGTTGTTATGTACACTTTTATCATATTTTCATATAAAAGGGGGGTAAAATGGATAAAACACGGTTTTATGCTATTTTTGAGCCTAAATTGTAAAAATTTGACCCCTATAAATGAACTCCAAAAAATTCTGGCCAACGAACTCATCCTTTCTTTTGATATTATTGACATTTTAAAATTTGTTTGAAATTTTTAAGTGCATCCTAAGGGGAGATATCGTCTGGAGTGACACATATATACATACATATATACATACATACATACATAAAAAAAAGTGTTAAATTTTAGGAATCGATTCAGAATGGTCTGAAACGGATTTTCATGGAAAAAATTTTCAAAAATTCGCATTACAAAAATTTTGAAGCCATTGCAATAGCGTAATTTTCTTTGAAAATTCGCTAAAATGAATTCATTCTGAGAGGGTGGTTGTTTTGTTGGTATCATTGATATCTTACTGTTACTGAGGTATGAACTTGAATAATTGGGATTGGGATGATTCTTCTGTGTAGTGTAGCTAGGCATTTGTTGCAAAATGGAAAAAATGTAATTCATTTCTTTGTTATAATGTTTTTTGTTTTTTTTGAAAAGGCTAAATTAAGAAGCGATTTCATTTTACAAGTAAATCAATATTTTATATTTTTCAGTTGTCTTAGTTTTATTAATTCACATTCTTGAAATTTTATTATTTTTAAGTTCCGATTACCAATGATTGTAAAATTTTCAAAAAATCTGTTTTACATAAGTAGATATTATTAAAATTCGGATATATCATAAATATTTATATAGTTTTTATTATTTTTTTGTGAACGTTTAAAATAGATAGTAGTACAGCTCTCGTATTTGGATAAGTTTATGTATATTTTCTTAAATATTAGTTTATTAAAATATCTTTAATTGAGAAAGAGAAGAATAAATTTATGAAATTAAATGAAAAATAATTAAAGAAAGTTAAAGAAAATTTTTTATATTTTTTTAGTCGGCAGGAATAAAAGATTTTAAGAAATCTTTTTTCTGGACGACTAAGTATTCAAGAGGTAGAGGTGGTAGTAGGAGGTAGGTGGCAGCAAAGCCGAAACAATCTTGTTAAACCTAATTAAACAAATCTAATTCTTTCTTTTTTATACTTTCATTTTATATTACTTGAATTATTTCTCTTCTTTCTTTTTTTCTTCTCCTCGCCTCTAAATGAAAATGAAATTTGAGTTTTTAATTATAAAAAAAAAAATAAGAAGAAGAAATTGAGACTGATGAAAAACTTCTTTTTTTAACCTTATTATTAAGAGTTAAGAATATTTGTTTATATTAAGTCTATTCAACGAGTTTGAATAAACTTTTAATTTATAATTAATTTTATATACAAACAGGTTGATTCAAAATGACTCGTCATTGTTTCAAAAGTTTCAGAAACAAGTAGATAGTTCTTATTTTCATAGTATTAAATCTGTTTTGCAATCTAGATTTTTAGTTGCTCTTTTTATAAGTATGATCTTTGTTGCTTTTCTTCTATATATAGGGTAGATGGGGGCAAAGGTCCGCACTTTTTGGTTTAGGGCTAATTTTGAGCATTTGCTTTCCTTTAATAATTCCTAATTACCTGTGAATTTTGTCCAACAATCCATCTAACAATCTCTCATCTCTCATTGCTCCAAAAATTTCTCAACATTATTGGGGCACCATTTTATCAAAATTATGATTTGTGGACGTTTGCCCATTTCTTAGGGCAAACGTCCGTACCGCGGACCTTTATCCCATTTGGTATTAATTAATTAATAATTCAAGAAAGTGAAATACTTCATAAAAGAAGATATACATATATATAACGACAAAGAAAATATATTAGGTACAATATAAAGTATCGTAGATGGAGAAACCCCTTATAATTTATCCTTTCTTTTCATCCAGGATCTGCTGGGTTAAAGGGCACAAACAATCTTTCTTTTTCTTGTACACTCTGAAAATTAAAAACTATTTTTTTACCAGAAGTAACTAAAATAAATTAATCTTTAGATTAAACTTTTTAAATGGGAGAAGAGTCCACATTAGGACATTTGCCCCATTCACTGTGCCGATCTTTGCCCCATCCAGTGCGTGGATCTTTTGCCTCATCCAGTGCGTGGATCTTTGCCCCATTTTATCAAATCATATATATATATATATATAGTAACCTATCGAAGGTAACTACATATGAAGGTAAAACAAGTGTCTATTTCTACCCTGCATTAGCACCATTTTGGTGCTAAAGTATGATTTTTTTTTACACAATGTTCCCTGATGCCTGAAACGGATTTTTAAAATTGGAGACTTAAAAATTTCGTTTTTCATAATGATCACAATGCTTTCCTTACCTTCGATAAGCTCGCTAGCAATTTGTACGTAAAGTAAAATTTACTTCCATAATTACTTTATAATTAACTTCCAGATGGCTGATCGTTTAGTTCTCTAAAGGCCCCCATACACACTTCAACTTGTTGTCCAACTATGTCTCTCAACCTGGTTCATCAACATAAAAAACAATTTGAACAAAACAGTTGAACAACATCAGTAGAGAGAGAACCAGCATAAAGTGAACAAGTTAGAGTTTTTAGCGCATACATTTTTTAGTTTAGAATTACTTAATACTAGTGGTGTTGGAAGATAAAGAAATCACTTTATGTATACTGATAATTGCTGCGTGCACGAAAAGTGAGAGGAATAGTAGAAAAAGAAAGATATGGGCAAAAGAGTGGCTCTGAAAGCGCCCCCTGAAAAATTCGAATTCTTCAAAGTACAGGTATCTTCATCTCCTGCTCCAGATTTTTAACTTTTCAGTTTTTTCTTTAGCTCCCGTCTGTATAGCTCCGCATGTTTGGATTTTTGTGATACGTTTCTTCATTGTATCTAGAGTGGCATCCTGTTCTACTTCTTTGAAATCAATTAATAATTCCCACCCCTTGCTTCTTGAACCCATATTTTTTTATATAAATCTGATTTAATTTTCCACAGCTGAGGTAGTCTGTGATACTTTTCTACTACGGTTTTCCATGCCTCGTTATATTTGGTATAGTGGCCATCACGATATCAACTATAGCTGCAGTCACAATGAACAACACAGTACAAAGTACAGTAGTATCAACTAAAAACAAACCTAAACTAACCTTGTGAGAAGCTGAGCAGACTGATGTTGACAGTCAGGTTGAACAACTTGCCCATACATACTCCAACAGGTTGACACAACATTAAACCCCGCCCACAAATATCAAAAAGGTTTGAATGTCTTCAACGTGGTTGTTCAACTTGTGATTTGGTCTCCCAACCTGCCCATACACACTCCAACTTCAACTTCAACTCAACCAAGTTGGACAAAAAGTTGAGGTGTGTATGGGGGCCTTAAAGGATCCATAAGGGTTCTTTTATGGTTAGAAAAATCATAAAAATGGTGCTGTTTTATAAAAAAAATATCCTAACAAAAACACTAATGTAAAAAATAAGCCAAGTCACGCGTAAAACGTTGTGAGGTCATTGGTGTAGACAGGTCTCCTCCCGTTCAAGAAAGTTCTACTAGGCATAATTTATCCAGTACTTACAAGTAAGTGATATGTCTGTACCCCTATCTATTCTCTGTCCCTCACAAACTCAAACTTTTCTTTCCTAAATCACTCACCAGTTGGAGACAGTTTGTTGTTATTTAATTTATATTTTCCCTACGGTTTAAATTAAGATAAAATGTTATACAGCGTCGCATTCAACTTAGTATCTTCGTGCTGTGTAATTGCTAAGTCAGGAAATGATTTTTAATTCAAACGTGTAGCGTGATTTGGGAAAGAAAAGTTTGAATTTGTGAGGGACAGAGAATAGGGGGGGGGGGGGGGGGGGCAGACAAAAAAATTGATAAATTAGACCTAGTAAAACTTACTTGGACCGGGGAAGAGTTGGCTTATAAACTAATGATTTCACAACATTTTACGCGAGACTTATTTTTTACAATAGTGTTTTTGTTGGGATTTCACTTCTTTTTGTAAGTAATTTTCGTTTTCTTAGCCTCCTGTTCTTTATGAACACGTAATATGTGCAGCACATACTATATAAGAAGAGATAAAGAAGATAAGGAAAGGACATTATTGGAAATAAATAGTAATAGGAAATAATTATCATTGTTTTAAAGAAGGGGTTTGAAACGAACAAAAAACTTGCAAAGTATTTAACGCGTAGGGTGTACAAATTGAACTAAACAATTACCTGGTGTACTTGTGCGGACTAACGGGAAGTGTATGTTTACAATGGAAGATTGCAAACATACACTTTCTGCTACATACCTCTTCTCTAGAGGTCCTCGACCATCGGGAAATACTTATGATAAAGATTGAATCGTGGAACTTTATAGTAAGGTAAATAATTATTTGACGATGTTGCAAATACTGGTTAGTTTTTTACAGTGATTTATGGCTACGCATATAAGTTCCATTTTTATTATGATTATTCTAGATTTACCAGAAAACCTTTAAGCTTTTCTTAATCGAAACAAATTTTAATAACCATTCATATTTTGGCAGGTCAAATTTTTAATCAGAAAACTACTGTAGTACCGCGTACAAGTTTCCCCGATTGTTCCGACTGTAATTAAATTTTCCTTTCCAGAGCGCCTACTGTTGGTAATCAACTCCGTAGGGTAGAGTGTAACACTACACAGCTCCCAAACTTTTTCTTTTGCCAACCGAGTTTTCACAAAATTGCGTGCTTTTATCCAGTTTTCCAGTCTAGTTTTTCAGAAGGAAAATAATTTCTAATTACGATGTCGGAGGTTTTTCGTACCTAACGTTGCCGGAGACCGAACCAATAATAATTTTAATTCATCTCCTTTTTCTCGCTTACCACTCCCATGAAGGGGGTGTCTCGCTAAGGTTTTAATAGGATTTAGGCGGGACTCAAGCTTCACTTTACTTGAAAATCCGGTAAAGGGATGAATCCGTAGCGAAACCTCGCTAGGGAAAAAACCTTTTATTATTTCTTTTCGGACAAATGTTAGGGTATTTTTCCTCGCTTCCTTTTCCCCATGTTGTGTGGGAGTATCCGTCTCCGACTTTTTTAACTTTATTTTTTTACAAAGTCTAATTCATTACGGCTGGAAGATACTGTGGAAGGAAGGCTTGTTGGTTTCAAACTGTAAAAAAGGCGGATTTTTCTTTTGCAAATTAGATGGATGTTGAGTGTTGAGGGGGGCTGTGTAGGATTAGGACAACCCCCCCCCCCTCAGGGGGGGTTTCCACATTAATGGAATTAGAAAGTAAATAATTCTCGTCCAAAAACTTTTTCTTCTTCTTGACAAATTTTATTTAAAGCCTACCTTCTTCAACGTCTTCAGAGCTTCCTATTGCTTCTTATCTAGACACTTTTTTCAAACTTTATCATCCTCATAGAAAAAGAGAAAAAAGAAATTTATACAAAAGAAAAAGAAAAAAGTTTTCCCCTTTACTAACCTAGTCTTAAGACGCCTCACCTCGTTTACCATCGTTCACCTCGTTCAATCTCAATAAATCATTCAGATTGAATTGATCAAAACGCTCTCCTGAAGGAACATTATTCCGTTTACACGCATTCCAATCACATTACTGTTTGATTGATTGATTTACCTAGCTATCCTTGATTTAAGATTGCTTTAACGAATTGATTGTGCTGGAAGATATTTTCAATTAACAGCACGTTTGTCGTCTTATTGGAACTTATAGGAAAATCAAAATGTGAAGTCATATTGTATTATGTTATATTTATAACTATGTTTGAGCCAACAAGATAGTTAAATTGTCATTTAAATCATCTTCGATGTGCATTTTAAAATAGTTATAAGTTTGTTTCTTCATCGTGCTTATAATTGGGAACCGGTAAAACTAGGGTTCGTAAGTTTTCCATTACATATATGTATTTTGAACCTCTCCTATTTTCCTAATATGTTGTTTACAAATTCCGTTAACAGATGGATTGACCGGGTTAAAAATATATATACGAGTATGTGTGCAATTTTAAAGGTGCTTTGATTTATAGGAGAGTTTAAATAAAATTTTATTTTATAAATAAAGTATATATCTGATTACATAATTTAAAAATCTATGTTTTAATTAGAATTCTATTAAATCAAATCAACTAGATTACAAGGTAACTTAATCTCTAGAACGAAAGCTAACTGTATATGGCATATTATGGTTGAATTTTTACAAAGCCACAAGCAGTAATGGTTCACAAAGCTACAAAAGGCAAATTAGAGAGAAATTCAAGCATGCTTTGATTTTACCTATACAAAGAATTTTGCTGCTGTTCAAACAATTACATTCTGCACTGCTCATTTTCCATCCTTTTTTTTTTTTTGGATTTTCATCTGCAAATGACCACTTCGCCTCTGTGCTTCGCTGTTAAATTATTTTCTAAACCACAGAAAACAGGCTTTTTGAATAATCCTTGATGGTATTTTTCATAGTGAAAGTAGATGAGAATTATATAACGTTTTCTAGTTCGGCTTTTAGCGGATTCCCAAGTGTAGCTTAAATTGTTTTGGAGCTGTAATTCCACGAAAATCAAAATTTCCATTTCATTTTATCACCTGTTTCTAATTCTGCTTCTCAGAAATAATTAGACGGTAGTCAATGCTACATTTACCTTGTTCATATCTAGAAGCCAAAACCTTTTAACTTCATATATCCCTTTAGGCAGGGTACCATGTTACTGTCGCACTGTATAAAACTATAGTTAGAAAAATATCTTAAGCACCAATTATATATTGGTCCCTTATATTTTTGAGGTCATTAAGGAGATAATAATGTCATAGATTACCTTTATACTTGCAATATTTTGTCCACACCTGACCATTTTCAGGCGTGACGTCTTTCAAACTCATGATTGTGGTTCTCATGGTTATTGACGTCACGCAGTAATTAAGATGCTCCGGGTGTGGGTGAAATATATAATCAGTTTTAGATAATTTTTGGAATGATTATCATCTAATGACCAATGCAAGCAATACAATTAATAATTTAAATTTATTGGAAGATCAGTTGATGAGATTGATCCATCAATCAATATTTCTATTATGGTAATAGTTAATTTCCACTCTTAATGGTTGATAACTTTTGAATTACTGAATCGGGTTTGACGAAATTTGGCATGCCATTTAACTACATTCTAGATCGCTGATTTCACCAATGTACAAACTGGAATTTTCTTTTTTTTATAAGTAGAGAATTCATTTGCTGGGCATTTAAACTAGTTTTTTCATCTATTTATTTATTTATTCCTTAACTGTAGGCTATTACCATTTGCAATTATTGACAGGTGGATTTAGCAACTATGTATCTAAAGTAATGATTGCAGTTTAGATTGGTAAGCCGTGTTGGTTACCTACCGGTTTAACTGAGTGATTTCAGTTTGAAGTTGAAATTGGTTGGTCAGTCCAGTAGAGGGTTAGGTTGTAGCTTTACTCTAGTGTAAACCTGTGCATGACAGTCTTGAAGTTCAAATACGTTTAAACTACCTACCTGGACAACAAAGTTTAAAATCGAGTTTAGCTCCCGGACCGACGCTCGCTATTTCCCAAGCTCTTAAATTAATTGTTTTCTGTCGGTTCGCTCCCGCTTTATAAATTGATATAGGAAGGTAGACGTTTTATCAATTTTGTCAAAACAATTTCGTTTAGACTAAAATGCAGTTCCGTGTAAATAAAGCCTCCCTTCAAAAACCCTTTACTCGCCCTTGTATGTTAATACTTTTTCAGCAATAGAAACAAAATGATTGCTTTTTAGGTAAAATGTTCCCCCTTTCGGAGGAGAACGCTTAATACAAGTTCTCCTTTTAAAAAACGAATAATAAAAATAGAGAGTGTATTTATGTTTAAATTCCTATTAAACTTATCCAATCAAGAAAAGATTGAAATTCCGGCCTTATTGAAGTTTGGGTGGGTGGAGCTATAAAAACAACATTTTTCATACAAGCAACATTTTCCATTCGTTTCTTTAAATTGATTGAAAGAAGAGGAAATAATAGACGTCAGATGGTTCTGATACAACACCATTATTTCTAAACAGCATTATTCAGGTTAGAAATCTCTATGTCAAGTCTTTCCCTCGCTCGTGTTTGGCTATCATAGCATTTGTCAATTGTTAATTAGAATAATTAAGAAAGAAAAAACGAATTATTAACGGTGATGTATTAAGATTAATTCAGACATTATTAATAATAGATAAAATTATTAATAATTCATCATTTATGCAATAGAATATAAAAATTAGTCTTAATATTATTTACTTTTGCTTATTTTTTTCTCTCTCTACCCTGTGCTACTATTTATTCTTATATAAGATACAGTTGTTTTATAAAAATAAAGGAATTTGTCAATCTTCACAAAATGGGTTTATTTCATATATGGAGTTGTTATAAAATATTATACACTATCTTATGTTATTATTTTTTATTCTCTACCTATGAATATTTACACAAGCAGATCAAATGTAATAATATATATATATATATATATATATATATATATATATATATATATATATATATATATATATATATATATATATATATATATATATATATATATATATATATATATATATATATATATATATTATAAAGTTTTATGATTTTTTAGAACGTAGCTTTTATTATTCATATATTTAACATTTTATGTTTAAAAATAAATAAATACTCTTATTTGTTATTTTACAAACCATTAATATGAAGCATACAATTTTCATCAATGATTTATTATGATCTTCTATGATATTAATTTTTTTTTTAACATTAGCTAAAAAAAAGAGTTCGCTAATTAATAATTAAATTCCGCGGGATGTAGTATATATAAGAGCTATACGTATATTGATTTAGGTAAGCTAATAGAATGCTATTAATTAAACGAAATAAAATGCATTTCATTTTAGTAAAGATATTTAATTTATTAAAGGTATATTTTATTTTTATGAATATTCAATTATTAAAATTGAAATTAAACGGTATATTTATATATTTTTTTATACTTTTTGTACTTTTTATAAATTTATCTCTTTTTTATTGAAGATGAAACCGGAATTTTTTTATTTATTTATTTTTCTTCCTCCTGTTCCCCCTCTCTCTCTTTTTTCGTATTGTTTTATAGTATTGGAACAGATTGTCAAAGGCTTTAGGGTAGTGGAGTGCAGAGTAGGGTGGGGATGGAACTGTTAACTGGCGAGAGGAGTGGGGAGGTGGGGTTTTAGCTTGCCATGAGTGAGATAGAGGTGGAGAGTGGTGAAGATTGAAGCGGGAAAATTTAAGCTACAGCGTAGTTTTGCCTCTTTTTTAACAAATCACCAGCATGGGGAGAAAAATTCTCCCTTTAAATGGACTTTTTTTAGACTTACTCTCTCTCTTTAACAGTTTTAGAATTGATAGACAGGAGATAGGGAGAATGGTAGGGATATAGAAAGAGATAGAAAATGACAATGCTTTACTTAAAAGATAAATAGAGTGAGGGATAGAGAGAGGTTCCGGGAACGATAGTGATGAATGATATATACATAGTATAACTAAAATAATCCACTGGTAAATTTCTACGTAACATTTTATAGGACATATACCTCAATAGTGTTTTATTGACAGAATTGCTGTGACCATTAGAGACACTCATATTTCGGGAGATACACTAATTAATTATTCAATAGACATAAATGAGTAAGTACATTGATTCAATTTAAAATTATGCATAATATGGCGTAAAGTAATTCTCATCTGGAAATTATTAGCCTTCTGATTCACGTGAAAGTTTCCAATCTTGGCTTTAGTTCTCGTTTGCTTTCATAAATAGAACCAAAGATCGTAATTATTATCATAAATATTATATTGACTTGAAGACGACATAAATCCTGCCGCTCCTCGAAGAGCATAGGGCAGCTATGAAGATTCTTCAATTGGGACGATTTCTTGTCATTATTAACATCCCACATTTCTTCATTTGAAATTATGTCCGGCCGTTTTATATTTAGAATTCGGTTTAAAAAATTCAGAAACGTCTAAAGTCTGTAGATAATGCTGTTGATCACTTTCCACGTCTCGCACCCATACAGTAGGACTGATATGACGTTGGTATTGAACAACCACAGTTTTGTCCTTGAAACCGATCGGCTCGTCCACACTGGATAAAGCTGGAGAAATGCTTTAATTTTTGAGAATTGCTAAAATTTGACTTCTTCCTCTGCTCCCCCAGCCGTCGTCGTCATCTAACTTCCAAGGTACACGATGGATTCATCGTTCTCTATGCCTTTCTCACCGATGCTCAGCCTGGTGGTGATTTGACTAACCATGATTTATTCTCTATTTTATTGTCCTAAGCTAGAGTCCTAGAGTGCTGTTATACTTAAAGTAATCCTTTTTCGTTCATTATACACCTAATATTTACTATTCAGTGATTTAAAGTAATAATTAAGTTTAATAATAATGTTAGTCTAAATTTTAACTAAATGTTAGTCAGTAATAACACCAGGCTTTGGAGCCTTATGCATTTACGTCGCGAGATAGTTGATAGTTTCTTCAAAATTGTCCAATCTTACGCGTTACAGGTGTGTAAAATGTATAATGGTGAAACAAACTAAGCCTGAAGTGAGATTTCTAAATAGAGGCACTTTTATTCAAGTTATCTATTCTTTATTCGTAATTACCTTACATAGAAATTAATATACAATTTTAACCTAAAATGATCTCATAAAATAGTTGTGTAAATTAAATTGGCATATATTTTCCTTAACTAAAGACCTGGAAAAATAAGGTATGTGTAGATCACGAAAAAAGAGTACATTTTTATACTATGAGTGTCCGCCAGTTTGGAACGGGAGTAGATAGAAAGCTCGGGTTTGCGGCAAATGTTTTCTTTTTTAAGATTTTTCCAAAAATGTATTACTTTATAGGTGTTCCAATTTAAAATTTTAAAGTAGAATCGAATATGGCGGAAAAAATGATTACCCACCAAAAACGTATATTTTTTTTTTTTTTATAAATAATAAAGATACCCCCAAATCGGAACTTAATATCTCAATTATAACCGGTGATATTAAGCCGTTTCCGAACTTTTGGATCACCCTGTATATATTGTCAGGGTAATGGGGTTTTAGGAATTATATGATTACCTAAATCAAATTATATCAAAGAATTATATAAGTCAAAGGACCACCTAAGAGGGGGGAAGCCGAATTAAAATAACTTATGAAAAATAAATAGATAAAATTAAAAAAAAAAAAAAAAAAAAAATCGAGTTTGCCTACTCACATTCATTCAAAATTCTAGTTAAATTTTACACGAGTAATTAATAAAGTAACCTACTCCATTTACACCAAAATTATCCATTCATACTTAAGTTGTTAACAAGGTTTATTAATAAATTATAGAATACAGGTTGAAATGGACTTATTGTGAAGTATGCTGGGTATTTTATTTCTCCATATTTTAGTTTATTTTGTTTTGGTGTTTTTATAGTTTGTTTATGTAATGTGACAGATAGATGTTTTTTAAGTGATTATAGTTGATATTTTGTGATGAGAAAGCTGATTTGATTTTGAGAAAGCTGTGTTTTCTTTGTTGAATCTAACTCGGACCTTAATTAGACGGGAACCTGAGTTCGGGTAGAGCCCTGTTCCTGACACATATCCTACGCGTAGAGGGTCTCGGAGACAGGCTGCCCGCCGTCGCAAAAAATCGTATTTTTGCTGACATTTTCTCTCTGGACTTGAAGCTATTTAAGTATACATATGAATTAAGTTAAATATTGAGGTTGAAGGCACTGAAACTAATTTTATGAAAAAAAAATGTAACAATTTTATGCTTCATCTCATAATGGTAGCACGTGCTCCTACTCCAGACTTAGTTACGGGTTGGTATCGTCAGCATCAAGTCGCGTAGCGTTAGATAGCGCTTGGCGGAATAATTCCCAAGCTCAAATACGAAGAAGGAGGTAGCCTTCCAGCATGTTACGCTTTTGTTTGTTTACCTCGTAACTTAGCTTAGCTGTTTGTACTTGATTTAAAGTTAATGGAGATGGACAAATGTGTTAAGTGCTTTAAAGTAGTTTCAAAGAAGATTTAAAGATTCCAAGTTCATTCTACTAATTAAGGTTTTCTTGATGTGTAGGCTTTCGTGGATAGACTCGGAATAAACAGCTTGGTTTTCCGGTGAGATCCGCGTCATGAAGGGGTTGGAGTCTGACGTTTCGCTTCCACTACTGGAAGCAGCATCGTCAGGGGTGCGGTGCACTGTGGTGTTAACTTGAGTATGTCCTGTTGTTGCTTCAATGTTTTTTTTATTTATTCACTACCAATATATATATATATATATATATATATATATATATATATATATATATATATATATATATATATATATATATATATATATATATATATATATATATATATATATATATATATATATATATATATATATAATATGTTTGTAGCTGCCGTGATAAATGTCAATCGACTCCATATTTTTTATTATTTATTTTATAGTTTGTTTTGTTTTTGTAGTTTTGGTTGTGTAATTTTAGAAAGGAAGCCAAGAAAGCTCTGTCTTTAATATAAGAAGCTCATATTAATTAGATCAAGAAGAAGGAAGAAGAAGCGTTTATAGTTTATGTTAAGTTTATAGTTACCATATTGTGAGTGAAAATAAAGTTGAGTAAAATGTTTTATGGGTTAAATGTTATTTTCTGCCGTAGCAGTAAAAGAAGTTTAAATAAAATAGATAACAAAAATGTTTTTTTTTTTAAAGCCGTTCAAAGTATATTGACAATCTGGTAAAAGTTAAAAATTTTGATAAAGTACTCACAGAAAATGAGTGGCTGTGAAAAAAACTCAAATAAAAGAAAAGGCGCAGAGATTCACAAAGACCCAGGATGCTGATTAACGCTTAGAGGAAAGGGGTCGAAGTGTTAAGACAAAAAATGGAAAGAAGGAGGAAACAATTCCTACAAATAATAGACAAGCGTGCCGCAGCTCCGATCAGGGTAACCGCGCTTACAGAAATATCCCAATTCTTAGAAGACTGGGGGGGGGGGGGGGGGGTTGCTATCCAAGTTTTCCTCTCGCACTCCGAAGCGGAACCACAGGAATTAGATTACGAAGAACAGTACTTAAAAGATTTTTACGAGGAAATGAAGTGCCCACCATTCGTTTAGAGTCCCTCGTCCTAAAGGCAAGATCCAACGACTCCCAGATTTCGGTAGCCTGCGAAATAGCTCGGAGTACTGCAGTGAGCTGCAGATATAGGATCTGCAACAGAAGTTAGCTTGCAGCGGAGTCTAAGAAGAACCATACTCTCAGGGAGGCGCTGAGAAAGGGCACTGGTCGGAGTAGACTTCTACAGCGAACAACGGCAGAGGTGGAGAAAGTGCTGCATGTCTTTGACTTTCCTTCACTCTTTGTCCGGGAACAGTTGGACCAGGGTTCTTTTCCTGTCTCGCCTAGTAAATTAGTAACTCTTAGTACTAGTTTGGAATACGTTACCTCGCTAAATGATTTATAATTTTGTCGCTTATTCGTGGTACACATTTTGGGGGGAAACAGCTCCACTCCTGAAGATGCTTTTAGCATTAGACTTGAATTGTCTTGTGCTACTCTGAGACGTTTTTACGGCTAGTGAATACAGCTAAAAAAAAAGTTGATCGAATAATTTAAATTTTTTTGAGAAATTTTTTAAAAGATAAAATAAATAAAATTACAACTAGTGGCCCGCCTTAAACATTAGCTGTACAACGATTACATTTATCTCTCCGCTACCATTTTTCTTTTAGTGTTAAACTAGGTGTATACTTGGTGTGTCTACTATAGGTATTGAAGTAGAATAAGGTAGAGAAAGATTTTGGCTGAGAAAAGGAAAGAATTTAAAATAAATAGCTTATTATTCATTTATGAATAAAAGAAAAAACATGAATAGAGAAAAATGATTTGGCTTTCGAATTTATTATTGGATTAAAGAGGTTGAAATTCGAACGAGAGAGAGATGGAGAAGAACGCCTTGTGGTTTTTATTTAACGAGTTTTTTTGTTCCTGCCTTTCAATACAGACAAAAACTGTGAAAAACTCCAATTTGTTCTGGTAAAATCAAATAAAAACTCGCTGTCATTTCTTGAAAGCCAATCTTTTAACTTTATTGACAATGAAATAAAATATTAAATTTATATAATGATTAAGGATAACTGTAATGCAAATAAATAAATAAATATCTTCTATTTATAAAATTATTTTATATAAAGCGGAAGTACTTTGATGAAGCGAAAATCGATTTTGATGGATATACACGTTTTCAGGACATCCCCGAGTCCAAAAAAATGTTTTTAAGTTCGATGAAATTCTGCACACATATCTAGAAAAAACATACCCCGAGGAAAAACCGAGAATTTGGATTTTAGCTTTAAATTTGGGGGCGCTGAACAAATGACGCTGAAATTTTGCTTCCGAGCTTACCGAAGGTAACGGAAGCTATTTTTTTTTTTTTTTTTTTCGTTCTTCAGAACGATTACATGGCTAACGTTACCTTAGGTAAGCTCGGAAGCAAAACAACAAAAAACGTGAAACAAAATGACGTTACCTTAGGTAAGCTCGGAAGCAAAACAACAAAAAACGTGAAACAAAATGATTTCTCAAAACGGGCTAAAAAAAATATACAAATTTAAATATATAAGTTAGTTATTTTCCAGGAAAAATCTAGTTTCCAAGATATAGATAAAAATTAATCTAATTTTGCTGATGATTGATAATTAAGTATAAGCAATCACTTGTTGAACACTTTTAAATGTGTGTATTAATAAATGTATTAAATTATATATTACGAGCCGTTAATCCGTTTGGCAGCTGCCTTAATTTAATATTTCGATATTAATTATAATTTAAATAAGGTATATTATATTATTATATTTCTTTGAAGATCAACAAATCAAAACAAACATTTATTTTTATTGGAATAAATGTGGTTGCCTTAGCTTAGCAATAACAAATAATTTCGAGGTACGTCCTCGTCGCCTTCGTCGGGACACTACACGAGTATTTAAATGATTTGATCTAAAGTTAGTCCCACGTCCCACTATGTATACAAGACATTTTTCTTCGAGTTTGTTGTACCGATTTTTTGTTTAATGGTTTAAATTAACATGAATCTATATAAATAAAATTGTACTTGAGTTTTCATTACAGACAAAAGAATTTGATTAAAGAGGAAGTTAGATTCTACTAATTATAAATGCTTTAGCATACATTTGGAGGAAATAAAATAAGAATATGGCTTATCGTCATAAGGAAATAATTATTATTAACTATTTCAGGCCTTATTAACTGTTAAATACTTCTAAAAACTCCTTACTTAACAGTTAACCCATAACATTTATCAGTCTATTATTAAAACCTTTATCGGCTCATTATCTTTTATTTAAGGCTCATAATAGTAGAATGTGAGAACATAGGGTAGATTTTTCACACTGAATTGAGTTGTTTTGATAGGGTAACATTAAGAGATGGCGAACGAGTTGGTTTGTAGTAGTTGCTGTGAATGGGTCAGTTTTTACCCCCTACTACTCTTTTAGTACTTGGCATTGCCGTTAGAGGGTGCGGAATATGGGATAATAGAGTTTGTGCACTAATGTGTTAGTGAAGGGGTCTCTGTTAACAGTTAACACTTAACTACCTCTACATTAACTCCAACCCTGAGTAATAAATAGGATCGGTTACACTTCATTACATTCTGAGTACTCTTCCCTTCGATAGAGGGGGTTTGTCTTGGACAATCTTTACTCTACGCCATCCTCTCAAACAAAATGCTTTAATAACCTTGTTAAAACGCTTCAACAACCTTACATAATACTATTTATTTGTATCCCCTTTTTCATTAGCCTTCATGAAAAAGCTAATAATTGTAAGATTAGATATAAATAAAATAAGTATTCTTCTACCTGAATTTAGCGTTGGGAACCAATCGATTGAAAAAAGTCGACTAAACGGTTGTTTTAAAATATTCATTCATTCGGTTGTGGATATCTAGTTTTCATTCGAATGATATCAGTCTATAGTTTGAAGTTGTATTAGTTGTAATTCGGACGTGTATATGTGGACGTGTGTATAACGAGATAACGAGTGTCATGCGCCTTCTCACTTCTCACCCCTCCTCCGCTCTGAGCCCTTCACCGTCGTTCCTTTCCCCAACCCAAAACAAAAAAACATCCGAATGAAACATTCGAATGAAAAAGTCGACTGGATTCAGTCTCAGTCTATATTTTTTCATTCGAATGAAAACGATGTCGTAGCAGGCTGTAGTTTGGGACGAGATAACGAGTGTCAAGCGCCTTCTCACTCTCACCCCCCCCCTCAGCTCTGAGGCCTTTACTGCCTCCACCGTACTTCTCCTATATAAAAAAAAACCATTCGATTGAAAAATTCGACTTGCGAGTTCAGTCTCGGTTTATATCTTTATTCATATATCCTATACCCGCTATGAGACTGTTTTCAGTCGATTGAATTCAATCGACTGTTTTTTCCCGAATCGACTTATTCATTCGGTTGTTTTTTCTAGTCGGTTGTCCCAACGCTACCTGAATTCTTTTTGCAAAGAATTACTTCTTCTTGTATTTGTTAAAACAAAAATATATATATATGTTAATATTCAATGATAACAAAAATATGCCTAATACCGCATTTACACATTCGCGCTCGTGACTCGCCTCGTGGTTCGCCGGAACTCGTAGTCCACTTTTTCCACTCGTCCCCACAACGCGAATAGCCGTTTACACATTCGCGCTCGCAACTCGCCTCGTAGTTCACCGGCACTCGCTAGTAATTCAACTACTAACGCAATCAAAGGCAATTAGTACACACAATAAAAACACACTGGTGGATTAAGTTAAAAGTAAATGAAAATAGAAGTTTATATATTATGTCTTCTATTAGTTATATATAAACTTTGTATAAAGTTTTATATATGTTTTATATACTTTTACATTAGTTATATATAAACATTATATAAAGTTTAATATGTTTTATTTATAAACTATATATAAAGTTGTATACTCGTTTTATATTGTAAAGTGTTTTATGTTGTAAAGTTGTATATGCGGTTTATATTAGTTATATATAAACTTTATATATAGTTGTATATACTTTTTATATTAGTTATATAGTTATATATAAACTTTATATAAAGTTTTATATTAGTCATATATAAACTTTAGTTTTGTATACGTTTTATATATTAGTTATATTATATAAACTTTATATAAATAAAGTTTTGTATTAGTTATATATAAACTTTATATAAAGTTTTATATTAGTTATATATAAAATTTATATAAAGTTGTATATACGTTTCAAATTAGTTGTATATAAACTTCATATTAAGTTTATACATAATTTTGATATAACATTATTTATTTCTGAACAGTGTGTTTTGATTTATGTGTACTAAATATCACTTCATTATATTTGATTACCACAATATATCGGTTAATACAAACAATTAATTACAGAAGTATTAACCTATATTTTATTTTTGTACTTTCATAATTATACTTATATAATTAAAAAATTAAGCTTTGGTGGGGAAAATATGAATGAAAACATAAATTCTGGAGAATTCTTTTTTTTTTACTAACTCTTTAATCGTTATATTAAAAAATAAAAGCTGGACAATATTCGAACCCATGAATCGGTGACATTTTTCTTGTTTTTATATTATAGTAGATGTTTTGGGTCCCAAATAGCTGGTTAACCATGGTATATTTCCAAAAGTTCAAAAACTTGTCCATTCCATTCTCCAATTAAAGAGAAAGAAGTTAAAAAAAGAAAAAAACACGTGATAAAGAGAAGGACTGGTTGTGAAATGAAGAGCGAGTGTGTAAACACTGAGTTCGCCTCGCCTTCCGACTCGTTGCAACCCTTGACTTCCAGGAACTCCCTTTGACTCGCGCTACGGAAACCGCTCCTGACACAAGCGCCACGAGTCGCGAGGCGATTGACGAGGCGAATGACGAGTGAGTCGTTTACACAATCGCCTCGCGGCTCGCCTCGCGCCTCGCCTCGTCACTCGTGCGAATGTGTAGATGCGGCTTAACATAACCAAGCTTGACGGTGTCCCAATCTCAATTTAGGAGCACATGCATTTAGTATTTGCGCAAAGTGTTGTAACTGTATTTCTTTTTTATCTAAATTTATAATGTTCCTCTATAAACTAGTTATTTAACTGGATGGAATTAAATGATTGAAATTAGGTCAATATTGGCTGGTTATCTGTTTGAGTTGGTAGAGTTGATTAATTGGCTATTAAGCAATTAACGTTGGGTTTGGATTGCTCTTAACTACTTCCTTTAAAGCTTTGCTCAGATACCACCCTGTATTGATTTTAGCTTAACCAGCCTCCCTCCTCCTAACAGATATTACCAATCTACCTTGTACCAACTTCAATTGTACTTCTTCCTTTACAACTGATTCTAACCAATTTAGTTAGGAACTATTAAATGTGTAATAATAAAGACTACAAGAGATAACCATTTATGTTTGGTCAACTTTTGTTTAGAGTAGACTGCCATCATTTGTTGCCATCGTTACCTTAGAAATAGTAAAGGGTTGAAAACCATTGCATTAACTTTTAAAAAGTTCGTGCGCGTTGTGGTAGTTTTTTATGATTCGGTGTCTTGTGTGGATTATTATAGAGGCAGATATTATGTTCTAATGTCAGAGTTTCGAAACTCGATACCCATGCCGAGGGTAATATGTCTGTCCGTCCGTCATTCTTTGGTTCATATCACCCGAACCGTTTAAACTAATACGTTTTTGACTCCCACATAGGAAAAATATAGAGAAGAAAAATTTAATGTGCGCACGCGCAATTCGCAAAAATGTAGTAAACTTAAATATTTTATTGTTTAATTTTCGAGTGGGGTATCAAATGAAAGCTGCTGCTGAGTAGGTTACACACTCACACACACACACACACATATATATAAATATATATATATATATATATATATATATATATATATATATATATATATATATATATATATATATATATATATATATATATGCTTTTTTCAGTGTTGCTTCCATTCCATTTAAATATGTCGAAAAACAACTTACTTACCTCTAAGAAGAGAAAGAAGGTTTTAATGTTCTTAGTGACACAACATTAGGCCATTACAGGACGGAGGAATCGGCAACTTCATATCTATTCAAGGTCTTATTATTAGTGCGAAATATATCTTATCTCCCTGAGATTCGAAAAAGATGTTTAAAAAAGTTATTGCGTTTTATTAGTTCTTTTTGAGAGTCAATAATCAATGGAAAAACCGAGGATTCTTAGATGAAATTAACTGTGTTTGTCTGTCAGTCTGGAGGTTTATTACCTGTATCTCCGAAAGTACCCAACACCAATGTTTGAAACTTTGCTGTTGTATTACGCGTAATAACCCAAACACATAACAAATGTAGAGAAACCTAAAATATATTCACTCAAAAAACTATTATTCAATTTCAATACGGCATTTCACGCTCGGTCTTCTGTTATTTGCCTTGCCCCTTACTAACTTTTCCAATCGTTGTGATTCTGTTGGTCAGGACTTCGGGAGTAAATATATAACTTTTTTTTAAGCTTGATGTTGGAATTCATTCAAATATAGAAATGAATTATATGCACTGCAAGTTTGACAACGACAAACGATCTCTAATTAGATTTAGCACCCTTTTCTATATACCATCTTCTAATGAGTCAATTGTAATTAAAAGGGCGATTTAAATTAGCTGCTCAAATGAAGTTATTATTCGGTGAATCTATTGCTTTGTGTATTATCCATAACTTGTGCAATTAGCTTTGTTATGCTCACTGAACATATCCACTTGGGCATTATCGATTTTCCTTTGTATCAAACTGAGGGTTGTCTTGCACAGTGATTCCTCGCGCTCTATTTGTTACAGATGCATCCCCCTATAGCAAGCATCTATTAACCTAATACTACGAATATATTAATAGAGCTAAGTAATTATAGGCTATTGTTACAATACAATCAGTATTTTTATAAACTAATTTACTTTAAAATATTTTTACTTCCGAGTTTACCGATGGTAAAGGAAGGATTGTAAACGTTTTTATCTACGATTGATACGAAATATGTATAAACATTGTATCTCTGTTTAGATGCGTAGAAAGTGATACTTTACGTACTTGCATTCATTGCGCATGCGCGTCTCATAGTTCTGGAGAATTCCTCTTCTTCACCACCCCAGGGCGGTAAAGAAGAGGAATTCTTCAGCTTTACGCACGATTAGCGAGTTTGTTTACATTTAACAAAACTAATTTTCTGTTCTTTTATTAAAGTAACTGTTTATATCGAGTTTTTAGTGAAAAACAATGAGTGAATCAAGTGACTGACGAAAATGTGGAGAATAATACTCCTCCAGAAATAATTAATTCGGCAAAAAATACAACTCAAGAAATAATGTCATCTTTATCAAGAGAGAGATACGAACTTACATACAGCAAGTTTATTTTTTTCTGTATTTATTATTTAAATCTAACAATCGTAGATAAAGTACGGTACGCAACTCGTGGGAAAACGGCATTTTGCATTGCTCGTGTGGTTTTACTACCCTCGCTATCGCTCGGGTGCAAGCTCCACACTCGCATGCAAAATGCTACTTTCCGCACTCGACGCGTAATGTACTATTAAGAACGGCATTTTTCAACACCCTTTTTAATCTGATATCTAAAAAAGAGAAAGAATGAGAGAAAGTTTGTCTAAATTTCTAATGGTACAGGACTTTTTTACACTTATCTCTTAGAGGTAAATAAACATTACACCTTAGCAAAGAGATAAATTCTAGGCAAACTCATCTGATTTTTTAAAATATTTGGATTCTTTGTTGAAGCAGACGGTTCCAGAATTTCAACCTTCTGCGCTGTTTTTATATTGCTAAATTGTTACTTTTATTCATTTTTGAAAGATTTAAATAAAAAAGGGGGGCAAAATTAAATAAATTAGACAATAGTGGGCCGTAAAAGTAAAGTATGTTTACTGCACGTTATATAACGTGAAGAAGCTATGTGCCACACCATTTAGTTGACCATTTTTTGTAGTTTCTTTTGTAAATAAGAAATAAATCATTCATCGAGAACTTTATCCCCTCCCTATTCTAATCCAATGCGCTTATTACCATTTGCTAAATAAATTCACTATTGGCTGTCCTGAACATGAGATTGGCACCTCTGTACACTATATATAACCTCTTGCAGTTGTTATTGACTGCATAATCTTTAATTTTTTTCAAGTGTTTGAGAATTATAACATTTATACGTGTAACGTGTAACTAAGACTATTACAATTCTATCACGATGTCATTTATAGTTTCACTATGACAGGGGAAAAGACACGCTTAACTAAAAAAGACACGATCTGCAGACCAAAGCCTCTTCCTTTGGAGGTCCTGGAATGAATCTTGCCCATATCATCGGTTATTATGCAACCATTACAGTTGAGCAAAGCTTCTTTAAGCCAACGCGAACGTTATAAAGAATCGAGTGCTAGTTTATCTAGTTATTCTCCCTTCCGGTATTCCCAGCACATCCTTCGTACTGAAACTTGGTTTATAAGAAATCGCATCTTGGATTCAACACAGTTCTCTGCTAATACGAATTCTCCATACTACATTCAACCTCGACCAACCATATATCTTCTTTAAATATTTCTTTCTTTCAAATCCTTTCTATATTAACGTGCAGGCCGAAAACACACTATTTATAATTTACAACGAACTGCTACTAATTTACTCATGCAATTATTATGTTCTCTTCGCTGCTTATAAAAGCTTGATTTACTTCAGTATTATGTCAAGATTTTTTGGTTCTTCTAAAAAAAACGTTTTATTTCGTGCGGTGAATTCATTATATTGAGCAGTGACGTTTAATTAAATGATAATCTCTCGACTTTAAATTTAAGGCTGAACCGGAAATGAAAGTAGTGAGTTCTTAAAGTAGTTTGTCAGAGAAGCTTTTGACAGGGTCATATATTGGTTGTGGGTATTTTGTAGTATATGGTCAGAGCTTGGCTAATGAGCTAAGTGGCCTATACATCAACTCTCCCCCGTTCTGTTACGAGTCCGTAGGACCTCTCAATCACTTGTTTTTTCAAGCTAACCAGCCCTTAGCCCTTGAGACAGGTTACTTCTTCTAGTCCCGGGCTCATTTCTCATGTTTCGACAGCCAAGCGGGCCCTTCCTTCCCTCATCCAACAATCCTTTTTTGTTTCAACCTCAAAAAACCTCCCCCCGATACCTTTTAACTGTTCTATAAACGTGAGGGGGGGGGGATTACAACAGGCAATTTTGTTAAACAATTCAACGACCTCAAATTCCACATGTAACTATTTAGTGGACACTATAATATCCTTTATGTAGGACATTTTGTTCAACTATTATTATTATTAAAGTTGCACAAGGCACACGTGTGGGCTGTCTTTTGTACGTGATTCCTGTTGTATTCATAACGCGAAGCGACCTATATTCCTCTAGTGTGTCGATTCCAAGCTTTCAAAATTCAAAACGGATATTAATTTTTTACGACCTTAAAATAATACGATTTCCATAAAACTTTAACTTCAGAGCCAAGAACAGTGCCTTTTCTATGATTTTATCTCTGTTTATGTGTCATGTTTATTTACCTCGAAGAGATGAATATATAAAAATCCTAAATTAATAGAAATTTAGAACTTCTTTCTCTCACTTTTTTAAGGCTTTAACTACTGATGTAAGCCGTCTTAATTACTACTTTTTTATTAGCTTGCATTCTTGTTTGTTTGTTTGTTTGTCCGGTACAAATCTGGCAATCGATTTCTAACTAACTTCCCGAATAGCTGGACATTTGAAACTTTTAGCATAGCTCAGAACGCGATGACAATGCATTATTTTAATACTTTTAGCCATCTTTCAGCAGAATTTAATTGGTTTTCAGCAAATTTTGCTGTACGGAAAGTTAGTTCAGAAAAAATCCTCTAGTTATTTTATTTGTTTTGCCATGTCCCATATTTACGCAATTTTCATTTTGACGGGTCTCAAATTTGTGATAGATAAACATTGAATGACAGCAAAACAGGAAATATCGATTATATTATTTATCGATTATATTATTTCAAATATATCAATGGCATGCTTTAGATTTGGTGTTGGGGAGATCCGTTGTACAAAGATTTATCCTTTTATAGGTTTAAGATCAGCTCTCTGGATGATTGACATTTATGTGAAGTAAATAAATTCGGAACTATTTTTTTTCACTAACATTATATATTATATATAACAATAACAATTATATTATCAACATTACATACGATTCAACAGAAAATTTAAAAACGTAGTATATAAAAAGTTCTTTTTGTCTTGAAATTATATTATTTATCTAATAACTTTAGTACCAATGACTGACTTAACTTTTATACTAGCTGGTGCACCTCCGTAGTATAATATATAGAGAAAGTATTGCGGTGCTTGCGCGAAAATTCAATTTTGATGGATTTACACGATTTGAGGTCCTCTGAGTATAAATTTTTAAAAAATCGATAAATAAAATAAATAATTATTAAAATAAAAAAAATATATATAAATTTTAAAAAATCCATAAATTAAATAATTTAAATAATACAGTTTTAAAAAATGAATAAATTTTTTAAAAAATCGGTAGTCTTTCGTCTGTAGACTGTGCCGACTGAAGACGCGTTGAGCCTTAAACTAGCAAGTGGAGCCTTGGCCAGTTTCGATAACTTTTGGCGTAAATGTTCAGAAAAATCATACCCTGAGTCAAAATTTAAAAATGAATTTTTGCTGCCCCCCTAAAACCCTGGAAAAAGAGATAAAAAAAACTTGTTGAAAAGGGTTCCGACTATTTTGATTAAAAAATTCTAATTGAAGAGAGCGTAAGCGAGCTTCTTACATTCAACGAAATATGCATCTTGTCTGTCTGTCTCTCTGTCTGTCTGTCTGTGTGTAACGTTTACGTGTCCGACGATAACTTGAGTAAAAGTTGACCGATTTAGTTGAAATTTGGTATACATCTTTCTTTTACTAATACTCAGGCTAAGTTCGTTGGACAGCGTGATCCGTCCAAGAGTTCGCGCGCAATGCTCGCGTAAACGTGAGCTTCAAATTTAAAATTGGAATTTCAGGACGGGAAAAAAGTCTATCATCACCTACTCGATGAGACGAACATTTTTTTCAAATAACATTTTTCAGTAAAACCAACAACGACACTGCTATGATTTAATAAAGATCGCTAAAACTATTAAAGCGGACCTAAACGTTTAAAATAGAGAAAACAACCTTTTTACCGATATCTTACGTTCTAACGTAACGATCTTAATAAAACTTCATGTACATCGTCTAAAGTACATTTGAAACAAGTATGTAAAATTTCAACTTGATACAAGCAGTAGTATTTGAGTAATTAAGTGATACATTTATAATATTAGTTTAAAAGCTATTCCGGGTGGTTAAGATTGTTATAGTCGTTTTGTGTGTAGGTGTGTTATGAAGTAAAGCTTTGTACCGGGTACCCCCACTCTACCCCTTACTACCCTCTTCCACTATCTTCAACTATGACATTCATCATGATTAACAAATTTCAATATTCAGTATTTTATTGCAATACGCTCGCTTCAATGATAGAGCCACGCGATGCCTAGTATATAGTCTATGTAATTGCTAATCTAACTATTTAAGTAATTTTCCCGGAAAAATCTAGTTCCTACGAAAATAGTTCTAAAAGTGGTCGGTGAGAGGCCAGTTTCGATTCCCTGCCGGAGAGGAGTTATTTTTATGATAAAATTTGATATAATGTTCAGTTATAATTAAATGTAACTACGAAAATTTGAAATAAATAACAAGTGGAAAACTCTGGAACAAGTAATTTCGTACTCGCATATGAGAAAGTTTAGTGCATGTAATAACAGAAATGCCGCCCTTACCCTTTGGCTTCTTGCCATCAACAAACCTTTAATTACAGACAATAATAATATTTAACGAGAAAATTTCTTCTTAATTTTCCTACAAGTAAACAGATAGACACTAATGTTACCACTTATTATCTATGTATGTATTCTCTTCTTTCATAATAATTCTATAAACGTATGTGTAAAATTACATGTAAAAATTTTAATAATAATTTACAAATATTATAATGTTCAAAGTCTAATACATTTTTTAGGGTCTGAAAATAAATATATATGGTATAAAAAATTGTATGCACGTATTTCATGTTAATAAAAAAATATACGAATTATGTACAATAGTGTTGCCAGAAATCTTTTTTTAAAAAAAATGATGCTACATGTTAAACTTTGGTTTATTCCATTATAATATAATAACAACTAAATTCACTTTTAAATAGAACATACGAGTATCGTTACTTATTTATGTGTATTGTAACAAAAGTGATTTCTTTACAGCCTTTCTTGTTTATTCTTAAAGAAAGGTTTATATAATTTATAGCCTTTACTATAAAACTTTTCTTTTTATTCAAAACTATTTTTGACTTTTTAAAATGATTATAAAGTCTAATAGAAAGGGGAAAAAGACTTTATAGGAAAAAAGAAGGAGTGGAGTCTATGTAAGGAAAACTAGACTGTGGACTGTGAGTGCGGTGTTTGCTATAGGAGAAGGTTTTAAGAGGATATCCCCTAGTGTTGTCTAAGCAGTAAGCTCTTGCTTCAGTCCCAGCTAAGTCACTAAGCCCTTCACCCTTACACCTCACCCAATAAGCCCTCCACACTATCACCTCTTATCACAACTCCTGACTTTTTTCTTCCAACTCCCTATCTCCACGTGTTTTTTTTTTTCCTCTCTGCCTTATTTCGACTTTACTTTCAGGTATACTTCCACCTTTCTCTTACTTTGGTGTATTTCCAAATTCTTTATTTTGAATATAGATGTAGGTTTTTATTTTGTTCAATACTTCTTTTTTACAAAAGAGCGGATAATGATACTGGTTTCTAAAGATAATATTGATGATTGTTGAAAACGTGGCAAGTTTTAGGGCTATTAAGTTATTTCTTTTTTTCATATTACTAGGATTGGAAGTGTCTCCGACTTATTACTTCTACGGAACAAGTTTTTAATTTTACCCAGACCTTCTGGAAAATGTCTCATTTTTTCGAAAAACATGACATCTTCGGAAACCATCCTTAGTGTATGGAAACCATTGATTTAGAAATCAAATGAATAAAGTTAATAATTATTGGTTTGTTAATTCTTTTCTTTTTTTTAAACATCAATTATTATATTCTAAGAAAAAAAGTATAAAGGGACATTAAGGAGGAGGGAGGTTGAATTGTCCTGATTTTCTAGTGCAAGGGTAGAATTAGTTAGAGGATGCCGGGTGCTATTTAGACTCTGGCAGGAGGCCGAGCCGAGGTGATAAAAGGCCTAATCCTTTATCACTACCACTAAGCCTTAATAAACGACTCTAAGCCTCTCAGCCAATTAGAGAACTATGCAGCCAACTTAAGCTTTTTAAACTTTTTATCAAAGAAAGGCTAGTGCGCGGAAAATATAAGACCATTTCTCTCTTTTTAGATAAATCTCGTTCCCAAAGGTATGATTTGCTATGTGTTTGAGTGTGTAAACGTCGACAGTTTGCTTTTGTTATGACAAAATATAGTCATAGTCTGCCTATGTTAAGTAAGTTGTTTACTAATGCTGTTAATTAAAGATTAGTGTGCCATATAGTCGTATTTTATGGGGAAAAGTTTGTTGAACCAATAAAAAATACAGTTTCTATGAGTTTTCCGCTGTAAACTATGATTTACAATACATATGCTTATTGTATTGTATGAGGTACAATAAAATATTAAGTATATTTTTTGAGTTCGCATCTTTGTAATGGAAGCAATAGAAGTAGGTGCTACCTAACCTCCTAAGTTCATTCTTTACATCCTCCGGCGAACAGTCTGAAATTTTCATATTCTGCTGACCATAAGCTATCTCTATAAAAAAAAAAAATAAATAAAAAAATAAATAAAATACTAGGTCTTTTTTTATTCTAATTCATTGTTTTTTGCCCAGCCTTATTTAAAGATACGGTGTGAAATCATAACTCCTCGATTAGAATAGTGTTATTTTTACACTCATGGATTATTCTTTTATGTTGTGACTTAAATCATGTAAATGAAAACTAGCATTAAGAATTAAATATAGGTTTTAAAATAAAATAATTTTTACAAAAAGGTTGACAGTTGATGTTTACTCAAATAATAATTATATAATTTTTATTTGTTTATAATAATTCTTGGTGAGGTGAAATCTTACATACTTAATATGTGTAAAAGGCAAAGTTTTAAGGACATGTTGATTTTTCCACCGTAGAAAATATAAAATGGTTAAATTAGCAGATTTTTTTTTTCGGCCGTATTTTTCTCGCCTCGTAGAGAGAAAAATTTAGGCAAAGTGTTCTCGGTCGTTTCAGGTCCAAGGTCCAAAAGCCCTAGCCGTCCATGTATACACATCGTTATTTGAGTTTTCACTTTGAACCACCTCTTCAACTAGCTGGGGGAGAGCCCCTTTACAAACCTTACCTTTAGTTGAGTATTTCCAGAGAAAAAAGGGTCTCCACGAGGTGTGCTCGCCCTTAGGGGTAAAACATGCGCCTTTTTTGTTTTTCGTTTTTTTTATTTTTGGTGGGGGCGCTAACTGGTTGTTTGACTGACTCAAAGGAAAAACCCTACACTTTATATAACTTGGTTACTATTACTTTAATCCTCACACCTTCATCCTTAACATCATACACACAAACACTTTTTGTGTGTGTGTGTGTGTGTGTGTATATATATATATATATATATATATATATATATATATATATATATATATATATATATATATATATATATATAAATGCACCGTGCAACTCAACTCGACCGAAGATATTTTATATTCAAGATTCCTTCCACGACTCAACTCCGAGGAACTGTCATGGTGTAGGAAAAAACTTCACAATTTCATCAAGCCGACGACGTTCGACAATAAGCAAACGTTTTTAATGTTATCATCTTATTGTGGGCAAATGTAACATACTTTAAATATCAGCATAAATACAAGAGCAAACCGGATTGGGCTATACAGCATAGCAAGTTAAAAGAACACAAGACAATGTAAGAAATACCGTGACAAAAAGATAAGAACGGAAGAAAAGTAACTTCCGCCGTTTCCAGCGCTCTCCGCAGCTTTAGATTCTTCAAGACTATATTGTATTTTGTTTTCTCTGGTTTTAATGTATATGTCACCTCTCTTTATGCTCTCTTTTACTACGTTTTTATTAGCTTGCTTTCTTGTTTGTTTGTTTGTTTGTCCGGTACAAATCTGGCAATCGATTTCTAACTAATTTCTCGAATAGCTAGACATTTTAGCATAGCTCAGAACACGATGACAATGCATTATTTTAATACTTTTAGCCATCTTTCATCAGAATTTAATTAGTTTTCAGCAAATTTTGCTGTATGGAAAGTTAGTTCGGAAAAAATCCTCTAGTTATTTTATTTGTTTTGCCATGTCCCATATTTACGCAATTTTCATTTTGACGGGTCTCAAATTTGTGATAGATAAACATTGAATGACAGCAAAACAGGAAATATCGATTATATTATTTATCGATTATATTAATTCAAATATATCGATGGGACGGTTTAGATTTGGTGTTGGGGAGATCCGTTGTACAAAGATTTGTCCTTTTATAGGTTTAAGATCAGCTCTCTAGATGGTTGTCATTTATGTGAAGTAAATTAATTCGGAACTATTTTTTTTTTCACTAACATTATATATTATATAACAATAACAATTATATTATCAACATTACATACGATTCAACAGACAATTTAAAAACGTAGTATATAAAAAGTTCTTTTTATCTTAAAATTATTTTTATTTACAATATATTATTGATTTTTCATTATTAAGTTTTTGGTAGTATTCATACTACGGAAAGTTTCAATTTTAATTTTAACAAAGGGAGACAGACAGAGAAAAATTATTTCTAATTGATTGTACAAGGTACAGGTACTAAATGGGTACTTTATAATTATATAAGCGATACTTCTCGGTCTAGTTCTATTGTCGTTAATTTTAACTTCTAGACTTGTGGAAAATTGAAAACATAATTCGGGACTAGGTATCGTTAATCCTTACTGACAGAGGAAATTATTCTCCAGTGTAGCTCAGTTGGTAGAGCGCTATACTGGAAATATAGAAGGCTGTGGTTCAAGTCCTGGCGCTGGAGTCTATTTTTCTATGTCTGTCTCCCTTTAATAATAATTATAATTTGATTTAATATATTATTGAGTGTCATTTCTTTATCTTTATGAAAGTTACTTAATAGATTTGAATTTCCATTTTTTTGTTATGAATACAATTTGGATCAGATTCACACAACAAAAAATACAGGTGGTCGAAATATTATATTCGATACCTCATAATGGTGACGTTACAAGTAACACCTTTTTTAATGTTAAATAATATGCCGTGAACTATTTACAGGTTCTTTTTAGTATTAACTTTTGTTTAAAAACGTTTTTACAGATGTGTGAACGAAGTAAATGTTGGTTCGTAAAAATTGAGTGATAGACCGACAGACAGACACGGATCCAAATATATGTTCCCTGATGTCTGAAAAGGATTTCTGCCTTGGAATTTTTTAAATTGGAGACATAAAATGCTTGTTCTGTAGTTCTGTAGAACGACCACATAAGTCGGTTCGCAAGCTAACATCTTAATACTTATTATTGGTCCAAATTTTACTTAAGGTATAGTTTTTTTCTTTAGAACGATCTCATAGCTTCCGTTACCATAGATAAGCTCGGAAGCAAAATTATAAAATTTACGCTTATACATGTTTAAATAAATTCGTGAGAAAAGGTTTTTAATATTTACTTTAAAAAGAAATTGCTTTTCTTACTTTTTTTTAAACTTCAAAGAATAAATTTAAAAGTGGCTTTATATATTTTTTTATTTCTTTCTCTCAAAATGTAAATATTCGCATTGTATATTTATTATTTTTTTCGCTTAATACAAAGAATGTTGGTATATGTCAAGTTGTTTGGTTAATACAAATATAGAAATTTTATGTCGTGTATATTAAGAATTATTTTGAATATAGGACAAAATATTAAATTATTATTATAGGTTAAAGTTAAATAATATTTATTTATCTTGTGTTCTTATTTTTAACTATATTTTAGATAAACATTTTAAACTCATGTTAATTTAAAAAGCGTTTTCCCTTTTATATTTGTAAATATCCCAATTATATTTTATTTGCTTCCCTTTTGTCTATTTATTTTTATACGATTAAAGTTAAATGCGTATTTTTACTTTTACATGTATGTGGTATATATAAAGAGAATATTTTGAGTTTGAGTTTGATTGATTTATAAGTTTTAAGGTCCAAAAAAGTCATTTTAAGGTCAAAAAAAGGATTACGTTATATGTTTTTTTGTTTATATCCTGCATAATTTGTCCATCACAAATCAATTAATGATTAATTTAAATAACATTATTAGTGTATTCAAAGAAACTGTCCAAACTGGATAGTGTTAAAGCGGTTTCTTCCGCACATAGTAGAAACTCTTTCTCTGTATAGTGTTTAATCTATTTAATTTTATCTGTATAAGTGATCTACCTTTTTCTTTTCTACACTTCACACGATCTCAGAACTAAATGAATATTTTTTCCCTGTCTCCAAAATTTATCTTCTCTCATAAAACATTTCCGAATTTTAAACCTTTGATCAAGACAGGAGAATAAAAATTATATCATTTTTTCCCCTCATCTTTCAATCTAACTGTGTTGTTCTAAGAAAAGCCATTATCAGGAGTGTTAGAAGATAGGATGGTATGATACTGACTAATGCCATCCACTCTGTTATCTAGCCATGGATTTTGATAAATGTGATCTCATTAGTTGTATGTGTCTCCGTGTTACAAGCCCTTGAGCCCCCTACACTGAATAATCTCTTACCCCTACAGATAATTGGACAATTAATTTTAAATAATTACTCTTATCTTTTTTATTAATATTAATGATTAACTCATTTATATTTAACCCGATCCAATGCATACTAAATAGCATCCTTCTTTCCTTTTTTTATAATATTTTTCCCCTTATTATAATTTTTTTTTATTTAATTAATTATTTATGTTCTGTCTGTAGAATTATGAATCACTGCAATCTTTCGGTTCATTATGAACGTTGTAACTTTTTTTTAAACCCATTAAATTTTAATGTGAAACAAAAAAAATGTATTTGTGTATATAATGAAATTAATATGCTACTTTTACTATAATAAGTGTATTTTTATATCTATTAAAATTGCTTTAGTAATTTGACCCTGTACTTGTTTAATATATTTACTTTATACTATTTTAAAAATTTAGTCTGCAGAAAGAAGGTATTATGATGTTTCTAAAATTCTTATACGTTTAAAGGTTTTATGAATCATACAGATTTGTAAAACTATGTCTGTCATCTGGGCACGTGTAAAGCCTACTTAAGGGGATTTTAATGATTTTTTAAATTTATTTATGTTGTATTATCAATCAACAAAAATTCAAATTATAAACATCCTCAACACACAAGTTCTCTCTACTAGTAGGATTCGGAAATGCTGGCCTTAGCCAATATAGTTCATGCTTATAGCTTGATTTATCTGACCTCAATAATATTATTATAATTATAATTCGACTTATTATGCCTTTTATTTATAATTTGTTTATCTTTTATTTCAGATATCGCCATCTTGAATCTTACTCCTTGTCAAAGTGAAGCAATTAGGTATGTTAATTATTAATTACTACATTATAATTTTGATACAAGTTACTAAAATTATGAACATTTTTATTTCTATGTATATACTGTTTTCCTTTAGTATAATATATTTAATTATTGCTTCTGAGCATACCCATGGTAACGGAAGTTATGTGATCTTTCTGAAGAACTAAGATATTTTATATGTCTTCAATTTCAAAAATACCAAGAGAGAAATCAATTTCAGACATAAGGAAACATTTTTGGTTCCGTGTCTGTCTGTCGGTCTGCGTTGCTCAATGTTTGAGAAAACATGTCTTAATTCTACTCGTCCGATTTTAATGAAATTTGTATGAAGGTCCCATATAAGTTTCAACCTTCTACGCTCATTTGTTTCTCTTCCACATGCGCACAAACATACATTTATTTATGTTAGCTTCAAAAGATTAGTATGAAACTTTTATAGTTTATCGAAAGCAACCCGCATATAACCCCAGATTAGTTTAAATCGTCTGCAGTCTTCAATTTTTGCTAAATTGATATACTCACTTAAAAAATCAAAACAATTTTGACAGATTAAAAATAAATCCCGTCAAGTACTTGCCAGCAAGTTACTAAAAAGGTTCCTTCGGTTATATAATTTCACAAATACTACATTATTTTATTATTATTATTATTTTATTTTTAAACTAAAATATTTATAAAAAGTTTCACTTTTGAGAAGCAAGGTGGCATTTATTATCCTTTAGAATCTTCGGAATGCACTTACATATTTTGTTCTTTTAGGGATAAAATGGCCTCCATTTTGAAAATACGATGTATATTTGTGAACTAAATTTCAATACCTTTAAAATGATACCCAACTTCAAATTTTCAAATAATAAAAATGTTGGGGCTCTATAGTTACAGCCCCCTAAAATTTATAAAATTTAACTTTTTTGAAATCAACTCCTTGAAATTTTATTGGACCACAGAGATATATATTTATGTATTTTTGTCCTTACTTTTAGGACCTATCATAATGGGGTAGTGCAGGGGGGGGGGGGATTTTGTGTTTGTTTTAATTTTGTGGGGGGTAAAATAGCCGCCATTTTGGAAACGCGATATATATTTGTGATCTACATTTCAATACCTTTGAAATGATACCCAACTTGAAAATTACAAAAAATATAAAATCTATTCGCAATTGATCGCAGATCGCATAAATTTTGAGTGTTTAAGTCCGCAATAGTTTTTCTGTTATAAATCTCGCAATAAAGTTTAAATTGTATACCAAATTTCAAGTCTATAGCATCAGTAGGTCGGGAGATATACTCCAAGATGCGATGGACGGATGGACCAACTGAGTAACTACCAAAAGCATAAGGGTTTCTAGGATGACCTCGAAACCCTAAAAACGGGGAATCAATTAAACAAATTAGACAATAATGGCTTGTAAACGCATAAAATCAATAAAGTACTTAATAGGATGCGAGGAAGCTATGTGCCACACCAATTGGCAGTCTATTTTACATTAATTAAAGTATAAATTTAGCAAAATTTAAGGAGCGCAGACGGTTGAAATTTACTGGGGACATCGGCAGGCTACTTTCGACAAACCATCCAAATTTTAGAAAAATCAGATGTTCTTTTGATGATATAACTGTAAATAAATGTATATTTATGTGCATTTGGGAGAGGATAAAATAGGCGCAGGTTAAAACATATATGGGACCAACAATGGGCAAATTATGACCTACCATCTAAATTTCAATAATATCAGATGATTTTTTTCTTTTTTTTTTTTTCTTATTCCGGGGGCCTTTTCACCTGAAGACGCAGGCCACTTAGGTGGGCCCATTGAACAAACCCGGGTAAGGGAACAAAATCTTCACACTCGTGTGAAGATATGGTCGTTAACCATGACTCACCTCCTGGTTGTAATACAACCAGGAGTGTCATGATCATGATTGCCAGGCCGAAACCTGGTGGTGCCACTCTTTCGAGGAGCTTCCCATTTGTTTAAACAATGCTGGGTGGGGACATTGAGCGGGGGGCCTGGTCCGGGAATCTAACCCAGAGCTTCGGTCACCTTCTGACCCGGCTCGATGCGAATTAACTTGCGTTATTACACGGCAAGCGCTCTAGCCTCCGAGTCACCCAGGCCCCATATCAGATGATTAGTTTTTAAGATATGTTTTTAATTAACAGCTGTATTAGAAATTTTCTGTAAACATTTTACAGTAAACTATTTATCGGGAGGAGAAATGGCCGACTTAGAGATGGAATCATTACAATATTATTAACCCAAGCCGTTTCATGACCGAGTACTTCTCGAGTTGTTGTGGCACATTCCATATTCGTTGTACGTTCTTAGAAGAACGGTTGAGGTTGGTCAATGTTCTATATAGGAATAAATTTGCTTTGATGTTTCTAGTAATTGATGACAAGTAACACCAACAATGAACATGCAGTTTAGCATGCAAAAATGTTAAATATCACCAATTCTTTCTTAATATTTCTATTGCATTCATTTTATATTACGAATATGCACTGGTATTATTTTTGGTTTCTATAATGTTAATAAAGAAAAAAAACAAAAAAAAACACTGTTTATTTCCTTTATTATTACATTTTTTTAGCATAATTGTTTTCTTCAAAGATAATGTGTAACCCAAACTAACTTTACTGTTTTTTTTTCCTACGTTAAAAATGTACACAATGGACAGAATATAGGATTTGTTTAGAGCTAGGGGTCAAGAAAAAATATCCCTTTTCAGTTATTATTTTCATTTTTAGGATAAAAGAAATAAAAATCCTATAAAAATGTACAAAACAATTTTCCCCAACCCAAAAAAAGAGCTTTTCCTTGAAACTCTTATTTTTTTTTTTAGAAAACCGTGAATACAACATAGAAAAAATAAGGGCACAAGGTGTAACAAAAGCCACTTTTTTGCACACTTTTTCAACCATCTCTTTTAAACCCTTTTCCTGGCGGCATAATTTCGATTAATGTGAAACCTTCTCCTTTTTTTACAAGGGTTGAATAAAACGTAAAAAGGGCACGGGGTAAAGGTTGTGATAAGGTTGAGGGTATGCGATTACGGAGGGCTTTGGCGGGAAAAAGTGAATGGGACGTGACGTCATAACCGCAATTACCCGCGCTTTTTTTTTTTTTTAAAAAAAACCCTTTCCCAGTAGCTCGTTTCAATTAATTACGCACGGCATTAAATATATTTTACGCTTTTTAAAGTATCTTCTTTTTTTTAGGAAAAATCCCCAAAAGATACACATCTGAATAGGTTTCTTTATCTGCGATATGGAAGTAGTGTGGCATATGGTAACATGTATGGTGGTTTAAAAACAAAAGTCAAGAGGTTATATTAACTTAGAAAAATGGTCTATTACATTAATATCACTTTTAAAACAATATTACTTAATTAAATCTTAATGGCACAAGATGTAGATTACTTTCTTCCATTATGTATGGAAATTCTAATGGTTAATTGCCCAATATAAATAATAATTCAAAACATTATGTACTAACTAGGGTACCTACTACATTATTGATGACGATATCTAGTGTAATTGATGACTATCTAATAACTTCAAACATTTGGAGTTTGGAGTACGTCATAAGCAAAGTCATATAATATATTATGTTATTAAATGAATTGGATTGGAAGTTTTCCTAAGCAATGCAAAACACTGTTTTCATCATGAATGCAAAACACTTTAAAGAAGAAAATTGGCTCCATAATTTATTGCCTCTCTTATGAAAGTACATTGAATTCTTCTTTAATTGGTTATCTTTGATGTAAATCTGCGCTATGTGTATTAGTTGATTAATCAAGAATTGATGCTTATGTATGAAATAAAGAGTAATTAATTGTACTCCTTGGTTTTTTTTTTTTCTTTTTAAGTGGATAATCATTGGCACTTCTTTAGACTGTTACTCCCCTTATAAAAACATAAGTGTGATATTCCTTTGTCCCAAAGTATATTGGACTAAACATCCCTTTGTCTTAATAGTTATTTAGTTAAAATATCTATTAAGGCTGTTTGATGTTTGCGCAAACATGATGTTTGACGTGTATGGCCTAAATTTGCCCGACTTCAGGTTTACGCAAACATTTTGCGCAAAATGTTTGATCGTGTATGGGGGCCTTAAGGAATCGGGAACATTGTTATCATTCTGATAAACGAGTTTTTTGTCTCAATATTTAAAATGACCTTTATGGATACTTTTTTTTTATCGATCCCTTTTGTTGTTCATTGTCATAGAACTAATATATATTTTTTTTAACCGTTAAGGTCATAATGTTTATCACTATATTTCTATCAGAACAAAATATTTTTTCCATCTGGCGGCATTGTTAAGAACCTAAGGTTTAAACTATTTAATTGCTGAAAGTAAATACAACAAAAAACAATCCAAATAAATCTTTAAGCTTTTATCCATGGCAGAGATCTTTTCTTAAATCGTTTTTTTTTTTTTTTTTTTCTTGGTTTGTATCATCCCTGCAACAGCCATTTGTGTCAGCCTTTGCAGTAGTGCCAGCAAAACGTTTAGTAATAC
Source organism: Gerris lacustris (assembly GCA_951217055.1). NCBI lineage: Eukaryota > Metazoa > Arthropoda > Insecta > Hemiptera > Gerridae > Gerris > Gerris lacustris. Next base: position 37,946,508 of record OX578281.1, read on the forward strand.
TTTTTTTTTTTAATATTAATTATGTGACTTCTCTTATTAAATAACTTCAGAAGTCTGGATCACTTCTGATTTAATTTTGATCGTAAATTTAAATTTGATAAACTGTGTTCGCGATAATTCTTTAGAAGACAGAATGAAATATTTCGGTGCTTTTAATCTTATTAATACGTTGACAAAATATAAATATTAATAATAGATTACCAATAAAGCTTGTTTATTATGGGTATTAAATCACAATTAAGTGTTGTGAAATAAGGCAAATAATACGGAAAGTTCCGCGCCATAACCCAGGATGGAACCTAATATCCTGATATTGTGGGTCCATCCCATGTAAGAACAAGCTCAACTTCGCGGGTCATTAACATAAGGGCAAAATTAACCTCTATTTCCATATTTCGTGAACAATTTCCCCTCTTATATAGGCTGACATTGTGTATATATATTTCTGTTTTGTGGTTTAAATAATTTAAAGTTTTGGTGCTTCTCGGTGCCTTTCGTATAAACGGTTGATATTTGGCAAAGACTTGGTAGATTCGCTTGGATTACACTAAATCCGAATCAGTTTTCGAGCAATTTAGCACGGGATATGGAGGACTGTTCACCCCGTGTAGGGTTAGTCGCTTGTCGGAATATCTCCAGCTCTCTTGCCTACCTACTCTTCCTTGTTTTTATGTTTATATTTTCCTCCTGGATCCATTTTATCTTTAATCTAGAACCATGTTCTGCTTTCCTGCAAGATCACAAAAAAGCCCATCACAAGATATTATTTTCGCGATAGAATGGTAAATAGCATTAAATAACGTAAACTTTTATTATACGAATTGCAATTGCAGTTGGTTCTATTATTTCGTTGTTTCAGGTTATTTTTATTTAAAGATTTAATATGGCTTAAAAAGCATTTATGTGTAGGTACACTTGATTTAAAAAAAAATATAATATGCCAATTAGTGTGGCACATAGCTTCCTCGCATTCTATTACGTATTTTATTGATGTTATGCTATTACAACCAAATAATGTCTAATTTATTTAACTGTTTCCCAGTTTTTTAAATCCATCAAAATTGTTTTGATTTTTTACATGAATTAAAATATCAAAAGTTATCCAATTTTCATACAAATCAAATGAGTACTTTTGAAGATATATAGGTATAAATAAATGTATGCTTGTGTTTAAGAGGAAAATATGGGCGCAGATAATTGAAACATATATGGGACCAACAATGAGCCAATTATGACTTACCGTCGACATTTTATTAAAATCGGACAAGTAGTTTTTAAGATGGTTCGCAAAAATTGAGCGATTGACAGACACTGAACCAAAAATATTCCCTGATGTTGATGTCAGAAACTGATTTCTGTCTTGGGATTTTAATAATCGTAGATATAAAAAATTATCGTTCTCCGGAACGATCATATAGCCTCCGTTACCTTCGGTAAGCTCGGAAGCAAAAATAAATCATTAAAATTAAAAATTGTTCCTAGCAGATTATTTTTTTTTAATTTTTGGGTAAAAGTAATTAATAAGGACACTTTCGATATTTCGGCCCCTCCTTTGGCTAATACTCAAGCTGGTTAGAGGGTTAATTTGTATTAACTTGTGAAAAAGGTGAGTTAATTTTGAATCCTAATAATTCTCGGCCATTTTATCTGTTTCAATTAATGTTAGTATTAAAGTTTGAAACCTTTCTATGAGTTGGAATAATTAGAGAAGTGACTATTTGTGTACAATGTAATCGTGGTAATGTGGTAAAGAATATACGAATTATTTGTTTATTTTAAGCTTATAAAAATATCAGAAAAATTTGAAATTAGGTTTAACTAAAGTCACCACAAATATAAAGATTTAAAATTAGTATTACTACTTCATTCTTCCCTATACTTTGTGCTAGTTTCAGCTCCCGCTAAAACTAGCAGTCGTGTGGCATCACGATCTGCTGACATATATCACTTCATGTTTTACTGACCAAATTCATCCCTTTTAGAGCTTAGCTTTGCGACTACCTGGATAGTTAAAGAACAAACCTTTTTTTTGTATTGTTTTCAGGTCTGCAATAGTACGTACGACGAATACAAGTCCATATTGATATTTTAATTTGTAAGTTGTAAGTCTATTGAGGTGTTATGTAACCTTTTTCAGCCAATTTTTGGAGATCATAATAATGTAGGACCAGACACAAGGCTGTGGCCTTCCATTGGAGCCTTCTTATTACTAACTGGTCAATCGAAAACAACCGTATTTGGTCGAGTTATAGACATTAGGAGTAACTTATCGATTATAACAATACAATTAACCGTCGAGGCAATGAGAGAATAATTCAAGGAGGGGCCCAAATAGCACCACTCGGTATGATCAAACTAAAGAATTAAACACACCACATAATAAAAAAAAACATAGATGAAATAAGTTGGTCCGCGAGACTAGCAGTCTATCTAATATTCACATTATTATTGAGGTAGTCCCCCATTGCCTCCTTTTTCTTCCTGATGATCATACAATAAGTTATTATTTTGTGGGAATCAGCTACTTTTCGGATCTACTCGATCAGAAATCGACCTCATTAATCTCTCTCTAGGATTAGAACTACTGACTAATCATATTATAATGTCAAAGATATAATTTGCTAGAACTAAATATAACTTGTTATTGTGTAAAGAGGGTAATATTGTTTCCAATTACATATTTAATTTCGTAGCAGTTCCTCTATTATTTAAAGTGATGAGATGTAGGTTTCGCTGCCAGGGTAAGCTTTAATTGAAATTTATGTTCTGTTAAATGCTTCCTTTCAAACATTTGACATTTCATCATTAGGGTCTAGAATGACTCCACATACGCTTTTCAAGTCATTTGCAAGTTCTCAGAGGGTTAAACATGTGTGAACTCAAATTTTGTAATATGAAATATTGACACTGACTTCATGAATTCGTTTTAAAATTGTCTGGCAATTAGTGTGACACATAGCTTCCTCGCGTCCTACTACAGGGCGAATGGTCACATGAGAATATAGTATAATACTATCCCACTGTTAATTAAATTATTGGTTGTTTGACCTATTTCGATTCCCAGGTGTGTCACATTAATTGTTATACCATATTAAATGTAGCAGACGGCTCTCTCTTCACAGCACATAACTAACTATATGTTCTCTAGTGAAGAGATAACCTTAGATGCACTAATATATTAAATTGGTATCACTTGTAAAATATGTAATGTATTATTTGTATTATTTTTTTTTAATTAATAAAGGTATTAATATTTTTTTAAAAAAATGGAACATCTGCAGATTAATAACGACTAACCATACAAATTTATTTAAAATCAGATGATTTTTTAAATTTGTAGGGTTGATAAAAATAAAGTTTGTTCTCGTGCAGAAGAGAAGTATAGTAATACAGTTTAAATAATTATGAGACCAATAATGGGCTAATTATAACTTACCATCTACTTAACGATTTGTTTTTAAGGTATGGTGGTTCGTAAACATTTTGATAGACGGATAAACACGAGACCTAAAATGTTCCCTGATATCAGATTTCTGTCTAGGTAGAAATATATTGTTCTTTAGAATAATCGCAATTCGCAATGCTTCAGTTACATTCAGTAAGCTCGGAAGCAAGAACTAAAAAGTTTAAAGCAAGAGCAAAAAAATTAGAATAATACATTGCGTGACCATATTAACAATGAATTATTAAGCTTAGGATCTGTATTAGACCAGATAAAAACATTATTAAGATTGGTAGCGAAATAACAAGCACACACAGAATAATAAAACCGAACACAGGGATCTGTGAATCAATTCCGGGCTGCGGGTTTCATTCTTATTTCTCTTTCTCACTTCCTCTTCAATAAAAAAATATGTCCGATACAACTCGTATTAAACTTTCTGATATACGGGTCTTTAATTATTACTTGGCTTTGTTTTTCTATTTGTTAGTTGTTTCGGGTTTTCCTTGATTAGATTTAATTATTATTGAACATTTTATCTACATTTACTATAAATATAATTCCTCCTCGGCGGGGAATCGATCGTGACCTCTCACACTTTGCAACAATAGCTATTTCCTCCGGAACTAGATTTTCCCGGGAAGACTTCTGGTACGGTTAGATTCGTATTTAAGTGAAATACCTACATTTTAGAATTTTTAAATCAAAATCTTATTGTTAATCTAATCCAAATAATTTTGGAGATAACGCCCTTCCCCCAAATGGAGAGCTAAAAGCTCATTTTTTGATTTCGCATCAAAATTTGATTTTTCAGAATATGTTTGCCAAATTTTTTCGTAATCGGCCTAGTAATTTAGCCTTCACGCGTCAGAAGACAGACATTTTTAAAATACTTTTTTAGACTCAAGTGTCCTTAATACGTATAAATCCATCAAAATCGAATTTTTGCGCCATCACTACACTTTCTCTTTATATATAATATATACTATGTATAGAAAGAAAGTAAAAAAAAAAAAACTTTTTTTCTCTTGGCATAGATATCTACAAATTTAACATTCTTAATTAAAGTTTCTTTTACAAATACTTTTAGGTTTAGAAAATAAATTACTTTAGTGAGTCTAAATGAATTTTATTCATGGCATCATTCCTACAACTTTTTTATGACCTATGTGACGTTATAAATAATATATATTTTCTACTTCTACTACATTAATTATTGATCCTTATATGATAAATGTAATCCTCATAATCTATAAAATTAGAAACTAACTAACTAAAAATGAAATTCTTTATTCATATAAGAAATACATATCATAAATCATGAGTTCCAAACTATTCTGACGAAAGTACACAAATATTTCTGTCTCTAATGTGCATTAGTATTCTATAAGTGGTTGTTAGTTCCGCCCCTTCTCTGAGATGGCTAGATAGCGCTGAGGTAGCGTCTTTCTTCCCCCTTGTTTTAGTAGTCAGTTGCTCTTTAGACCCCGTCCCATAAGGTCGGTTCCACCCGCAGGCTTACTTTGTTTACGTTCGTATACAGTACGTGTTCCAGAGTTTCGTCAACTTTAAGTTGACCTGTTTGTTTTTTTAAGTGTTATTCTGTTTGTTATAAAAATTATATCTGTTTAGTTTCTAATTACGTCGAGAACAAATTGATTTGAAAAAGGAGGTACATTTCATCTTTTTCACTCAATCACACAAGGTATTGTTTTGCTTTTGTAAATTTGTTTTAATTAATTAACATTTTAAATAGTTATACCCAACCATCAATTAAACCAGTGTTTCCCGACCCAAAGTAGGGTCGCAAAAAATATTTTAGGGTCGCGAAAAATCTTTGAAATTATACAGAAATAAATTAAAAATCCTTTTTTTAAAAAAACAAAACATTATATGTATATAAATATGTTCCACGGCATTAAAATATATAAATTAAAGATAATAACTTAAAAATAATTAAAGTATAACGATGAATTCATAAAAGTAAAGGAATGTTATTAGGAAAAGATAAAAACGAATACTTGAAAAGTTTATAAAAATAAAGCGTCAAAATAAGGAGTATTGCAACGAGGAGTAATGAAATTTCCTAGAAGCTTGGATCTCTTTTCTTTAAACTTTCGACAAAGAGTCTGCAGCCGGCCAACATGAGTTCAGGAATTAGTAGGCGCTTTATACGACATATAATACAAAACTGATATAATTAAAAACAGACACAATACAGAAATAAACAAATCAAGCAATACCATTAACTAAAGATCTATATGTAAATTAATTCAGTTATTTTACGAATAAACTGAAGTCAGTGCAGCACATAAGATCATCAGTGTACTCAGTTATTTTTTAATTTAAATAAATCAGCCTGCAATCCCTCCTTCCTTATCCAATAATGATTTAGAAAACATGTTGTTCAACTTTTCATTAGGTACAAGGTACAAAATATCCATTCTGTTCAGTTTTGTTTTGGTGAGTGCATTTATTGGTTTTTAGTTTGATTAATTTTATCATGATCAATTGGGGTGATGAACAATTTCGTTTATTGAAATGTTTCGTGATCGGAGTTTATTGTGGGAAATCCTTTATAAATTCCTGCGTACTATACTTTTTTCTCCCTCGGACTAGGCTGGGCCTTACCCAAAAACTCCTTGGGTGGTGACGCTGATCTTGCTGGCTTCCAACAACCGCAACGATAATTGCAGTTGCCGCCACTGCAGTATCTTCTAAATTCATTTAAAAGTTAAATTAAATTAAAACTAGGTATTTAAATTCACTATTTGTCGCTCGACTAGTAATCTGGACAAGTCAAAAAGTCTACCTCGTCGATCGGCATATTATGGACACGGCTGAAGAATTCAATCTCTTAGGGACAGGTATATCCCTTCAATCCTTAGGGTATGCATTGTGCAATACAATATATTCACGGTAGGGTCGCATAAATTTTAAAGAGAAATTTAAAGGATCACGGCATCAAAAAGGGTTGGGAAATGCTGAATTAGACTATTGATACAAAGGATACAACTGCACTTCTTAATATTATTAATATTTATATTTTAAATATACTGCATGTTTTATTACTGGAGAAGTAGAACTATTTGTACAATTTGTATTTGTGCATAAAATAAAATTATAATTAAGTTTCAGGAACACACAAGTAACTTGAATGTGTTTCTTTTGTTCGTATCTAGTAATTAATATCATTCTTATCTGAGAAAAAAACAAAACCATAACAATGCACTAAGTAAAGAACTAACGTGTAAGATTGATAAAATAGATTTAAAGATGATTCTATTATCAAGTATTTTTTTATAATTTTTGATTTTTAACGTTTGACAAAGCGGGAATGGAAAAAATTCTGCATTGCTTAAAAATAAATACAAAATATAGAAGAAAAATACATTCATAATTGAGTTTCAAATGCTGAAAAGTAAATTAGTTAACTAAAGATATATGTAAATTAATTCAGTTATTTTACGAATAAACTGAATTCAGTGCAGCACGTAATTATATTACATCCAATATTTTATTCTGAAATTCCTATACAAAAGTGAGTATGATGAAGTGAGCGTAATGTAAATTGTTTACCAATCAGTGTGGCACATAGCTTCCTAGCCTGATGCTGTTATATTTTTACAACCCATTATTTTCTAATTTATTTTATTCGCCCACCGCACCATTTTGCTTTCGAGCTTACCGAAGGTAACGGAAGCTATGTGATCGTTCTGAAGAACCAAAACTTTTTATGTCCCCTATTTCAAAGACAGAAATCCTTTTCAGATATCAAGAAACATTTTTGGTCTCGTGTCTGTCTGTACAAACATATTTTAAAATCTACTGGCCCGATTTTTATGAAATTTTGATAATACTGTTCTGCAAAAAAAACTTCAGAATGAAAATGTCCTTTTCTAAAGTATTTTTGTGTGCTGAATCTGAATCTGAAGTCAAAATTTCTTCTATACGTACAGTTTTCTCGGTAAGTGCGCCTGAAGTTCGGAAAAATTGTTTTTTTGGTGGTTGTCGACCCAACTTTTCGCACAAAAAAAAATTATTGGGCGTTTTAATATCTTCAAACCACGAAGAACAGGAATCTAAAGAAAAAAAAAAATATGCTGACCTTACTTTTTAAAAATAAATAAAATAAATCGATTTTTTCTCATATTGATTCTTTGTATTTCTATTTGCTTTTTCAGCAATATATGAAATGTTTTCTGACTTTTTCTTACATTAATCTAGAGAATTGCAATGTATGTGACCGACGGGGGGTACACGAAACATGGGGGGGGGGGGGTAATAAAAAAATTGGGCAAAACCACAACTTTCATTTACTTTTTTCAATCAAATATGATATGCTAAAATACAATATTCCCCCCCCCCCCCCAATTTTTCTTGTACCCCTCTCGGTCACATATATTGGAATTACATAGAATAATGTCAGAAAAAAGTCACAAAACATTTCTTATAGTATAACTGAAAAAGCAATAGAAATACAAAGACTCAATATGAGGAAAAATGTTTTTTTTTTTTTTAAATCTTATTTTTCAATTTTCTTAAAACAGTAAGGTCAGCTGATTTTTCTTTTTACTTTAGATTCGTGTTCTTCATGATTTGTACGCCCAATAATTGTTTTATTACAATTTTTTTTTTTTGGCGAAAAATTGGGTCAAAAACCCCCCAAAACACATTGTTTCCGAACTTTAGGCGCATTTTCCGGGAAAACTATACGTAAAGGAGAAATTTTAACTTCAGATTCGGATTTAGCAACCTGGAATACATAAGTTCCGAAAGTTCGTTAAATTTTGCAGAATAGTGTAATAGGTAACAATTAACCCATTGTTGGTCCCATATAAGTTTAGACCTTCTGCTCCCTTTTGTTTCTCTTGCACATTCACTCAAACATACATTTATTTACACGTATATCTTTAAAAGAGCTCATCTAATTCTAATCTAATTTATGAAATTTGGATGGTTTGTTTAATGTAGCCAACAGATGGTCTGATAATAATTTTCTAGCTCTATTGATACTTTCTGTATGTAAAGATTGAAAACAATTTTGACAGATTTAAATAGGTTGTAAAATCATTAAAGTATACGCCATTGGACGCGAGGAAGCAATAGTGTGCCACACTAATTGAAATACTATTTTACCTGGATAAATTTATTAACTTAACAAAATTTAATTTAAGCGACAACTGTTGCTAAAATTAATATGGGACATCTTGTGGGCTGCAGTAGGTAGCATTTTAATTTTTTAAACATCATATAAGTACATTTGAGGAATTAGGTCTTAGCAAAAGCTTTTTGTGTAGTTGAATAGAAACCCAGTTGAAAGTTATATGGGACTAACAAAAGACTAATTACATGCCCAACATTAAATTTGGACAAGACATTTTTAAAGATATATTGGTTCACAAAAGTTGTAGATAGACAGACATGAGATCAAAAATGTTACCTGATGTCTGAACAGATTTCTGTCTTGGAATGTTTGAAAACAGAGACATAAAAAATGTTTGTTTTTCAGGAAGGTAACTTAGCGTCCGTTATCTTTTCTAAACTTGGCAGCAAAAGTGTAAAAGGGACAGCTTGAGTTCGGTTGCGCGCCAAGTGGTTAAACTAGTAACTATATACAGTAAACTAGTAATCAATTTTTGATAACTTAAATATCTCCCTCTTGTATTTCTTCGATTCGTTATGTCCAGTCTCGTATTCCCTTGTTTTTACTCTGCCATGTAGAGAAGAGTGATGTTCCTTTGTCCGAAAGTTCTCTTTTCAAAGGTATACAATCTCTCCAGCGTATAAAAGTGAATTTATCCCATTATTCTAGTCCAGATGTATAGAATATGACAAGAATGGACATCACGAAAAGAAGATGTGCCAAACTTTTAATATTAAGTCAACGTCATATTTGTTTGCATGTAACTTATACGGTACTGCACTTAACCATTTAGTATTCCATCTTCTTGGGAAGGATTTTCGATTTCCAGTTGACATGCTTGTTTTATTAACTCGCTAGTGTAGGATACTTATTCATGTTTATCCTCCAAAATATTACATAAAAAAATAATATACAATTTATATGAGCCCGTATGCCCCTGTATGCCTGTACTGTATACGCCACTCTCTTTCACTTGGACCCTTCCAAAATCATATATACTCACCATGATTTATACCAAAATCATATAACTTTGTATATGTTAGGGTTGTTTGATGAACTTTTCGCTTGTATTACGTATTTCTAATTTACTCTATGTAACTCTTGTTGCCAATTTATTTAAACATTAACTGTACAGTTACATTTAATACTCGAATCTATTATAAGAGAAAAATTGTTTATTATACTCGTAATAATACATTAATCTGACAGCTCGAGTGATGCACCCTGTGGTAAAACGAAAAACAAATGAATAAATTAAATGATAAGATAAGGTAAGATTTCCTTACCGACTCTCGGTATACCGATTCCTTACCGCGCGGTAAAGAATCTGTACCGAATCGGTAAAACATATAGGCGCTCGGGTAAAGAATCTTACCGCATCGGCATACTAGCTTACCGATACCGTACCGACAAGTCAGGGAGCGGCATTATTCTAATTATTTTATGTGATAAAATTATCTTGAATTAATTTAGCTTTGAGTTTGTAGGTGCCGGTACCGATAAATAAAAAAAAAGTCTAATGTAGCCGCAGGCGTTCTTCTTTTGGAATAAGTACTCAGTGGCGTAGCTAGGACATTAGGGGCCTCCCGTAAGATCTTTTTGGGGGCCCCTCGCCAAAGAAAATTGATAAGCAAAAAAAAAAGTGATACATTTTGTTATGCTCTAAAGGGGCCCACCCCCATCGACTTTGGTATACGAAGATAGTACTTCAGGTTTTTTTCTGGATTTGGGGGCCCTCTGGCACTGGGGGCCCGCCCGCAATGCTGGCCCGTGGCCCGCCACTGTAAGTACTGAGTCTAGATTTTAATATATGTGTGTAATACCTATTAGGGATAAAAGTAATATTATGTTCCTTAACGGTTTTGTTTGTAGAAAAGTTGGTCCTTGTCCAGACTATCTTATTGGTCTCCTCCTTTAGAGGAAGTCACAATGACCTCATCGATACAATGTTAAAATAGAGAAATCGTTTGGCTAGTAATAACCGGTGCTATAGATATATAAAAGTAAAAAATAAACATCTTCGCAGAAAAGAAGTGTAAACTTCTTTTATTTTTTTTTAAGTGAACATTACCATATCCACGAAAGCGTGAAAAAATATATAAAATCTCATAAGTAAGGAACGTTGTTTCAAGCCAGATCGGCTGGAAAATATATTCCAAAAAATAAAAAAGTTTAGGTGCCAAAGAATATTTTATATATTCTTATGCATATGAAATATATACATCTTTCTTCAACACACACACACACACACATATATATATATATATATATATATATATATATATATATATATATATATATGTACTACTTATCCTTCGATACTCTCAAATACCATGTTTTAACTTTCTCACGGGTTAAACATCCAGTTAAAGTTTAGTTAATAAAAAGTTTTGTTTTTTTGGAGTATTTTAAATGGTTTTTACGTGTTTTGTATCGATCTCTTATAAGACGGATTAGGACTTTTATTCGTTTCTATTCTACTATCAAAAACAGCCATTGAGCTTGACTTTCCAATCTGATATTTTGGGAAGTCTAAAAGGAATTCTAAAAATAAGGGGGGATAAGCGTTTCTTTGTTTACTCTAGTGTGTCTCCGGTCTGTAGACTATTTAACTTAATGATTTATAGTAGCGTCCAAACTCTATTTAATTTATAGTTGTATAATTAGACAGTTTGTATCGATGATCTATTTATAAATGAGGAGATAGACATGAGATAATGGAATCTATATTAGTTTGAATGTTTTTGGAGTTTCTTTTTTGGGTCTAAATATTGAAATGATTGATGTTTATAATATTTTAATAGACTCTTTAACATTTTTTTTTTTTTTTTTTTTTGGCTTTAAAGGTCCATGACCAAAGAAAGCGTAATCTTTTCTCTATATTACAATATTTTATCTTTCGCCCCATTTTCGTGAACGGGATTATTTCGCCACAAGATTTTTTTCCTCCGTGGAATCAAATAGGAGTGTTTACTCAGAGTGGCAAAACGCCACAAATTATAACAGTCGCGTGTATCTGGGACGAATTTTTTCTTAGCATGGGTTCAAAACCCTTGTGAAGAGACTGAATTTCATGAGTTTGAAATTTGGGTAAATTTTCTACTAACAATATATTAAATATTGTGGAAAATTAAACAGTTTGGCCCTTTATTATACTGTTTTGAGAACAGTATAATATGCATTTGGTTTAATTTCGATTTCGGGGACCTGGAGAAATCGCAAAACCCGATTTATTTTTTCTTTCTATTTTGAGTTTATTTATAGGCTTAATTTCCCAATAATCAATAATAAAAAAATCATTCAGGTTTTTTTTTATGTGTTGTGTGCTGAGGTATGCCATGTTGGATTGGTCCCAGGAGAGGCTCTCGGACCGGCGTGGTGGCCGGTGGCTTCGGCCGTGAGGTCAAACCTCTAGTTTAGTAATTTCTCAGTTTTACATCTTTTTCAAAAAATTCTGATTTTAAGGCCGATGTAGCAGGAGGGCTCCACAATACATTTATTTATCCATTTATCTGTACATGTAGAACTTCTCCCGAACCCTTCATGAAAGGTATAAGCTTTTTTCCCTTTTGGCTGCACATCTTTTTCGCACCGGTTCGTTTGTTTCCTTGTTTGAATTTTTACTAATAGTGAGGGATATTATCCTTTTTTTAGGGTGGGTGGTCCAGGGCCGAATTCACCGAAACATCATCAAACCATCTAGCATCTAGCCAACAACTATTTTTTTTGTTACAATATAAAATATCTAATATACGTGTACATATAATATACATTTATTTCATTCAGCCAATTTTATGTATGTTATTTTGATAGGGTTGGTTCTTTTCCCCAGTTAATAAAAGAACCTGGCGCTATGAAAATATAGTTCATTTTTTGTTATGTTGATTATTTAATTAATTGGTAAAGCAAACCCCCCCCCCCCCCCCCTAACTACCAACTGAACTGGGCATATTACTAGATTAATGTGCTTGTCACATTGCTAATTAACTCTATAGAGTATAGTTTATGATTCGTTGTGAAGTGATTGAATTTCGTGTCTTGCTAATTATCTCTAAGTGTACAGTTTATAATTCTGAGAACATGATCTCTGAGTCCTTTTGAAAAGCCTTTCAAGTTATATTCAGTGTTTCAGTTTAGTAAGACGCTTGCTTTAATTATACAAATAATGATTTTCTTTTAATTTTGCCTTCTTTTAACTCTGCCAGGTACAAACAGTTCGTTACTTTTAATTTTGTCTCTTTTCTAACTCCGCCATGTATAAGTAGTTAGCAATGTATGCGTACTTAGCAGTGTGATTTTATAATTTATATTTAATGAAAAATGTAAGGAACTTCGTTCCTACCGGGTGTCCCGCGACACCACTCGTATTTTTTTTTTATAACTAAGCTCTTTTCGATGTATTTATATGTTTATAAAGACCGGTTCACTGACAAAATATACTTTATCAGAAGTTTGTTTATGTGTTTTGAGAATATCAGACCCATAGGATAGTTCAAAGTAGGCTTTTTAGCAGTTTAAAAAGCACCATCAATAGGTACTACTTAAACAATACAGTGTTGCCTACGGACCCTCGCTGTGTGCTGACCAGCATACACTTGACCTGTTTATTTACACTTAAACTCGTTTCACCACCACAGAAAGTTAACCCTATAGTAGTTTAAAAACGGCATTGTAATAAAGGTACTTTTGGTGGAGAGACTATCCTTATTATTATAATTGTGATAACTTCAATTAACAGTTGATAACTAGGTACCAGATTCTTATACTTCATATAATTTAAAACTATTTTATTTCTTTTTAATTTTAAATATTAAAAACTGATGCAATTTTAAAACGAACTAAAACATATTGAAAACAACTATTTAGACTATACATAATAATATTATTTATAAAAAAGATTATTCTGGACCTATGGTTTTCTTTTTTGTAATTAAAATAAATGGTTTTTTTCTGTCCTCATCAGTTTTTCCAGGTGCAGATATGGTTCATTTTGTCCTCTTAGTTTTTTCTTGGTTCTTTGTGGTGCGAACACAGAAGCCTCATTAAAGCGATCTCGTTAATGATTCCTCTTTTCCTCCCCGGTTTTTTTTATGTTTAATCTAATGATAATATCAGTGGTTTTTTTTTTGTATTTTTTAAGCCCCTGGATTAATGGTCTACAGATTATTATTAACAGTCTTTCTTTCCCTCGATTTTATCTACTTTAATTTGTTTGTAAGGCATCTCTTAGTCGCTGAAATTAATCATTTCCATCCCTTTTATCTATGTCTTTCCTGTAGAATAGGAAAAGATAATATTGGAACGATAATAAATGGCTTTCTTCGAATTATTAATATACATATTTTTTTTTTTTAAAAATTGCTTACCAATCACGTTTTTTTTGTGAAAGTAATGTAATTCTTTATTACTGAAATAACTCTAGTACATTCAAGATAGTCTAAATATTTTTTTTATTATCTAATTTTAAAAGGTTATAGTTTCATAAATTGAAAAGAAGGAATGATAATTTTCCTAACCCGATTTATGTTGTAAGGGCAACATTCAATTTAATTAATCCATTGAATGTTTGTTGCCTTACATTGCAGGTTATTATAATTTTATTATTAATTGTTGTCTATTTTATTTTTTATTGAATTATTGTTCTGTATAAGTTTACTTCGTTTATACTAGTCGATATTTTTAATAGTTGCATCAACTCTAGTATTTAATGTCTGTATTAACCTAAATATCAATAGAATAGTTAATTAAAAAATATTAAAAAGCTCCCTTGATAGTAGTGCAAGTAGTTAGGAGATGCGTTAATAATACTAGTATGTAAATGATGCGTGACATTATAATTAGTTGAGATACTACGTTGATACAACCATTTAAATGCTTGGCGATATTATAATTAGTGAGGAGATACGTTGATACAAACATTTAAATGCTGCGTGATATTATCATTACTAATTTCGCGCAGCATTTAAATTTTTGTATCAACGTATCTCCTAACTAATAATAATATCACGCAGCATTTAAATACTAGTTTCAACGCATCTCCTAACTAATAATAATATCGCGCAGCATTTAAATACTTGTATCAACGTATCTCGTAACTAATTATTAATTAGTTACGTTGATACAAGTATTTAAATGCTGCGCGATATTATTATTAGTTAGGAGATGCGTTGAAACTAGTATTTAAATGCTGCGTGATATTATTATTAGTTAGGAGATGCGTTGAAACTAGTATTTAAATGCTGCGTGATATTATTATTAGTTAGGAGATACGTTAATTCAAGTGTTTAAAAACTGCATTAGTTCAAGCTCTTAAAAGCAGTGAAGACATGGATAAAAAAAAGTAATACAAACTTCTTATACATGGGAAGATCACATACCTTAACTTTGATTTATTATTACATATTCTTTATTCCTGATCGTGATGAAAGAATAATTATTAATTATGTTAATAATAAGTAATTAATTATTCTATTCTATTAAATAAACCTTTCAATTAAATTTACTTGTGTAAAAGAAAATCACATTATTATGTAAATTTAAAATAAAAATGTTCTTTCTTCAATCCCATCTAGAATTGCATTTTAGATTGAATAAATTCCCAAGAGATATATTTTATTCTTAAGATAAAAGTTGAAGTACATTTGATGAATATAGTTTTATTAGACTTTAATATAGATTGTTTAATTTTTTTTTTTTTTATCATAAAATATATCATTAAATCATAAGTCAAGTTTCTACTTGAAATATGAGTGCTTTGTATTCATGTTTATAAGCCCTTATTTAAGTTATGACCCGATTGTTTGACTGGAAAGGAACGAATTAAAAACTTTTCTTCGTTATATGTATATACTTACGGGTGGTCAGACCCTTATCATATTTTTCATTTTATTACTATTTAATGAATTTATTAAAAAGTAAAGTTCGGTTCTAATGAATTACATCTTTGTGTTTATAGATCTGACTCGCGTGTGGTCTTTCAACACTGTTGAATCCAATTGAAAATTATAATTAATGCCTCGGGTAGGAATATAGGGAGAAAAAAAAACCTTAATAGTAAATGAAGATGCATGAATTTATAGTTGGGTCTTTTACATGTGACTGCCTACGCATCCCCGTCCTTCCTGTTTTACATTTAGACCTGTATAATTGGGATCATATAGTAGAGTTCTAACAGAGAGACGCCCTTCAGCCCTTTATGTAGGCTCAGACAGACACATGTTCGTATGTATTTATTCCATCTTTAAATACTTAAATACATTTAGCTTGAATCTGTTTTAAACTTGTTATTTTTTATTAGTTTAAAGAAATTTAAGTTAACTTTTTTAATAGATATAGTTAATATAGTTTTTTTTTTTTTAGAAAAAAAGTATTTCCAATCAGAGATAAAGAAGAAATCTCTGCGATACAGCTTGTACTT
Organism: Gerris lacustris; assembly: GCA_951217055.1. Classification (NCBI taxonomy): domain Eukaryota; kingdom Metazoa; phylum Arthropoda; class Insecta; order Hemiptera; family Gerridae; genus Gerris; species Gerris lacustris. The sequence continues at coordinate 37,962,513 of OX578281.1, forward strand.
AACTCCTCACATACGAGTAAATAATTATTTCTTCGTTCGGTGTTTTCCATTTGTTAGATGTTTCGGGTTTTAAAGGTTACATTTATTTGTCATTGAACATTTTATCAAAATATACCATAAAAATAATTCCTCCCCGGCGAGGAATCGAACTAGACCTCCTTAACCCTTTTGTAGTTAAATTTATTTATAAAAAAAAAAAATTATTTAATAAATATCTCATATATTAGATTTTATTCTGGAAAACGACTTAAATGATTAGATCTGTAATTAAATGGACTACAAAATTGGTTCAAAATGTTAAAATACTACATGAGTTTTCATACTACAAGAGATTTCTTATCATAATACACCTTACAGAGAATAGAATTCCTTGTTCAATGAATCCAATCCCCGCTTTGTACAACTGATTTTTAATTTAAGCTGAATTTATTATTCTTCAGGAATTGTAGCGTTACGGAGCTAATCTTATAAAGGATTAACTGACTAACTAATATAGAAATAGAACTTATAATTTTACTGAAAAGCAGAGTTTGGTTAAAGCCGGGATTGGTGTCATTCGATGCTCTTCGTGATTTGCTTTCAGGTTTTTTTTTTATGAAGGATTTGCTTAAATGTTTTTTTTATTGGTGAAGCGTATGTTTGAGCATTTTAAGGATAAACGTCAAAAAACTGCGTTTTTATTTTTCATTTTTAAGTTTCAAAAAGAAAAATCCTTCACTGGTCTAATGGGTAGTATAAATAAAAATTTAAAACTTAAAGTTTTCATACTTTTACTTAGGTGCGACATTTCAATCCCTCTTTGGGTCATTTTCGAGCTTTTCCTAAATCCTTGAATTACTAAACATTTATATTTTATTTAAAGTCTTTAACTGCTAATCATTCTTTGCCATGCATCATTCTTTCTCAAGGAAAACAAGCGTCTGATTTAGATTTTCTAAAAATATTATCACTGAATCACCTTTTTATGTTTTTTTTTTTTTGTTTTTTTGCGAATAGGTATCTCGTAAACGAAGCTGTTTCCGGCTACCACAAGTGTTTTGTTCAGCGTCAAATTTCCTATAATATATAGAAGTATAGTTCGTTTGGGACACCCTAGGCAAGGAATAATTTATTATTGTTGTCTTTCCATAGAAAATATAATATAAATATCTGGTAACTCATACAAGAATTGATAAAATGTATAAATTTATGTATAAAGTTTCTTTGAAATGAAACTTTGTGTATTAAAAAAACAGGACATCCAACTATAGTTTGTTCTTAATGCTTTGTAACTAGGAATTTTTCATATTATATATTATCGATTTTATTCTGCTCTATGTAGAACGTTTATTCAAGATTTACGAATAATATAAGAACTTTTTCTTATTATTTATTTTCTTTCTTTGTCATTTTATTTATATGAACGTGGAATGCGAAGTAATATTTTAAGTTATACGATTAATAAACTTTTTATTAAATTATTATTTCAATAAAAATTTGCCATTTTTCCAAATGATCTCCACTTTTAAATTTCCGTTTGTTTTAATATAAGTGATAAATGAATTATATTATCGTTTATTAGTTCTTTAAGAAATGTATTCTAAAATTGAGATTATTAACTTGGATACGGTTAATAAAAATAGGGATGCAGTAGAATTTTTTAGACCTGCGGACCTTTTAATTCTAATTTGAAAGCACAAATTCAGATGAGTATAAATATAATAACTTAATAACATTTGTTATTTTAAGTTGTAACTGACTACTTACCCATCTTAATAAAAGCCTAGAATAAATATAACACATAAACTTAACTTTATAAAGATATAACGTGAAAATTTACAATTATAATCTAATAAATACAGTAACATTGACAAAATAAATTGGTTTTAGCTTATAAGTTAAGTAAAATGATCTTACTATAGTAAAAGGCAATAAGTGTAGCAAGTGTAACTAAGAAATGTACATATTACCGCACTTAAGTGAAATGAATACTACCTGAGTGCCGGGAAATTGTCGATAATCAGATGATTCAAAAAAAAGAATTACACGTTTAACCTGAATGTAATGTAATCTTCTAGTCAGTTGACTTGAGAATGACCCAAAGAGGGATCAAAATATCGCAAAAGTAAGCAAATTTTTCCTTAGCACCCGAAATCAAATAAATTAATAATTTTACGATCCTATTTCCTGTATCCGAGTTTGTGTCAAAAATCAAACTCTACTTATAATTATTTACAACCACAGCGTCGATTGAGCTCTACACTTAATTATAATTTAAGAATTAAAATGTTAATTTAAACTCTCATAGTATTCATATCAATTTCAAAAATTATTTTTATAGTAAAATTAGTTATTTATAGCTAGATATCGTGGAACGTACTCATGAAGAGCAAACATGAGCAAAGCTTGGGTTAGATTTTATTTTCAACAAAACAACTTAAATTTGTACTCACCAGCCTGTATATTGATCAGTTTATTGTCAACAAAACCACTTACATTTGTACTTACCAGTCTCTATCGATCAGTTTAATGTCAACAAAACCACTTAAATTGGTATTTACCAGTCTATATTTTCATTTATTGTCATCAAAACCACTAAAGCTGGTACTTAAGTTGTATTGATTAGTTAATTGTCAACAAAACCACTTAAATTGGCACTTACCAGTCTTTTTTTTGATAATTTTATTGTCAGCAATCGAATTAGAAGGATTTAGAATCCTTCTAAACTAGAACTTATCATTTAAATCAAATTATAATTATTATTAACTACGGGAAACAGACAGTGAAATACACTCCTGTGCCGGGATCCCGGCACAGGAGTGTATTTTTCACTGTCTGTTTCCCGTAGTTAATAATAATTATAATTTGATTTAAATTAAAATTTAACTTTCCGTAGTATGAAAACTACCAAAAACTTAAAAATTGAATTTAGAACTTATCAGTGTTTATTATTCAGTTAATTGTTAAGAAAACTAACAGCTGGAGATTACCAGTTTGGATTTTTATTAAATATAAGCTATTGTGATTTTTCGACTATGAACTGATGAATAGAGTTCATTGTGTTTTATTATCGGTAGAGACAACTAAATTTCATATTATTACTGAGTTGTATTAATAGTATAAGATTGAAGATGTAAAAAGTGTCACGTTAAATTTAAAATGTTTTAATACATTATACATGTATAATGTATTACATAGTGCATTGTACATGCCATGTTAATACAATAGGTGATGACCATCAATTAACTAAGCTAATTAGGCCCTGATACTGTAATGATACCCTAACATCCTGACAGACCTAACTATCTACGACAATGCAACCAATTATTCATTAATTACATCCTTCAAATATATTACTCTTTAAACTAGGAGAAACATTGTATTCATATTGTTAAGATAACTTTAACAATGTAACAATCTGTGTCTGTGTTATTTCTTTTAAGTTAGTGAGAAAGTATGAATTGAATTACAAATTACAAGTATTGAATTGAATTACAGTCTCTGCAAAATGAGTCTTAGTGCGTTTACAGCGCGGGATAGCCAAAGAAATGGAGTGCCAATGAGAGCTCAGAATTTTAAAATTTTGAGCTTTCATTAGTTCCCCACCCCATTTTTGACTTTCCTGCGCTGTCAACGCACTAAGATTCATTTGGCATAGACTGTAGTATTTATTCAGTGTTAATACACATTTTACGAATTCAAAAAAATCATTTAAACATGTTACTAATTTGATTTCTTTTCATTTCGATTCCCTGCTTTATTTTTCGAATAACCTCTTCTTGTTTATTGGTATCAAAATCTTAACTTGCGATTCAGGCGCTCTGTCTGATTTTAGTTTTTCCTTTATTATTATTTATTTATTTGGACTGCGGCAACACTGATGAATCAAATCATCACCTTGTCAAATATAAATCAATGCTGACATGACACATTTTGCTTTCGAGCTTACCGTTGGACGAGTTTTGTTCCTACAAATTTAAAATGTCGTAAACTGAAATGTGTTTCTGACATCCAGAAATAATTTTGGGTCTCATTTCTTTGTTACAAAATTTCAGTCACTATACTTACTAATAAACTATTGAGAATGCAATAAAATATCATTTCAATTACTATCACTTATTTAGTAGGAGCGTTAATTTTAATTAATTGATTAAAAGTTCAGCAAACATCTTTCCTCGAATTATATTTAAATATTAAGCTGGTTCCATATTATATTTTTATTGATAAAGATGTTTTATTTCACGCTTTATCAGTGTATTGTTATTTATTATTTTTAAATATTATTTATTTTGTACCTATTATAGTTTATTATATCTTAATCAGCCTAATCAGATAGTCAAAGTAGATTTAATATGTAGAAGTAAGTGTGACATGAGTTCAATGAATCTAGTTCGAATTCTAGAAAGGTGAAACATTTTTCACACTGAGGATAAACCTGGCGTATCTATATTCTCTTACATTGTGTTAATCGGGTTATGTTCCAGTACCACTAACTTTGTCCTCGAGTTTTCTACCCCGAGACCAGGGAAGTAAATAAGTATGTGAAATACTCTCATTAAAATTTAAATATGTAGTGTAATTTAAATTATTTTTTCATGAATCTTATTTAAAAAAATATTAGTTTCCTTTTTGATTCGATTTAACTTTTAATATATGTTTTTCATCTAAATTGTAATTTTTTAGTAACTTTAGTTTAGGTTATAGTTGTTGTAGCGGAGTACACATATTTCCACGTAAAAGAGATTTCTTATTTTAGTAGAAACTTTATATTTATTAATTTTAAATTCTCGTGGAAAAATAGTAGTAAATCACTGGTGCAACTTTTTGACCTACAATAAGGAAAAGTACATCAAATTTAAAAATGTAATAAGCGCATGCGCAATTCGCAAAAATGTGGTAAACTTTACCACATCCAACCACCTCTAACTAATTAAAAAGATGGCGCCAGCCGCGGTAGTAATTCATCCCATTCGCGTTAAACTGTTAAACGCGTTGTGGGAAAACAGACCTTTATTGAGCGTCAGTCTTGAAGGGTTCTATGCCATATTAGACTATAAAGTTGTATTTAAAAAAGCTCATAAAAATTAGTTTATTATTACCATAATTTTATCTCTACTCGAATTCGTCTAATCACTTCGTCGGAAGATTAGAAGATACATACTGTGTTTTTAAATTATTCAGTTTATGACACAATCACACAAACCTCATCTGGATTTGAAATTTAAAGAATTTTATTGTATACTCCTGGAAATATCTGAAATCAGTGATGGAAATCCTTCGTCTCTTGATGTCAATTCTGTTATGAAATGCGTTGTTTCCTCAGTTTAATTGTTTCGGACGTACCGTGGTGGTATTCTGCATAATACCTAACCGTTGCTTGAATTGATGTACCTTCTTAAATTAATTAAACAGTGAAATTAGACCTTCATTACAAAATGTTATTGTCTGATTTTACAATTTTCCAAATACCGTACTAGTTTGTCAAAACAGTAAAGGTTAGTTAAAGTTATTGTCATTTTGAAATTTTCTTGAAATAGTTGAACTGGAATGGTTGAAACTGTTTGAGTTTAGTTTGTTTGTTTGTCGCGCCCAGTTGATCTGTAAAACGAAGCATGGAATCGGTTGGGCATGTCATTGATATGTTTCTATCGATGTTCTTGGCTTTACCTCGTTTGCCCATGACATTTGTTATGCCCTTTGATTTTGAGCATCCTCGTTTAGTTTTTGACGGATACACAGCTTTGTATTGACTCAATGATTTATACCTACAAGAGTATAGGTAATAAGTATTGTGCTGCACCCATGAAACCTTCCGCTTGACGAAAATCTACCTCTTGCTGGGTTTCCGATTAAACCCTCATCGGCACGGTTCTGAATTGATTCGAAACCCGGCCTGCCGCTACACGACGTCATTGAATGGGCATCCGCCTGTTCACTAAGGATTCGAAAGCTTCTGTCGTTGTCGTTCATCGCCTCGTTCTAAATCACTCGACACACAGCGGGTCAGGTTGAATACTTGCCACGAATTCCATAGCCCTTCCGTGCAGAAAGCCAACCCACAAGGGAAACTATTCGAAATGATGGCTTATTCTAATCAACGGCAACAAAGCCTTTGTTCCTATTATAGAACTACATTTCCTTAAGCTTAACCTCAAACCAACTTTAATTCTCCATAGTATGCTTCAAATTGCTCAAGCAGCTGTTCACTCGTTCGAAATTTTAGTTCTAAGTTCTAAATGGAGATAGCCGGATTCACCAGATGTCCCTATTAGCTGTTGTTCCCGATTGTTGCGTTTCTTCGTCTTGTTGAATGACACACTGGTTTTTTGTTTTGTTATAGACGTATAAGCTTCTTGATCTATTAACGTAATACTTAATAGAGTATTTACTTTATTTACTTAATTAGTATTTTCGTTTCTACTTTTCAGTAAACCCTTCTTGGGTAATTATTTAGCTGACCGGAATGTTAAATATTTTTTTGTTAATGTCTTCCTTTGCTATAATTCATATTTTTTATACCTACATTTTCGCAATTCTTAAGTGTCCTTACCTTAAGTTATATAGGAAAAGTACTGTTTTCACGGAATTACCCATTTTGGGTGTTTTAAGATCATTTGAGTGGTTTTCAGTTCTCTGTGTCACGCATAGCTTCCACAGTTTTTAAGCTAGAGAATTAAGACTTGGTACAAAAATCAGTCCTTACATGTATGTACATATATGAGTGCCGTCCGAAAAATCATAAATTTGTGACGTCATTAACCCATTTTGCTGAGTCAGAAAACATTTTAAAAATTCGTAAAAATCAAAAGAATTTCCAATTTAGCTGAATTTTTTATTTTCTCCAATTATTCACTTTTTAAACATTTCTACTAGATTTCGTTTTTTTTTTAATTTAATTTAATCGATCATTATAATTTGTAGAGACTACTCTAGGCAGGCGAATAACAGGTTAATGCTAAATGTCTTTTATTAATTTTTTGTAAATATAAAAATTATGAAAAATTATTTAAATTTTATTTATTAAATTTATATTGATATAACATAAAGAATTTGTTGTGATATATTCCGCTTTTGAACTAAAACACTTGAAAGCTAAATAATTTAGGGACTATTTCGCTAATATCAATTCAACAAATAAAGTATCGATAGAAACTGTTTAACATAAAAAACAAAATTCACAGGCCCGACAAAAATTAATTGAATAGTTCAAAAGTTTATATTTGTCAGACGGGTACGTTATTTTGATTTAGAAAAGTGTTTGTTTACATTTTGATACATTTTTTTTTATTAAATGTTTTAATATTATTTATTTTATCAGCTGTCTAGTTGGTTGTCATTTATATGTTTGGTGAGAAAAATTTCCGAGTCACCCTGCGTCCAATTGTTTCATAAGTCTAGAACAGTTTAAGAAGTGTGTGAAGGATTGAAAAAATTAAAAAGGAATGAATGGCAATATTTTATTCCATTAAACTAGACAATAATTTCAAAAGTATTATTTACATATAACTTGAGATAATGACGAAAAACTATCCTTAAAGCTTTCTCTGAAGGAAGAAGATTTAATGTCACTCACGCTTTAATGTCAATAATAATCGATTTAGCCTTTGATCAAACACAGAGCAAAGTTTTGCTTTCCAGCTAGAAATACTTCATTTTCGAGTGTTTTTCAAAAGCGTTGTTTTTTTTTATCTCGTCTCATATTGCTCGTGAGAGGTTTAGGTTTTGCCTCCATTTTGCTACGTCTATATCGGCCTTAGAATGGTTCTGTTTGTGTTGAAGACACGCTCGTGTGTAAACAAAGCTCTTGTGGCCTTCCTCCTTTCATTCGCCCTAATGCTTCGCGGAGGAGATCGAATTCTCCTTTTTCATCTTTCCCCATTTGCCGAAGAAGTGACAAATGCCCTTCTGATTTTTAGCGCTAAAAGTTTTCCATTGGAGTGTTCGTAAAGACAGCGTGTAAGTTTTTGACCCGTGTCGTAGAGGGGACCCTTAAAGCCTCGATGTACTACTTAACCCCTCAAGGATCTGGCTTAGCTTTATCCCTTTCTGACGTCATCGTGTCCCTGCTGGGCGGCTATTGACGAAGCTTCTCCCTTCGGATGTATACAATTTCACCTTGTCGGCGACCCTCACCCCGTTCTAATGTTACACTCACTAATCTCATTTGTCCGCCACTCTCATTCCTCTTTTTACTTTTAATTCTCACCCGTCAAAGTACTGTTAGACAATTTATTCTGCCGTCGAATCTAAAAAGTAATTAATTTGAATTGTGCCACTGTGGTTAGATCAGTCGCTAAACAAAGTAGGTTTACTTCAAACACATGTAAACCTCTATATTTGTTTTCTTCTTCTATTTACTGCTGCCACGGGAATCTTAAATACAAACCCCTAAGAAGGAATGTTGAAATCATCCTTTGAGTTTTGAGTTTTATCAGTGAACATTTTAATTCATCTTTGACTTAGTATTTTTGTGAAATAGAATTTTATTGGATCCTCTTGTCACTTTTCGGGGTATAGCTGTCCCACGTATCTATAACCTTATCTCTCTATTGTATACGTGTACGGTGTAAAGGTGATTACTTAAGACCGTGTTTGTGATATCCCCAGGTTGTTCTGTCTTACTTCGTCGCCCAAGTTTTATTGGATTTGCGGAGTGGAGTGGCTCAACGTCACCTCTTCTACCCCGTGGGGGATATATTCACCTCGGATAATACTGTTGTTAGTTTTGATCCCTTTTGTTACTCCGCCGAGACCCAACTCAGGCTTATATCCTTACTTCTTGGTTCTTACGGGCCTTCGCAAGTGATATTGAACACTGTATTCCTCAGAATTGTAAACATTATTAAACTCGTGACTCGATTACACTTCATGCCAGTGCTCAAAACAATTTAAACACTCGATCCTATTTCAAGACAAATTAAACATCCCTTTACTTCTTATCTGATTTGAAATCAGACTATATGAACAACCAAGTTTATTTTCCATGTCTTTGAATTGTCTAAAAGTTTAAATACTTTCTAAAATTTCAATATACATATATATTTCTTATTTTTTTATATCCAGACAATTAAAGAAATAAGTGTTGTGTTAAATGAAAAAAAAAAAATTGTTAGGAATATTTTAATGTAAAAATCCTTATAAAGTCAATTGTTTTTTGCATAATTACACTAACAACTCTGAATGTATCAATTAACCTAGTATAATTTTAAAATAAAGGATGTGTCCTAACAGAAATCCTCTAACCCTAGTTAAAGGATTTCTGGTACTTGCTATGTCCTGACGAAATAAAAACAATAATCATCCGACTCAATACACTTAGCTTAGAGTCCCATTTGAAATAGAGAAAGACGAATCGTAACAGAACTATTGAATTGTAAATAGTTAAATAATTTAAGCCAAGATTCTAAATTGTGAAGCTAGTATCTACTTGTGCTCAATTGTTTCACGGCCTCTGGCTTTTAAATTTGATTAAGGCGCATTTACTAATTAACACAATCAAGTCGAATTGTTCTTCCATTGCTTCCCTCGTTTCCCTGGCCCATGCAACACAAGTAGTAGCAAGGCTTCGTCATTTTATAAGCATGTTTTCCGGGATAGGGGAAGTGCTGCAAGCAAGTAGTTATCGTGGGTTGCCCTGATATAGTGCAGGTGGTTTGAGAGCCCACTAATGGCCCCGTAACGATACTGCAATTAGCATAGATCCCTGCTTGCTCTCCGCGGTTCGTTTCCAACGCCCTCGCTCTGAGTAATGCCCACGGGACCTTCCATCCGAAGCGTAATTGAAATCCAGCCCTGTTCGAAACAGGGCCCCTAGTCCTAGTCGACACACTTCTGGCCTTGATACGACGTGACGTCATCTCCCGCGGGAACCATTCCCTCCGACAAATTAATAAGATATTCTTTACTGTAGAAAATTATTGCTTTTATCTCCCTATTTTTGTTCACTTATCAACCATCCGATTTTTAACTTATCTCATGCACACAATTCCTTTCAGCCAAATTCCCGATTTCTATCTTATAAACGTTAGCTATTTCTCCATTAACATTGCACCCTTCTGATTCTCATTTCGGGGTCTCATCCTCCTTCTCGATTCTTTATTTCTCCCTATTTCTTCTTAAACCAGAAAATTCGAATATTTATAAAGGATCCCTCTCTGAAAATATATATCGGCTTACGTTAAAATTAAAATTTGCCAACCAACCCCCCATTATAATTCTTGAAGAGAGGAAGTGGGGGGAGATGAAAACGGAGCCTCGGAATCGAGGAAGAACTTGAGGTGAATAATACATAATACCTGCATAACCACTCTTTTAATAATTTACTGAACGGAGGGAAATGCAGCCCCTCCATATATTTATGAGTTGATTTATGAGCAAAGTGTTAAATTACTTCTTAGAACTTTGTCTAATAACTTTTCTCATGAAACTTTTCACTGAACGGGAAATGCAGCTTTTAATATGCGGGATTATTTTGAACCTTATCCTCATAAAAACATGCAATATTACTTTTTTTTTAAAAAAAAAAGATGGTATGAATTTGAGATTAATCTTATCCGTTTAATAGTTAACGACTTATAAAATATACCATTATCACGATCTAATACATCCGTTAAACTACTTGATGAACCTTGGAAATTGATGAAGTAGTTTTCATATTTATAATTTTATTGTTACAGTAGAGTCTCGCTAATCCGGGTTTGACGGGACCGGACCCAGTCCGGATTACCGAAAGTCCAGATTAAACGGAATCAGTTTTAAAATGTCTGTAAAACAAGTTTTAGTTGGGTAAAACTATTAAAATCTATGTTTTTATCGTAAAAATTACTTCTATTAGTCTCAAAAAACCACTATTTAGGGTCTGTTCTGTCACCAGTCTGAATATCAAATAAATTAAATTAAAATGGCAATCTATTACGCAGGTGCAGGTATCGAAGGGACTTCCATGGAAACAAGCTGTGTTCCGAAATGAGATTCGAGCAAAGACTAATTATTTCACAAAAAGTTAAGACATTGTACACTGGCGGCTTGGCAAAATTTCACGGAACTCCGTTAAACCGCCGCTACGTGTTTCTTAAAATCCTCTCCCTATCTCAGTCATATATAATTGTATTTCCGGGACACTACCTTTATATCTTCCGCCCTACATTTCTATGGAACCGAAACAAATTTATCGATGTTCTTACTTATTGATAATTATTCTAAATCTGATTATTTTTAACAGAAATACCGGGTATTCCTCATGTCGGAACGTTGGAATGTACAATGTACACCTGTAAACTATACTAGCAACTATTTTATAAATGTTAATTGACAATAAAAGCAGAAACCCCAATAATCTTAACAATTCATAAATCTGAACAAGCTCTGGTTCCAAATTGTACATAGTTTTTGGCCCGTCCGGATTATACGGATGTCCGGATTAGCGAGACTCTACTGTATTTAATGTTGGATCTGTACTGAATTTGTAACCTCTACCAATCAGGGGCGTAGCTAGAGAAAAATTTCGGGGGGGAGCTAAATTGCTGGTTTAGTATAACCAGTGCTCGATTTCTAGAAATTGAGGTGCCGGATCTACAACCTACCCTCTCTCTACCCCCCCCCCCCCCTTTAAAAGGGGGGTCCGGGGGTCCTCCCCCGGGAAATTTTTTAAAAATAAACGTTCAAAAACAGAATTTTCAGCAGTTTTACACGTAAACCCACACTGCAGTCAGGTGGGTATTTCGTGCGTAAACTTATTTTAAGTAGTATTTTTTATAAACAATTTCTTGATTAGCATGTCACGTGTTGTTATAATACTCTCAATAAATAAATAGATAGTTAGGTTTATACGAATAATTAAATCAACAAAACATTTCCTGTCTCACTAGCTCCGGGAGAGTTTTAGCACAGCAACTCTGCAAAGTACTTATTTAATACGATCCCTGCCATTAAAAAAACCTTTGTTGTTTCAGGTTATCATAATTTAGTAGTATAATCTCAACAAAAGAGATATTTTTTGTATTCGAAAAAAAAAAATATTTGCCCCCCAAAAAATACAATGGTGTCAGTTTAATACATGATGTCCTTAATAAAATTTGTAGTCACTCACTGACTACAAAAATTTTAACTAAGGATTTTAAAAAAATCTTAGTGCCAATAATTTTATTTTTTATTTATCAGAGAGAGAGGTCCCGGAACGCCGTTCCGTCTGAAATCGAGCCCTGAGTATAACCACATAAATGTGTCAGGACCTAGCAAGTTTTAGGTCTAAACTAAAAAGGGGGAGTATAAGAATATACAATACACACGTAATGCTTTTCATTTAGCTAACTTTTCATAGATTATATATATATATATATATATATATATATATATATATATATATATATATATATATATATATATATATATATGTGTGTGTGTGTGTGTGTGTATATACATACACATACATCTATATACCTAATAAAACCACTCTTGCTATTGCTCTTTAATAAAATCACTCCATGCAAATATTTCGGGGAGGGGGGGGGGGGGCTGGAGCCCCCTCAGCCCCCCCCTTATCTACGCCCCTGCTACCAATGTTGCTACTATTCAACTTTTTTTTTCTTACAGAAGGGATGGAATACCATGTGTTAGTTGAATAAGGCAAGATTTTTTTCTCAATGTTTCTCTTTCTTTTATTTGGATCTTCTTCAAGAGTTTTTCATATCTAATGTTTTCTCAAGCCTCAAAAAAGTATATTAAACAAAAATGCTGAATTTGTAACCAGAAAAAATTAAGGGTATATACAGTGTTTTGTTGTTTGTCCTCAGGATTTTTTGTAAGTTGTCAAAGAGATGATTGATGTATCCTAGGATGGGCCTATACGTTACAGAATAGTTGTTGACTGTTCAAACTCTTTTCTGACACCCTTTGTTATCTGTTTGATCAAGGAGGGCTCGAAACCCTTGACAGATTCGAAGGTAAGATAGAAGAGTCTAACAAGTAACCTATACAAAGCTTTGGAACTCCTTGATTTTTTTCCTTTAATATGTTTTGAGCCTAACTTTGAATCTTAGCTTATTGATAAGAAAGAGGCATACTAAGCCTGTTATCACGTTTTTTCCTCTTAGTTTGACAAATTATATCCTTAAGAAGTTGTCGAGATAGAAAAGGCACTTTAATTGAAGTCTTTGATGTTTTTGAAAAGTGCCTCATTTACTACGCTTCAGACACTTTTTCCAAGTCTTTTGATCTTTCAAGTTTCACATTTGTGTGTGGGAGTGTAGAAGAAGCTCTACATCTTTAAATTTAAAAAATTGTGTCTAATTTTAATCTTTAAACTGTTGTCCTTAAAGATATAATTTAAAAAAATTACCTTTAGTTAACTTAAAATTAACTTGTTTTTATTAATTATAATCTTTTACTAAAAACATTTGAGTTGAAAAAATAAATGTAGCAAGACTATTACACTATCAGAAAATACTGCAAAGTTGGATTACAAGTTAAGTTAAGTTGAATTTCAAGTTAAAATTTTGAGGAATGAATTTGAAAGCTAAGTTCAAAATACTATAAAAATTTCGGTTTTAAAATATTTTTAATAAAGTTTATAATCATTTTTTAGGGTCCGTAGGCAAAACCAAGGACCCTTATATTTTCCTGCGTGTGTCTGTCCGTCCGTCCAATCGCCTGCTCTCACGGCTACACCTTCCGATTACTTTGAAATTTGGCATGTATGTATCTTGTACCTACATTCTTCGACCAAAAGTAAAGATACCACTTTTTGGAAATTTCGAAAAAAATATTAATTTATTTTTTATTGACATAATACGTTTTTTTTTTATAACTACGGTCTTTTCGGTGTATTTATATGGTTGTAGTCTGGTTCAGTGGCAAAAAAATACGTTATCAGAAGTTTTTTTTTTGTTTTGTTTTTTGAAGTTTTTTTTTTTTTTTTATGTGTTTTGAGAATATCAGACCCATAGGATAGTTCAAAGTAAACTTTTTAGCATTTTAAAAACACCATCAATAGGGTACTACTTAAACTATACGCAGGGTTGCCTACGGACCCTCGCTGTGTGCTGACTAGCACACACTTGACCTGTTTATTATTTTCTCATCGTAGTACATACAACTAGAAAAAATGTGATGGCGCATAAATTAGATGTTAATATGTTTATGGATTTACACATTTTGAGGTCCCCTGACTCAATAATATTTGTCTGTAGTCTGACGCGTGGAGCCTAAACCAGATAAAACATATCCCGAAGTGAAATCGAATGAGGAATTTTGTCTCCAAATTTGGGGGTGCTATATACCTACCTTCCAAAAACTCGAAAACTGTTAGGAAGATTTTAATTGAATTTTTTTAAAATCTATAGACCATTTAAATCTAACCATATAAGTCGTTTTCCCAAGGAAAAATCTAGTTACTAAGATATTAATGAATATAAATCTTTATTTGCTAAAAAAGAATGTAAACCTGTCAACTATTGGACACTTTTAAATATGTTAAAAATAAATTGTTTAAATGAGGTATTATTGGATTTAAATTTTGTTGAAGTTTGTCGTTCCTACCATTTTTTAAGACTAGATACTTTTATTTTTTTTTTGTCAGACATCTCTAGTCCAAGTTAAAAAAAAAGTTTTGTAAACAAGCAGTCCAGTAAGAAATGTGTATAATAAATTGTTCATTTATTGATATGTTCACATTTGTATTGATTATATTTTTCTATAAATCCTATTCTATTGCTTTGAAATTCAATTTGATACATAATACATAATGGCTTTATGACGACATGTTCTGCATTTTTTGTTCCAACCGTTGGGTAATGATGTACACTTCTTGTTAAGATGTTTTAACAACAATCCTTTTATGACGTTTTTACGTACGTTAAATAAGAATCACCTTGTGCTTGTAATTGTAATTAAAAAGCTAACAGCATTTGTGTAGATTTGTCAGTGTGGGAGTAGATTGTCATTTATTGTTTACAAGTAACCATAGTGTTAATTGCATTTCATTTATCCTTCATATATTTTACAATCTCTCCTATAATAATTAATATTTTAGATAAATATTGTATATTTTTTATGCTTTTGTTCCAGCATTATTAATCTAATCTTCTTGTTGCTGCTAGTTTAACCCGATACTGAATATTCATTAGGTTTTACTTATCAGTTATGAATATTAATTCATCCTATCTTTTTTATAATTTGATCCCCCCGCATGGTTGTACAGTGTAGAGGTCCCAGTAGAAAGGATCTGTTCTTCGCTACCCTATAACTAATATTCTGGACGACATCTGTCAAGGCTATTCCATTTATCTTTACCCTTTTGGTAGCCCTTACTATACAAACCTTCAACCTCGCTATAATTAAAACATGAGATACTATTTCTCTGCTTTCTACTTAGCTAGTATTCCTCTGTATATAGAATAGAAGAAAAATCGAAACTACTTTTCTTTTAATTTATCGCTTATAATTATCACTTACATACAAATTCATAATTAACAATTATTTGAAATTCATGACTCATAAGTACTTTAATTCAAATGGATGATTCATAACTACTTCTATTTACATTTTGACTTATAATTACTTTAATCCAAATTCATGACTCATAACTGCTTTTAGTTTTATTTCTGTCTCAAAACTACTTTTATCCTAATTTAGGTCTCATAACTAAGTTCTCCCGAATTCATTACTCCTGTATAACATTATCCTAATTCATAATCTCAATAAAGCTAAGAATAAAGAATACTTTTCTCCTCTAAATTAACTTTTTCCAAAGCCGAAATTAAACCACTATTGTGGTCAATAAGATAATCTTTATATTTATAGAGATAAAGCTGTAGACACTTCATTTTAACTACTATTGTTAACAAAATATATAAGAAATTGGAAAACATATATATAGAAATAAATATGTTTCGGTGAGACGAGTCGAAATTGGTAAGAGAGAGAGAAAAAAGAAATCTGTGTAGGAATTGAAACAGAGGTTGAAATCTGACTGAAGCTTTAGAAGTTCTCTCAATGTTTTTTCTCCTGTCCTCCCTTATCTCTTCTCATACAGTTCGCATGATAACAGAAGTCCCCACAGAATCCCTATTATGGACATCATCCTTTATTCTCTTTAATATTTCTATGAATTTCTAAACTCTCATAGTGAAATACGAGTACCCTTTCCGGCAAGGTGGAGAAAAGCTACCTTATGATCTACACTGTCCTTCAAGCGTATTGTGTTGAAAAAAAATTGCAGTCCAGACCTTTCATGTGTCAGGGTGTCCAGCAGCCTTGAATTCCTTGAACTCCTGGAATTATGCTTGAATTTTTAGGATGCTTGAAAAAACCTTGAAATGTGCTTGAATTTTGAAAAAATAACAGAAAAACTTAAAATATGCTTGAATTTTTAAAAAATCGGGAATTTTAAAGACCCTAGGTTGTCTAGAAGTACCAATACATTTTGAATTTTTTATTATCCGAACCAACCCTAACAGTGGCGCACCCAGGGGTGCGACTGCTATCCATTTTTTTTTAATTAAAGGTTAAAATATAACATTTTTAAATCACGTTTTAATTAAATATTATCTTGTTTTGAGGGTTTTTTATTTTAATTTACAGTTTTACTTTAATATATTAATTAAAAGAGTCAGTACTAGTCATTAGAATAGTTTTGATTATCGAATAATTTATATTAATTAATTTGGAAACAGGTTCTATTGTAGAATAAGATTTTAAAATTGCAAATACCCGACCTTTCGCAAGGAAGACTATTTTTTGTACTTATGACTGGACTGTTAGATACCCTACTATTTTTATTTTTAACCTAATACTATCAGCTAATTCCTGTTGAACTCAAAACATTTGGCATATTTATTTTTTTTGTTAATTCACGTAACTAAAATATTTTTAAAATGTACCAATTTATTTTTCTGGCTACTAAAATAAAACATTAATCTATTATATAATGTGCAACTTTTAATAATAAAATATTATTCAAATATAATTTTGTTTAAATGAAATACCCAGGTCTTCATGACCCGTACATAAAAAACAAATTTATTTGTATAAAATAACATTTTAGATGCTCTTGGAATAGGCTATAAAGACGTTTTCAAGTAACGTAAACTACAAAAAATTTTCCGGGGGAGGACCCCCGGACCCCCCTAAAAGAGGGCCCAGCCCCCTTCAAAATTGGCTGGATCCACCCTTGATATGTAGTAATTTAAGAACAAAGAAAACCAGACTGCTTAATTGTCTGTGATTATGCTAAGCTCACATTACATCGCTTTCCCCCCTTAGTTTTTTTAATCTGTACCCCCTCCAAAGAAATCTTGGGTGCACCACTGAACCCTAAACAACATTAGTTCGGATAATTGATGCGCTACTGTATATTGTATTTCACTTCTCTTGGGTGCCACTGCTGTAATTAGGATGAATTAATACTATTAATATTATTGTAGGCTGGAGGGTTTATTTGGAATGAAAGTCCTTCGAAGATATTTATTTTTATTTCATCAGAGCTTAGTGATCACTGAAGAAGCTCAGGTTTCCATGGTGAAAGCTTTGATGAAATAAAAATACATACTCGAAGGACTTTAATTCCAAATAAACCCTTCAGCCTACTATAATATTCTACAAGTCCAAAAAATAAAATCTCTTCTATTATAAAAGTAATTAATATTATTTTGCTAAACTCATACTATTTTTCTATGATTCCAAGAAATTGTGAATAAATCACTATTTTAATAACTAATGTTAATAAACCCAGCCTTGAATTTTATAAAATTGAGCCTTGAAAACCTTGAAATATGCTTGAATTTTAAATTTAAATATTGCTGGACACCCTGTGTGTTGTTTAAGGTACTTCTTTAGATGGTTATTCCCGTATATTTTTTTAAGATTATTAATGACTCACTAATAAAAAATTAAGACAAAGGGATGCTTAGTGCTTAGTTCAATGTACTTTGGGACAAATGAATATCACACTTCTGTTTTTATAGGGGAGTAACAGTCTAAAGAAGAACATTCCGTACACCTTCTTTACATTGTTACTCCCTCTGTTTTTTTTGTAAGGGGAGTAACAATCTAAAGAAGTACCTTGTTTAATGCGAGTTTTGAAATTGTACCCTGTCTGTTCGACATAGCAATTGCCTTACCTTTATCATGTTATAGCTTAGATCCCACTTTTTTCACCTGTTGAAACCCTGTTCTTAAATCTACAAATCAATAAATAGGTGCATTTCGCTGTTTTATCGTCCCTTAATTTAAATGTTAGGGTCTTCGGTCTTCAGTACCTCATCTATTATCATTCATTCTGTGGAAGCAGGAGATCCGGGTTCTATTCCCGACTCTACGAATGAGAAATAAGCTCGGTTTTCGCTCAATGGTTAGCTACTTAAGCGAAGTGGCGTTTATCTTGTTACGAATGTCAATTATATCTATAGTTTATACAGCTGATGGAGCCCAACCCTTTGTTATCCATTAAATATATAGGTGAATAAGCCCTTTGGTGGACCAAAGCCCTACAAGAGTTGTTGCGCCAACAACCCATTGAATGCGTAATCTAATTCATGAACCTTACCTTAGTGACTGAATAGAATCTTTAAAAGTTAATTTAAAAATTAAAAAAAAAATTAAAAAAATTGTTGGATCCCCTGTGGATACAAACGTGAGCGGGCCTGACGGAGCCTTGCAAGATGGTTCTACTCGAGGCACGGAGAATGGAGCTACTGAGGGCTGAAAGGGAGGGCTTGGATCTTCTGTGGATCCACTCACCAGGCGCGTTAGCACAGCATGGATCCACAGTGGATCTACCCGCATTGAATGGGTATTTAAATATTAGTAAAAAATATTCATAAAGCCTTGTATTCATTTTGCCTTGTATACATACATATTCATTAGGATTTCTCAGTTTTATTATTTCTACATATAAACTTTCTAAAGTAACATTTAATAAAAAAAAGAGACCAATTTTCTTAAATGCTTTCCCCGGAATTGGCCCTTTTAGTTTTCTCTTTAAATTTAAAAGGGCGAGGAAAAAGTCATTCTCACAAATTTTCACTTGGAGAGTTTTTGTAAACAACTTTTAACTATCCTTGGTTTATTTTTCCCAACTTGTTGAAACTATTTTACTTTAAGTTAGTTTAATTCTGACACCTTTAAAATATATATATATATATATATATATATTGTATATATATGTATTTACATATCACTTAACAAAATATTAATATTAGTTTTTTTTTTTTATTAATTTTTTGTTTTAGTTTTAACTCTTATAGTTTAATATTTTCTTTAAAATGCTTTATTGTTTTCTCTTTTTTACTCTTGTTGCAAGCATGTTTTTAGCTTTGTGTCTGGTAAAGGTTTAAATCCTTTTTGCATATTATTAAAGCTTGCTTTTATCTGAAAGTGCGGTTATAGTCATTAAATGTTTTGTTAAAACGGGGTATATTATGCTGAATTATGAGTCGTTCTACCTGTAAATTTCTACACTAGTTTCCACTATTGTAATCTCAAAAGAGCTCAAATTTATTTTATTGTAAAAAATTTAACTTGAAAAAATTATTTCTTTGGAGTAATGTAATGCCGGCAGGACACTCTGGGCGGTACTGCTCTGGCCAAGACTGGGTGAGATGGTCTTAGGGCCAGGCATTGGACGAGGCGAGACAGCACTAACGTCTCTGTACATTTTCTGCTATTAATGGATTAGCAGATATCTTTTTCTTGTCTCACGTTCCTTTGACTCGTGCAAAAAACTCACTTCACTCTAATTGGGAAGGCGAGGCGAGGCGAGTTCAGTAGTTCACTCCTCTTTACTAATAAGTACGGTATGGTGAAAAATTTACTTCTCAAAACTGTCAAATATAATTTTAAGTTAATATCTGAGTTGATAATATATTATTTACAATTGAAATCACTTTAATTTTAAGAAACTAAAAACGATATACTTGGTTTGTGCAAAATATTAAGTTATTAATTGAATAAAAAGTGTTTTGTTTATAATATTCAATAATCGGTTGTTTTGGAAACATAATTATTGTAATATCATATTCTCCAGATTCTAATTATATTTGTTGCCTCTTACAGTATCACTATCTATAAGCCTTTTATCCTCTAGTTCTATAGCAGGCATGGGGAACCTTTTCTCGTTTGGAGCCGGATTGTCACGGTTCCTCCGAGTCGCGGGCTGGATCAAAATATCTATTCAAAAATCCTTAAGGGGGGGGGGGGGGGGGGGGGGTAGGTCTGTAGAATACCGTATGTAAAAAAATACTGTGATCTTTGCGCCAGATATTGAATAAGCATGAATGGTGAATATCACAATTGGGTATAAGATATTTAATGTCATGGGAGTTTTAAAATTACCTGGATTTGAAAGGAAACTTGGAAGTACGAATTAGTATTTTTCAAAATAGTAAAAAATTCTCCTGTGAGATCCTTTGTGTTAACGTTCATTGCCATGGTTTTCAATGATTTTATGATTGGGATTTATTAAAATAAAACAAAGTTGGAATTTCGAGTAGTATAATGATTTAAAAAAAGTTATACACATTATAGAAATACTATATAAATTACATACGACATAATACATTATCATAATATTATTCCAGATATATCTAATCTTTCTTAACCAAAAGGGTTTTCTATTAAAATGTATTATGAATTAAATTCCCATTTGAAAAAATTGTTGTGGCTTTTTCTCGTTCCACCCCAGCATTTTGGTAGGTACCATACCTACTTAAAGTATTGTAGGTGACGTTTTTGTTTTTCATTCGAACTTGAATTTCTCCATGAAATCGATACGGAATCGCAATGTTGATTATACCGTTCGAAAGGGTATTGAAAGATGAAGTTTTTGTGAGATTTGACAGCCTCCAAGAGTTTTTCTAGGAAATAGTGAGTGAGCATTCTAAGTATTCCAGAAATTTTAATTTTTCTAATTTTTGAACGTTTGAACTGTTATTTCGATGTTTAGTTATTGGTTTCCAAAAAGGAAACCAATAGGGAATTTAACTCTAAAAAAATAACCAGTTGGAATGGACTACATTTTTGCATGTCCGCGGGCCGGATCGAAACATGCCACGGGCCGGATCTGGCCCGCGGGCCGGGGGTTGCCCACATGTGTTCTATAGTTTCAACTTAAGAATATATGAGTAATCATTGTACAAATTAATCAAGTTTCAACTTAAGAATAAATTAATAATTAGTTTGACAATATGAATAAAAAATAGTTTAAAAGTGCACTTCAGTAAAGGTGCTATGTATATCATTAATTTCAATTGTTAAACAAAGTTTACGGTCGCTTACCAGTTGACTCAGTAGAATGCACTGCACGTCTAATATAGTTTGATAAGTTAAATTATTATATTTTATTATTTAATTTTACAATAATGAGACGATTAAGGTGACTTTAACACGAAAAGAAATGTGATCGAAGACAGAAATCAAAATCTTGTCCACTAGGGAGGCATGCATCCGTGACTCTGGTCAAAAAAATAGTTGTTTCTAATAAGAACGTAATAGATCGATTTTGAAGAAATGTTTCTCCTGTTTCTTGTCGTCTCTCTTCTGTTTCCTGACTTCTCGATGTGAATGACGTCTAAAATAGCGAGTAGTTGAGTAATGAATTATTAATGTTGTTTAATTAGCATTGTATGATTCAATCTCAATGATTGACGACTGGACTGTTAATAAGCTTTCACGATCCATTTAAGACAAAGTTCATTGTCAGGTAGTTCACCCGTCTGATTTGGTTAAGTTATTGATAAGGGTTAATTATCTAAGTGTATTCTATCAATAAGTGTTTTTGATTGTTCAACTGTCAGGAGTTGAAAATCGATGGGAAATAAAGAGAAGGAGGCATTAAGATGTAAAGGTAAATCGAGTCTAAGACGAAGGACGAGAAGAGCTGCCAACCGCAGGTAACTCTAACTATGCAGATGACCCTACGGAACTCGGGGTGGGTCCGAGGAATTACTTAACAGGTCTAATTGAAACCAGCCCAAGCCCTTTCCTTTCCATAATAATGGAAACCCATTAATATGGAGATTGTTGATTTCCAACCCGATCCCTTTTCCACAGGTTTTCAACGTCATCGCAAAGCCCTCCTACTCCACGGTGAAAATGCCCGACCAACCCAACAACATTTCCAAAGAAAAAAACAAAACTAGGGGATCTTTTAAAAATTGGTTTATAGATGTATTTTTTAAATTGGATTACCTTGTTTTCATTTATACTCAAATTGACTGCAGTTGAAAATTCAGGGAGAGTTATTGGAACGAAGTTCCTTATGACACGTCAAGGAGTCTGAAGCCCGGCAGGGAATCCGAAAATACGACCGTCACCAAACCAACCGTTACGAAATCGACCGATGACGATAATTTGAGTAAATTATGACCGATTTAATTGAAATTTGGTACACATGTTCATTTTACCAATACCCAAGACGAGCTCGTTGGACAACGTTATCCGCCCGAGCGTTCGAGCGCAACGCTCGCGTAAACGTAAGCTTCAAATGTAAAATTGGAATTGTAGAACAGGAAAAAATTCTAACTTCATCTATTTAATGAAACACACAACACCGACACCGCTATGAAGTGATACAGACCGCTAAATTTAATAAAGCGAACCTAAATGTTTAAAATAGAGAAAACAACGTTTTTACCGATATCTTACGTTCTAACATAACGATTTTAATAAAACTTCATACACATCGCCTAAAGTACATTTGAAACAGGCATGTAAAATTTCAACCTGATACAAGCAGAAGTTTTTGTGTGAAGTGATATATTTCATAATATTTTAACCCTTAACTGGTATCGTCATATTTACTTGCGTAACTATGGTATCGTCGGGTCAAATCGGACCCAAGGCTTTTTAAGAATGATAAAGCAATTAAATGAATAGTTACTTTTAAATGTTTTACTTTTGACACTGTTTCCAACAGGTTCATAAATATTTATAAGTATTTATAAGAAATCATATTGCTTTGCCCTAATTTAAAAAAAAAGTTCTTTATTGACATTGAAATATTGGAAAAATATAATTTCCAAAATTTAAAGGCAAATATTAAAATTTTTGGATAGTAACCTTATTTTCACTAACGTGCATAAACACACTTATTAACAAATGAAAAAAAAAAAAAAAAAAAAAAAATCAATTTATCGGTCAAAGTTGACGATTATTGGGTCAAAGTTGACCCGGACGTCGCTAGACAGAAGATACTTCTAATGCTCGAATAAAACTAACAATTAAGGTGTCGATTCAGGTGCTCATTGTGTGAGATGTTACTGAGCCCCACCATCTAAGTGCTATAGCCACCAATTAGTGGTAAGTTAGAGATTCGCTGGACGCTGGGTCCATTTTGACCCGACGATACCAGTTAAGGGTTAAATTGAGGAGGCCGGAGCGTGAGGGGTTGGAAAAGGTCCTGTTCCCTCACTCAATTACAACCATCCTCTTTAAATATCAACTCATCATGATAAACTTTTTTCTCAATATTTCAATAGATTTATTGCAAGACGCTTGCTTTAACGATACAAATAATGCTTTTCTTTTAATTCTGCCTTAACTCCGCTAAGTACGAATAGTTACTTTTTTTTGGAGGAGGGAAATATGGAAAAGATGGTGTTAGGTACAATAAGGTCCTTACCATTGCAGGGATTATTCTCGAGAGATATGCTCGAGTTCCTTGATTTACATATTAATCAGGGACGAGTCACAATAATACACATCTAGTATTGACCAATCTGTTAGTTATTAACATCACAAGCAATCTCCTTTGAGAATTATCTCTTCCTATGAAATAGAAATATCTAAATAAAGAATCAATTTGTCCAATCACTCTATACGATATTATTTTCGTCTGAGGTTGTCAAAATTATTATCTTCTTTCTGATGTATCTTTTGAAACATTATTGTTTAATTCTCTGCGCATAAAATTGGGTTGATGTTGATACAATGGAGGTTTATTTCTGAGCATGCTTTTTTAATACCATTAGTAAAATACTCTATTGTAGAATAATCTAAATTTAATATTAATTTCACTAGATATGTATTGAAATTATGTAATTAATGATGAAAAATAGGTTATTTGACTTATCTGATTAAATTATTGATAGCATATAAATAGCTGTAAAACGTGACAACCTTTAGATTTTGATCTATGG